>CM056053.1:333878398-334361623 GCA_029574335.1 Rana kukunoris | reverse complement strand
CGGCCGGGTAGAAGTGGAGGTTGAGGCTGTGGCATTCTCAGGACTTCGGAGGAAGTGGCTGGAGCAGGGCTTGTCTTCATATTGTTGGTCTTCTTCTCATGTTTCCCCATCGTCAGGAAAGTGATGTCGCTGCAGGGTGTTCTTAAGCGGCTTCCTTCTGATTTCCTCGACGTCTTCACTCTTTTACATAGCCTTTCAAAGGCTCTAGCATCTACAGCCCGAAGGTAGTATGCGAAAGGGAAAGATTTGTTCGTTCTGAAGAGAAACCAGAGTATAACACACACAATGTCCTAAACCAGGTCCCCGGCAGAACACAGATGCTGCTCTACTCATGGTGACTCCAAGACAGCCTTAATTTGCATGTCTGTGCAGCTTCATGGGGGCGGGAATCAGCAGCCCGCGTAACAATCGGCTTCATCAGAATAATCTAGGGCGCACTTCCATGGAATTGGGGGGGCAAATATATGCATGGACCAAGACCATCAAATCGTTTTCTAGGCCGTGTTTTGACCAACAACAACAACATCATTTATGATGATTAGTGTGTAAGAAATGTGTACACGTGCTATTTGTAATATGGAATATTTCTAGGACAAGTAAGGTATGGAAAATAAAGCATTCCGCTGTGACTCCCCATGAGCTCGGTGCGATGTTCCTGTGGGAAGGGTTTCGCTGCTGCCATCTATTGGTAGCTTTGCGCAGTGGCAGTATTGTAGCCAATGAAGTTTCACTGAGGCGCGATTATTGCTAATTGAAAACTTTTACCAATACCCCGTCATGACGGCTTGAAATATAGCCGGCAATGACAATTTTTGACAGTCTCTATGGAGACTGAGCTATCTGGTGCAAAAATAGAATGACACAAGCAGATAGTCAGAAAGGGGAGGGGGGAGATGAGACAGAGGACAGGCTGCAGATGATGGAGGCACATATTGACTTTAGTGTCAGAGCTCAGCAGCCCTGATCTATCACAGTCAGCATGGGCGGCAATCCGCATGGGGGCGGGAATCAGCAGGCCCGCGTAACAATCGGCTTCATCAGAATAATATAAGGCGCACGGTCATAGGAATTGGGGTCAAATATATGCGTGGACCAAGGCCATCAAAACGTTTTTTAGGCTGTTGACTGTCACCACCACCACCACCAACAACAACAACAACAACATTAACGCCGTCTGTGTGCCTTTCCGAATCAAAGGAACTCAAGCTATTTTTCACCAGTATAAGTAGCCTGGTCAGTGACCAGGCCTCAAAAAATTGTTGATGAAACTCATAGTTGTTCCTCTCCACGGAAATCTTTAGTAAAAGGCAATAATTTAAGTTTATTTTGCAAAGCAAATATACAAAAATCGAATACTTTCAACAGGGTACATTCTACTTTGTATTGCGACGCAGCGCATAAATACACTACATAACAATACAGTTCCAAGCATACAATTAAATTTACATTCATCCATCCTGCGGTATGATGCCTGACGCGTTGCGCAGAGTAATAAAACCCTGAAACATCACATCGTGCATGACGCCGCATTACCCTGAAAACAGCACTTCAAAAACGTGTCAAGAAATGTCCATATCCTATACTGTCAAAAATGCCCGGGGGGGGGGGGCCAAAGTCTTCCAGTGTAAACGTACAGTTAGGGGAGGGGGGAAAATCTTCAGACGTCCTCCTCCTCCTTACAGTCTATCAAGGTATAGTCACTCAGCAGGCTGAAGATCAGTCTGCGACAGTCTTCGATGGACATCCTCTGCGGTTGTGGACGCGGGCGATTTCTGGCGTACCATAAGGCATCCTTAAAGCAACACAGAACCCGCCACGCACTGTCAATGTCCTCCTGTGAATGGGTTCCACAGAAGAGTCCGTTTAACACACCAAAGTGTGTAATAGCAGTCTGTGGTACAAAGTCTTTAAGTTCAGGTTCCAAGGCACTCAACAGGCCCTGTGCAAAGGGCACTCCCAGAACACATGATATGCTGTTTCCTCCTGGATGATGCAAAAGGGCAGTGCCTGTATCTGCACAGGTTTCTGGCATGTAGGAATGTCCTGAGCAGCAATCCCCCTTGATTGCCATCCATGCCTGATCTTTGTGCCTGTTGGTGAGTCTCTTTGAAGAAACATTCCTCCAGACCACTTTGCAAGTGGCTGAAGGGAGGCCTGGAATAGTCTCAAAGATGTCCGATGCTCTAATCAACTTGTAGATAGTTTTTGGCTTCCACAAGTCGGGCTTAACTCCATGCAGCCCCAGCTCCTTGATGAACTTGAAAGTATCCAAGTAATACCATGGAGTGTCCCAGTTGTAGGGGACGGAACTGTCCCATTTGTCCCATCCAAGCGACTTCCAAAGAGGCAAGAGGAAAAAACGGGACATGGAGTTACCGCCAGAGTCCACAGTTCTGTCAACCAAAGTCCTGCGGATGCAGTTACAAGCAAAGAACACCCTCAGTAAATGTAGCGATGTCGGGCACGCCCTTACCGCCTTGAGAGGTTCCTTGAACATAACAGTCCGCTTTACTCTGTCCATTTTGGAGTTCCAGATGAAGTGAAACACCGCCCTGGTGATGGCCTTGCAGGTGTTGACCCGGGGGGGCCAGGCCTGGGCGAGGTACTGCAACACAGGAGAATCTCGCTGCGGAGTACCAGTGTTTTCCCTTCGATGGTAAGATTCTCTGTTGCTTCAAAAGTCCATACTTTGTCGCATCTTAGCCAGTCTTTCCTCCCCAGACTTCAGGGCTGCGCCCTCCGCTCCAAAACCAGACTCCAAGAATTTTGATGAAGTCCGCTTTGATGCTGAACGGTATGGGTGCAGAAGAAGGCAGGAACCACTTTCCGAAGAGCATGACTTCCGACTTCCCGCAGTTGACCTTTGCCCCTGAAGCTTGGCCGAAGTCCTCGCACGTCTGGACGAGTGTGTCGATGGAGCGCCGGTCAGCACAGAACACCGTCACGTCATCCATGTAGAGCGAGCACCTGACCTCCCCGTCTTTACGGTCCTGGTGCGGTGATCCCTCTGATCTCTGGGTTCCGTCTGATGCTTAGGGCGAATAGCTCTATACAGCAAACAAAAAGCAGAGGTGAGAGAGGGCAGCCTTGTCTGACCCCTGAGAGAACCTTGAAGGGGTCAGTTTCCAGCCATTTACCAACACCAAACTACAAATGTCCTTATAC
This sequence comes from Rana kukunoris, assembly GCA_029574335.1. Taxonomy (NCBI): domain Eukaryota; kingdom Metazoa; phylum Chordata; class Amphibia; order Anura; family Ranidae; genus Rana; species Rana kukunoris. The sequence continues at coordinate 334,358,458 of CM056053.1, read as the reverse complement.
ATAACATTCACATACGAGCAAAACAGTTTCCCCAAGACCAAACCTGCGCAGAGTTCTGCACATATTACTCATGGGAGACGCGGTCAAAGGCCTTCTCCTGGTCAAGACTGACCAGGGCCGCGTGCACACACGCGGTCCTGAATGTACTGGACCGTGTCCCGGACAAGCGCGAGGCTGTCCGCAATCCTGCGACCAGGAATGCCACAAGTTTGATATCCGGGTGGATGATCTGTCCGATGACAGATTTCAGCCTGTTGGCCAAAAAACCTTGGCGAGGATTTTGTAGTCCACGTTCAAAAGAGAGATCGGACGCCAGTTTCTCAAGTCCGACCTCTCCCCTTTGCGTTTATACAAAATCGTGATCATCCCCTCTCTCAGTGATGGAGGCATTCTACCCTCCACCACCATCTCCCCGTACAGCTCGAGCAGGTCCGGCCCACGAGGTCCCACAGGGCTACATAGAGCTCAACTGGGAGACCATCGCAACCCGGGGTCCTGCCTTGCCTAAAGGATTTAGCGGGCAGAGTGCAGCTCCTCCAACACCAGGGGGGCGTTGACGGCTGATGAACCTGCAGGATCAATTTGGTTAGTGATACCTGACAGGAACCTGTCGGCTGCCTCCGTGTCCGTTTCTTTCGGGAGTAGAGGTTGGTGTAGTAGTCTTCAACTACTTGCATTACAGCCTCCTTCCCCTTCTGGAGTGTTCCGGTCTCGTCACGCAGCTCTGGCAAGGGAGTGTGTCCCGAGTGGAGTTTCCTGAAAAAGAAAGCGTTACACTTCTCACCTTTCTCAATGTTCTCCACCTTGGCACGGAAGACAATGTGCCTGGATTCTTCCTCGAAGTACCCCTTCAGGCTCTTCTTGGCGTCCTCCAGGTCGTGCCTAACGTCCCAGCCACAGTGGTGAAGGTCCTGCAGGGACTGCAACTGGCTTTCCGAAAGGGGATTCAGGGCCACTGGTCTTCACCATCTCCCAATATCTTCTGCAGACTTGGAACGACAAAAAGGTTATGAAGAATACACCTCTTGGGAGGGTCTGCACGGAAAGCGTCTCCGCTTTGCTGAAGCCTTGCTCCAGGATCATCTTCTTTCCTAAGATCTCCGGGGTCATGTCAGGGACTCTTCCGGCCACCTCTTTCAGCTGCAACACGACCGTCTGCTTCATCCAGGGCTCCAGGGTTGGCAGCCCGTCTGCGGTCAGGTACGGCTTGGCTGGTCCCGATTAGCTGGCGCTGGCCGGGGTAGAAGTGGAGGTTGAGGCTGTGGCATTCTCAGGGACTTCGGAGGAAGTGGCTGGAGCAGGCTTGTCTTCATATTGTTGGTCTTCTTCTCATGTTTCCCCCATCGTCAGGAAAATGGATGTCGCTGCAGGTGTTCTTAAGCGGCTTCCTTCTGATTCCTCGACTCTTCACTCTTTTACATAGCCTTTACAAAGGCTCTAGCATCTACAGCCCGAAGGTAGTAATGCGAAAGGGAAAGATTTGTTCGTTCTGAAGAGAAACCAAGTATTTCATCCTTATCTATTTTTCACACCAGTATAAGTATAAATACACTACATAACAATACAGTTCCAAGCATACAATTAAATTACATTCATCCATCCTGCGTTATGATGCCTGACGTGTTGCGCAGAGTAATAAAACCCTGAAACATCACATCGTGCATGACGCCGCATTACCCTGAAAACAGCACTTCAAAAACGTGTCAAGAAATGTCCATATCATATACTGTCAAAATGCCCGGGGGGGGGGGGGCAAAGTCTTCCAGTGTAAACGTACAGTTAGGGGAGGGGGGAAATCTTCAAGACCTCTTCCTCCTTACCGTCCATCAAGGTATAGTCTCTCAGCAGGCTGAAGATCAGTCTGCGACAGTCCTCGATGGACATCCTCTGCCGGTTGTGGACGCGGCGATTTCTGGCGTACCATAAGGCATCCTTAAAGCAACACAGAACCCGCCACGCCTGTCAATGTCCTCCTGTGAATGAGTTCCACAGAAGAGTCCGTTTAAACACCACCAAAGTGTGTAATAGCAGTCTGTGGTACAAAGTCTTTAAGTTCAGGTTCCAAGGCCCTCAACAGGCCCTGTGCAAAGGGGCACTCCCAGAAAACATGAAAGGCTGTTTTCCTCCTGGATGATGCAAAAGGGGCAGTGCCTGTATCTGCACAGGTTTCTGGCATGCGGGAATGTCCTGAGCAGCAATCCCCAACTTTCCTCTCCACGGAAATCTTAAGTAAAAGGCTCTATTGAAGAGTTCTTTGACAACATTTTTCGGCACACTGTTCTCAAACAGCCCGGACAGGGACAGTCCCCTTCACCATCCTTATTATTTTTCACCAGTATAAGTAGCCTGGTCAGTGACCAGGCCTCAAAAAATTGTTGAAAACTCATAGTTGTTCCTCTCCACGGAAATCTTTAGTAAAAGGCAATATTTAAGTTTATTTTGCAAAGCAAATATACAAAAATCGAATACTTTCAACAGGGTACATTCACTTTGTATTGCGACGCAGCGCATAAATACACTACATAACAATACAGTTCCAAGCATACAATTAAATTACATTCATCCATCCTGCGGTATGATGCCTGACCGTTGCGCAGAGTAAATAAAACCCTGAAACATCACATCGTGCATGACGCCGCATTACCCTGAAAACAGCACTTCAAAAACGTGTCAAGAAATGTCCATATCCTATACTGTCAAAAATGCCCGGGGGGGGGGGGGGCCAAAGTCTTCCAGTGTAAACGTACAGTTAGGGGAGGGGGGGAAATCTTCAGACGTCCTCTTCCTCCTTACAGTCTATCAAGGTATAGTCACTCAGCAGGCTGAAGATCATCTGCGACAGTCTTCGATGGACATCCTCTGCCGGTTGTGGACGCGGCGATTTCTGGCGTACCATAAGGCATCCTTAAAGCAACACAGAACCCGCCACGCACTGTCAATGTCCTCCTGTGAATGGTTCCACAGAAGAGTCCGTTTAACACACCAAAGTGTGTAATAGCAGTCTGTGGTACAAAGTCTTTAAGTTCAGGTTCCAAGGCACTCAACAGGCCCTGTGCAAAGGGGCACGTCCCAGAACACATGATATGCTGTTTCCTCCTGGATGATGCAAAAGGGGCAGTGCCTGTATCTGCACAGGTTTCTGGCATGTAGGAATGTCCTGAGCAGCAATCCCCCTTGGATTGCCATCCATGCCTGATCTTTGTGCCTGTTGGTAAGTCTCTTTGAAGAAACATTCCTCCAGACCACTTTGCAAGTGGCTGAAGGAGGCCTGGAATAGTCTCAAAGATGTCCGATGCTCTAATCAACTTGTAGATAGTTTTTGGCTTCCACAAGTCGGGCTTAACTCCATGCAGCCCCAGCTCCTTGATGAACTTGAAAGTATCCAAGTAATACCATGGAGTGTCCCAGTTGTAGGGGACGGAACTGTCCCATTTGTCCCATCCAAGCGACTTCCAAAAGGCAGGAGGAAAAAACGGGACATGGAGTATCTGCAACAGGTTTCTGGCATGCAGGAATGTCCTGAGCAGCAATCCCCCTTTCCTCTCTACGGAAATCTAAGTAAAAGGCTCTATTGAAGAGTTCTTTGTTCTGTTCTCCAACAGCCCACACAGGGACAGTCCCCTCACCATCCCCACCATCCTTATCTATTTTTTTCACCAGTATAAGTAGCCTGGTCAGTGATCCAGGCACGCGTCAAAAAATTGTTGAAAACTCATAGTTGTTCCTCTCCACGGAAATCTTTAGTAAAAGGCAATATTTAATGTTTATTTTGCAAAGCAAATATACAAAAAATCAAAAATCCAATACTTTCAACAGGGTACATTCTAAGTGTCTTTGTATTGCGACGCAGCGGCATAAATACACTACATAACAATACAGTCCAAGCATACAGCTTAAATTACATTCATCCGTCCTGCGGTAATGATGCCGCATTACCCCCTGAAAAACAGCACTTCAAAAACGTGTCAAGAAATGTCCATATCATATACTGTCAAAATGCCCGGGGGGGGGTCCAAAGTCTTTCAGTGTAAACGTTACAGTTAGGGGAGGGGGAAATCTTCAGACGTCCTCCTCCTCCTTGAGTCCATCAAGGTATAGTCTCTCAGCAGGCTGAAGATCAGTCTGCGACAGTCCTCTCGATGGACATCCTCTGCCGGTTGTGGACGCGGCGATTTCTGGCGTACCATAAGGCATCCTTAAAGCAACACAGAACCCGCCACGCAACTGTCAATGTCCTCCTGTGAATGAGTTCCACAGAAGAGTCCGTTTTAACACACCAAAGTGTGTAATAGCAGTCTGTGGTACAAAGTCTTTAAGTTCAGGTTCCAAGGCACTCAACAGGCCCTGTGCAAAGGGGCACTCCCAGAACACATGATATGCCGTTTCCTCCTGGATGATGCAAAAGGGGCAGTGCCTGTATCTGCACAGGTTTCTGGCATGTAGGAATGTCCTGAGCAGCAATCCCCCCTGGATTGCCATCCATGCCTGATCTTTGTGCCTGTTGGTGAGTTTCTTTGAAGAAACATTCCTCCAGACCACTTTGCAAGTGGCTGAAGGGAGGCCTGGAATAGTCTCAAAGATGTCCGATGCTCTAATCAACTTGTAGATAGTTTTTGGCTTCCACAAGTCGGGCTTAACACCATGCAGCCCCAGCTCCTTGATGAACTTGAAAGTATCCAAGTAATACCATGGAGTGTCCCAGTTGTAGGGGATGGAGCTGTCCCATTTGTCCCATCCAAGCGACTTCCAAAGAGGCAGGAGGAAAAAACGGGACATGGAGTTACCGCCAGAGTCCACAGTTCTGTCAACCAAAGTCCTGCGGATGCAGTTACAAGCAAAGAACACCCTCAGTAATGTGGCGATGTCGGGCACGCCCTTACCGCCCTTGAGAGGTTCCTTGAACATAACAGTCCGCTTTACTCTGTCCATTTTGGAGTTCCAGATGAAGTGAAACACCGCCCTGGTGATGGCCTTGCAGGTGTTGACCCGGGGGGCCAGGCCTGGGCGAGGTACTGCAACACAGGGAGAATCTCGCTGCGGAGTACCAGTGTTTTCCCTTCGATGGTAAGATCTCTGTTGCTCCAAAGTCCAAACTTTTGTCGCATTTTAGCCAGTCTTTCCTCCCAGGACTTCAGGGCTGCGCCCTCCGCTCCAAACCAGACTCCAAGAATTTTGATGAAGTCCGCTTTGATGCTGAACGGTATGGGTGCAGAAGAAGGCAGGAACCACTTTCCGAAGAGCATGACTTCCGACTTCTTCCGCAGTTGACCTTTGGCCCCTGAACTGGCCAAAGTCCTCGCACGTCTGGACGAGTGTGTCGATGGAGCGCCGGTCAGCACAGAACACCGTCACGTCATCCATGTAGAGCGAGCACCTGACCTCCCGTCTCCTTCCGGAGGTCCTTTACCAACACCAAACTACAAATATCCTTATACATAACATTCACATACGTGCGGTGGGAGACGCCCCTTCTGATCTGACTGGGTTGGACCGTCTGATGATTTGTTGGCGATTTTGTAGTACGTTCTCTATACAGCAAACAATGGAACCCTCCAGCACAGAGAGTGAGCTCAGAGCAACCCGGGTCCTGCCTTGCCTAGCCTTGTCTGACCCCCGAGACACCAGGGGGGCGTTGAACCTGAAGGGGTGAGGTTAGTGATCCACAGCCATCCGTGTAGTAGAGGTTGGTGTAGTAGTCTTCAACTACTACAGCCTATCCTCCCCTTCTACAGTAACATTCACATACGAGCAAAACAGTTCCCAAGACCAAACCTGCGCAGAGTCAGGCTCTGCAACGTCCCATGGTGAAGGTCAGGGACTGCAACGCGGTCAAAGGCCTTCTCCTGGTCAAGGCTGACCAGGGCCGCGTGGAACACACGGCGGTCCTGAATGGTACTGGACACGTCTCCCGGACAAGCGCGAGGCTCTGCACGGAAAGCGTCTCCGCAATCCTGAAGCGACCAGGAATTGCTCCACAATGTCTTCCGATCCGGGTCTGTCTTCATCCAGATGATCTGCGGTCGGCGAGCTGGCGCTGGCCGGGGTACAAGATGGAGGTTGAGGCTGTGGCAGCCTCAGTTGGCCAAAACCTTGGAGGAAGTGGCTGAGGATATTTGTAGTCCACGTTCAAAAGAGAGATCGGACGCCAATGCAGGTGTCTCTTCCTTCTGATTCCTCGAGTCCGACCTCTCCCCCTTGCGTTTATTTCACACTAAATCGTGATCATCCCCTTCATCCAGTCCTGATGGATGGCATTCGCAGAGTACCCTAAAACCACCAAGAAATGTCCATCTCCTCGTACACTGCTCGAGCAGGTCCGGGCCCACGTTAGGTCCCACAGGATAGGGGGAATCGCAACCCGGGGTCCTCAGCCTTGCCTAAAGGATTTACCGCGGCAAGGTATAGTGCAGGCTCCAACTGCGACCCTCGATGGCCGGTTGTGGACGTTGACGGCTGATGAACCTGCTTTGGTTAGTGATACCTGACAGGCACCTGTCGGCTGCACTCCGTGTCCGTTTCTTTGAGGAGTAGAGGTTGGTGTAGTAGTCTTCCAACCACTTGCAGAGTTTAGCCTCCTTCCCCTTCTGGACCGGTCTCGTCACCTGTGCAAGTGAGTGTGTCCCGAGTTCAGGAGTTTCCTGAAAAAGAAAGCTCCCAGAAAACATGAAAGGCTACACTTTCCTTTCTCAATGCCTGTCAGGTCCAGCAGCTTGGCACGGATTGAGACAATGTGCACTGGATTCTTCCTCAAACAGTACCCTTTCCCCTTCAGGCTCTTCTTGGCGTCCTCCAGGTCATGCCTAACGTCCTGGTCAGTGGTGAAGGTCCTGCAGGGACTGCAACTGACGTTAGTCTCCTGAGTTCCTTCTTCCTAGCACACACTTGCTGTCGTCCCCTTTGCCTGAAAGAAGCTGCGCAGCTTAACTTTCGAATCACTTACCTTGCTGAAGAATCTCTTTTCCTCCGTCCAGGAGGCGTAGGCCTCCCGGAGTTCCCCCATCAATTCCTCATTTTCCAGCAGGGTGCAATTCAGCTTCCAGGAACCTGGGCCGTGGGCAAAGCCCTCGACCAAGTAATCAAAACCCCGAAAGCGAATACATCGTGCCCTGTGGTCCCTGAGAGAACAGCAGGGGATCATGGAGAACTCACGATGCTTGACTGTTCTTGAAGTGGGGGGGGCACAAAGTCAATCCAGTGGAACGCACAGATCCATCGGGTCGGCACCATGGAATAATTCACGGTACCTCCCTATGGATCCCACGGCGTCCTGTAGGGAAGCCTCTAGATCATCACCTTGAGCAGCCTAGAAGTACCATCAAGTTTTGCGTATATGCTGGAACTGCGCCCATCTTCCTCTCTATCGGACAGTTAAAATCACCGCCGATCACTACTGTTCTGGTGGTGACAAGTTGCGTCCGCAGGGTCTGGAAAAGTTCCAGGCGCGCATTCGTCTCCGGGGAAGCGTACACGTTGATGAGCCTAATTGGCTCTCCCGCCCATGAGCCGTCTATGACCAAAAGGCGGCCACAGACTAGCTCATGGATGGAGTCAACCGTGAAGCATCCACCCCTGATAAGAATGGCTACCCCTGCAGATTTGCAATTGCCACCCCCGGACCAGTAGGAGGGACCGAGGGTCCACTGAGAGGTCAAATGGGTGTACCTTCTCAAAGGAGGAAGAGCGCACTCCTGAAGCATATAGACATCACTCTGATGAGTAGAAAGAAAAGTCAGCACCGCTTGCCTTCTAGAGGTATCCTTGATACTCCTCACATTAATGGAAAAGATTGAGATCTCAGCCATAATGAAAAAGGGGTATGAGGTCTAGTTAGCAAGGGGCCGAACTTACCTCCCCGCAGGGGGGGTTGACTCCTCCATTTCCTCAGCTGGCTGTTCTGGGTTCTGGGTTAGACCCAGTTCCTCTAGGACCTCGTCCATTATTTCCTGGTTGAGGTTGACGGTGGAGTTAGGCACAGTGTCGGCCATAATCTCCTCCTCGTCTTCCTCACCTGCAGACTCCAGGTCCTCCACTACTTTGCCCTGGGCCAGCACTTTCGTGCTGGGCCCCGTTGGGCCGTTTGGTGGAGGCAGCGGGTTGCTCTGCCGTTGGGCTCTCAGTCTTCCGTTTCCGGCTTCCTGTTGGGCCACTGACAGGGTGGAAGGGGGGAGGGCGGGGAGTTCCTCCATGGAGGACAGGTCCGGGGTGGGCAGCGGGACGGGAATGGTCTCCTCTGGCACAGAGAGGGTGGGTGGGGGTGTACCAGAGGAGGGGACAGGGGTAGGGACAGGGTTGGGGGCAGGGGTGGGCACAGGGACAGGGGCAAGGGGTGGGACAGGGTGGGGACAGGGGCAGGGGCTGACTTACCTGTGGCCTTGCGGGGCTCACTCCGCTCTGTTTCTTCTCTGGTGGCTTCTTCCCGGAGATAGAGGCTGACTTACCCTGGATCAGGGCTCCAGCGTAGGTCCGGGTCCTCTGGGGGCATTGCCTGAAGACATGCTCTGCCAAACCGCAGAGGTTGCAGGTTTTGGACCTCGGACAGTCCTTGGTCTCATGGCCTACAACCCGACAGAACCTGCAAGAAAGTTCTGTGCAATCCTTTCCCATGTGCCCAGGGTGGCCACATCTGTTGCAGTTGTGGGGTATCCCGGGGTAGAAGAGGAGGCCTGCGGATGATCCCAGGGAGAAACGTGGCTGAAGGTGCTGCATGTCGCCGGAAGGGTCTTTTCTGAGCTTGCATAGGAGGACGGACCATTTACCTATCCAGAAGCCGTTGACATCGAGTATTCGGACTGGGTCCTTTACCACGGTGCAGAACCTTCGGAGGTAGGTGGCAATGTCCTTGCCTTGAGTATAGGGGTTCCTCATGGCCACCGTCACCCACTTTGGTCCCGTGTTATGGGGCAGTTCGCAATGAACTTTCCGAAAGGAGATTCAGGGCCACTGGTCTTCACCATCCGCAATATCTTCTGCAGACTTGGAACGACAAAAAGGTTATGAAGAATACACCTCTTGGTAGGGTCTGCACAGAAAGCGTCTCCGCTTTGCTGAAGCCTTGCTCCAGGATCATCTTCTTTCCGAAGATCTCCGGGGTCATGTCAGGGACTCTTCCGGCCCTCCTCTCAGCTGCAACACGACCGTCTGCTTCATCCAGGGCTCCAGGGTTGGCAGCCCGTCTGCAGTCAGGTACGGCTTGGCTGGTCCCGATTGGCTGGCACCGGCCGGGGTAGAAGTGGAGGTTGAGGCTGTGGCATTCTCAGGGACTTCGGAGGAAGTGGCTGGAGCAGGGCTTGTCTTCCTTCCTCATGTTTCCCCATCGTCAGGAAAGTGGATGTCGCTGCAGGTGTTCTTAAGCGGCTTCCTTCTGATTCCTCGACGTCTTCACTCTTTTACATAGCCTTTACAAAGGCTCTAGCATCTACAGCCCGAAGGTAGTAATGCTTTACGAAAGGGAAAGATCCTTGGTGATCGTTCCGTCTGAAGCTCTATACAGCAAACAAAAAGCAGAGGTGAGAGAGGGCAGCCTTGTCTGACCCCTGAGAGAACCTTGAAGGGGTCAGTTTTCCAGCCATTTACCAACACCAAACTACAAATGTCCTTATACATAACATTCACATACGAGCAAAACAGTTCCCGACCAAACCTGCGCAGAGTTCTGCACATATACTCATGGGAGACGCGGTCAAAGGCGCTCCTGGTCAAGACTGACCAGGGCCGCGTGCACACGGCGGTCCTGAATGTACTGGACCGTGTCCCCGACAAGCGCGAGGCTGTCCGCAATCCTGCGACCAGGAATGCCACAAGTTTGATCCGGGTGGATGATCTGTCCGATGACAGATTTCAGCCTGTTGGCCAAAACCTTGGCGAGGATTTTGTAGTCCACGTTCAAAAAGAGAGATCGGACGCCAGTTTCTCAAGTCCGACCTCTCCCCTTTGCGTTTATACAAAATCGTGATCATCCCCTCTCTCAGTGATGGAGGCATTCTAACCCTCCACCACCATCTCCCCGTACAGCTCGAGCAGGTCCGGGCCCACGAGGTCCCACAGGGCTACATAGAGCTCAACTGGGAGACCATCGCAACCCGGGGTCCTGCCTTGCCTAAAGGATTTAGCGGCAGAGTGCAGCTCCTCCAACACCAGGGGGGCGTTGACGGCTGATGAACCTGCAGGATCAATTTGGTTAGTGATACCTGACAGGAACCTGTCGGCTGCCTCCGTGTCCGTTTCTTTCGGGGAGTAGAGGTTGGTGTAGTAGTCTTCAACTACTTGCATTACAGCCTCCTTCCCCTTCTGGAGTGTTCCGGTCTCGTCACGCAGCTCTGGCAAGGGAGTGTGTCCCGAGTGGAGTTTCCTGAAAAAGAAAGCGTTACACGTTCTCACCTTTCTCAATGTTCTCCACCTTGGCACGGAAGACAATGTGCCTGGATTCTTCCTCGAAGTACCCCTTCAGGCTCTTCTTGGCGTCCTCCAGGTCGTGCCTAACGTCCCAGCCACAGTGGTGAAGGTCCTGCAGGGACTGCAACTGGCTTTCCGAAAGGGGATTCAGGGCCACTGGTCTTCACCATCTCCCAATATCTTCTGCAGACTTGGAACGACAAAAAGGTTATGAAGAATACACCTCTTGGGAGGGTCTGCACGGAAAGCGTCTCCGCTTTGCTGAAGCCTTGCTCCAGGATCATCTTCTTTCCTAAGATCTCCGGGGTCATGTCAGGGACTCTTCCGGCCACCTCTTTCAGCTGCAACACGACCGACCGTCTGCTTCATCCAGGGCTCCAGGGTTGGCAGCCCGTCTGCGGTCAGGTACGGCTTGGCTGGTCCCGATTAGCTGGCGCTGGCCGGGGTAGAAGTGGAGGTTGAGGCTGTGGCATTCTCAGGGACTTCGGAGGAAGTGGCTGGAGCAGGGCTTGTCTTCATATTGTTGGTCTTCTTCTCATGTTTCCCCATCGTCAGGAAAATGGATGTCGCTGCAGGTGTTCTTAAGCGGCTTCCTTCTGATTCCTCGACGTCTTCACTCTTTTACATAGCCTTTACAAAGGCTCTAGCATCTACAGCCCGAAGGTAGTAATGCGAAAGGGAAAGATTTGTTCGTTCTGAAGAGAAACCAGAGTATTTTCATCCTTATCTATTTTTCACCAGTATAAGTATAAATACACTACATAACAATACAGTTCCAAGCATACAATTAAATTACATTCATCCATCCTGCGGTATGATGCCTGACGTGTTGCGCAGAGTAATAAAACCCTGAAACATCACATCGTGCATGACGCCGCATTACCCTGAAAACAGCACTTCAAAAACGTGTCAAGAAATGTCCATATCATATACTGTCAAAATGCCCGGGGGGGGGGGCAAAGTCTTCCAGTGTAAACGTACAGTTAGGGGAGGGGGAAATCTTCAGACGTCCTCTTCCTCCTTACCGTCCATCAAGGTATAGTCTCTCAGCAGGCTGAAGATCAGTCTGCGACAGTCCTCGATGGACATCCTCTGCCGGTTGTGGACGCGGCGATTTCTGGCGTACCATAAGGCATCCTTAAAGCAACACAGAACCCGCCACGCCCGCGTCAATGTCCTCCTGTGAATGAGTTCCACAGAAGAGTCCGTTTAACACACCAAAGTGTGTAATAGCAGTCTGTGGTACAAAGTCTTTAAGTTCAGGTTCCAAGGCCCTCAACAGGCCCTGTGCAAAGGGGCACTCCCAGAAAACATGAAAGGCTGTTTCCTCCTGGATGATGCAAAAGGGGCAGTGCCTGTATCTGCACAGGTTTCTGGCATGCGGGAATGTCCTGAGCAGCAACCAACAAGGCTCTATTGAAGAGTTCTTTGACATTTTTCGGCACACTGTTCTCAAACAGCCCGGACAGGGACAGTCCCCTTCACCATCCTTATCTATTTTTCACCAGTATAAGTAGCCTGGTCAGTGACCAGGCCTCAAAAAATTGTTGAAAACTCATAGTTGTTCCTCTCCACGGAAATCTTTAGTAAAAGGCGAAAGATTTGTTCGTTCTGAAGAGAAACCAGAGTATAACACACCAATGTCCTAAACCAGGTCCCCGGCAGAACACAGATGCTGCGCTACTCATGGTGACTCGACAAGACAGCCTTAATTTGCATGTCTGTGCAGCTTCATGGGGGCGGGAATCAGCAGGCCCGCGTAACAATCGGCTTCATCAGAATAATCTAGGGCGCACTTCCATGGAATTGGGGGGCAAATATATGCATGGACAGACCATGTCCTGAGGCAGCAACCCCCTTTCAACAACATCATTTAATGATTAGTGTGTAGTTGTGTACACTGCTATTTGTAATATGGAGCCCATTTCTAGGACAAGTAAGGTATGGAAAATCCTTATTCCGCTGTGACCCCCATGAGCTCGATGCGATGTGACTGTGGGAGGGAAAACGCATAGTTGCCCTATTGGTAGCTTTGCGCAGTGGCAATTGTAGGCAATATTTAAGTTTATTTTGCAAAGCAAATATACAAAAAATCAAAAATCCAATACTTTCAACAGGGTACATTCTACTTTGTATTGCGACGCAGCGCATAAATACACTACATAACAATACAGTTCCAAGCATACAATTAAATTACATTCGATCCAAACCAGAGTATAACACAAAAATCCAATACTTTCAACCAGGGTCCTACTTTGTATTGCGGCAGCGCATACACACTACATAACAATACAGTTCCAAGCATACAATTAAATTACATTCTGCCTGGGGGCGGTATGATCCGCATTACCCTGAAAACAGCACTTCAAAAACGTGTCAAGAAATGTCCATATTATATACTGTCAAAATGCCCGGGGAGGGCCAAAGTCTTTCCAGTTTAAACGTACAGTTGGGGGAGGGGGAAATCTTCAGACGTCCTCTTCCTCCTTAAAGTCCATCAAGGTATAGTCTCTCAGCAGGCTGAAGATCAGTCTGCGACAGTCCTCGATGGACATCCTCTGCCGGTTGTGGACGCTGCGATTTCTGGCGTACCATAAGGCATCCTTAAAGCAACACAGAACCCCCACGCACTGTCAATGTCCTCCTGTGAATGAGTTCCACAGAAGAGTCCGTTTAACACACCCAAAGTGTGTAATAGCAGTGTGTGGTACAAAGTCTTTAAGTTCAGGTTCCAAGGCACTCAACAGGCCCTGTGCAAAGGGCTCCCAGAACACATGATATGCCGATTTCCTCCTGGATGATGCAAAAGGGCAGTGCCTGTATCTGCACAGGTTTTCTGGCATGTAGGAATGTCCTGAGCAGCAATCCCCCTTGGATTGCCATCCATGCCTGATCTTTGTGCCTGTTGGTAAGTCTCTTTGAAGAAACATTCCTCCAGACCACTTTGCAAGTGGCTGAAGGGAGGCCTGGAATAGTCTCAAAGATGTCCGATGCTCTAATCAACTTGTAGATAGTTTTTGGCTTCCACAAGTCGGGCTTAACTCCATGCAGCCCCAGCTCCTTGATGAACTTGAAAGTATCCAAGTAATACCATGGAGTGTCCCAGTTGTAGGGGACGGAACTGTCCCATTTGTCCCATCCAAGCGACTTCCAAAGAGGCAGGAGGAAAAACGGGAGCATGGAGTTACCGCCAGAGTCCACAGTTCTGTCAACCAAAGTCCTGCGGATGCAGTTACAAGCAAAGAACACCCTCAGTAATGTAGCGATGTCGGGCACGCCCTTACCGCCCTTGAGAGGTTCCTTGAACATAACAGTCCGCTTTACTCTGTCCATTTTGGAGTTCCAGATGAAGTGAAACACCGCCCTGGTGATGGCCTTGCAGGTGTTGACCCGGGGGGGCCAGGCTGGGCGAGGTACTGCAACACAGGGAGAATCTCGCTGCGGAGTACCAGTGTTTTCCCTTCGATGGTAAGATCTCTGTTGCTCCAAAGTCCAAACTTTTGTCGCATCTTAGCCAGTCTTTCCTCCCAGGACTTCAGGGCTGCGCCCTCCGCTCCAAACCAGACTCCAAGAATTTTGATGAAGTCCGCTTTGATGCTGAACGGTATGGGTGCAGAAGAAGGCAGGAACCACTTTCCGAAGAGCATGACTTCCGACTTCCCGCAGTTGACCTTTGCCCCTGAAGCTTGGCCAGAAAGTCCTCGCACGTCTGGGCGAGTGTGTCGATGGAAGCGCCGGTCAGCACAGAACACCGTCACGTCGTCCATGTAGAGCGAGCACCTGACCTCCCGTCGTTCGTTCTGTAAGAGAAACCAGAGTATAACACACCAATGTCCTAAACCAGGTCCCCGGCAGAACACAGATGCTGCTCTACTCATGGTGACTCCAAGACAGCCTTAATTTGCATGTCTGTGCAGCTTCATGGGGGCGGGAATCAGCAGGCCCGCGTAACAATCGGCTTCATCAGAATAATCTAGGGCGCACTTCCATGGAATTGGGGGGGCAAATATATGCATGGACCAAGACCATCAAATCGTTTTCTAGGCCGTGTTTTGACCAACAACAACAACATCATTTATGATGATTAGTGTGTAAGAAATGTGTACACGTGCTATTTGTAATATGGAATATTTCTAGGACAAGTAAGGTATGGAAAATAAAGCATTCCGCTGTGACTCCCCATGAGCTCGGTGCGATGTTCCTGTGGGAGGGTGTTCGCTGCTGCCATCTATTGGTAGCTTTGCGCAGTGGCAGTATTGTAGCCAATGAAGTTTCACTGAGGCGCGATTATTGCTAATTGAAAACTTTTACCAATACCCCGTCATGACGGCTTGAAATATAGCCGGCAATGACAATTTTTGACAGTCTCTATGGAGACTGAGCTATCTGGTGCAAAAATAGAATGACACAAGCAGATAGTCAGAAAGGGGAGGGGGGAGATGAGACAGAGGACAGGGCTGCAGATGATGGAGGCACATATTGACTTTAGTGTCAGAGCTCAGCAGCCCTGATCTATCACAGTCAGCATGGGGGCGGGAATCAGCATGGGGGCGGGAATCAGCAGGCCCGCGTAACAATCGGCTTCATCAGAATAATATAAGGCGCACGGTCATGGAATTGGGGTCAAATATATGCGTGGACCAAGGCCATCAAAACGTTTTTTAGGCTGTTGACTGTCACCACCACCACCAACAACAACAACAACAACAACATTAACGCCGTCTGTGTGCCTTTCCGAATCAAAGGAACTCAAGCTATTTTTCACCATATTAGGGAAGCCCAGCATTAGCCAGGCATCAAAAAATTCACTGAAACTCATGGTTGTTCCTCTCCACGGAAATCTTTAGTAAAAGGCAATATTTAAGTTTATTTTGCAAAGCAAATATACAAAAATCAAAAATCCAATACTTTCAACAGGGTACATTCTACTTTGTATTGCGACGCAGCGCATAAATACACTACATAACAATACAGTTCCAAGCATACAATTAAATTACATTCATCCGTCCTGCGGTATGATGCCGCATTACCCTGAAAACAGCACTTCAAAAACGTGTCAAGAAATGTCCATATCATATACTGTCAAAATGCCCGGGGGGGGCCAAAGTCTTTCAGTGTAAACGTACAGTTAGGGGAGGGGGGAAATCTTCAGACGTCCTCCTCCTCCTTGAAGTCCATCAAGGTATAGTCTCTCAGCAGGCTGAAGATCAGTCTGCGACAGTCCTCGATGGACATCCTCTGCGGTTGTGGACGCGGCGATTTCTGGCGTACCATAAGGCATCCTTAAAGCAACACAGAACCCGCCACGCACTGTCAATGTCCTCCTGTGAATGAGTTCCACAGAAGAGTCCGTTTAACACACCAAAGTGTGTAATAGCAGTCTGTGGTACAAAGTCTTTAAGTTCAGGTTCCAAGGCACTCAACAGGCCCTGTGCAAAGGGGCACTCCCAGAACACATGATATGCCGTTTCCTCCTGGATGATGCAAAAGGGGCAGTGCCTGTATCTGCACAGGTTTCTGGCATGTAGGAATGTCCTGAGCAGCAATCCCCCCTGGATTGCCATCCATGCCTGATCTTTGTGCCTGTTGGTAAGTCTCTTTGAAGAAACATTCCTCCAGACCACTTTGCAAGTGGCTGAAGGGAGGCCTGGAATAGTCTCAAAGATGTCCGATGCTCTAATCAACTTGTAGATAGTTTTTGGCTTCCACAAGTCGGGCTTAACTCCATGCAGCCCCAGCTCCTTGATGAACTTGAAAGTATCCAAGTAATACCATGGAGTGTCCCAGTTGTAGGGGACGGAACTGTCCCATTTGTCCCATCCAAGCGACTTCCAAAGAGGCAGGAGGAAAAAACGGGACATGGAGTTACCGCCAGAGTCCACAGTTCTGTCAACCAAAGTCCTGCGGATGCAGTTACAAGCAAAGAACACCCTCAGTAATGTGGCGATGTCGGGCACGCCCTTACCGCCCTTGAGAGGTTCCTTGAACATAACAGTCCGCTTTACTCTGTCCATTTTGGAGTTCCAGATGAAGTGAAACACCGCCCTGGTGATGGCCTTGCAGGTGTTGACCCGGGGGGGCCAGGCCTGGGCGAGGTACTGCAACACAGGGAGAATCTCGCTGCGGAGTACCAGTGTTTTCCCTTCGATGGTAAGATCTCTGTTGCTCCAAAGTCCAAACTTTTGTCGCATCTTAGCCAGTCTTTCCTCCCAGGACTTCAGGGCTGCGCCCTCCGCTCCAAACCAGACTCCAAGAATTTTGATGAAGTCCGCTTTGATGCTGAACGGTATGGGTGCAGAAGAAGGCAGGAACCACTTTCCGAAGAGCATGACTTCCGACTTCCCGCAGTTGACCTTTGCCCCTGAAGCTTGGCCGAAGTCCTCGCACGTCTGGACGAGTGTGTCGATGGAGCGCCGGTCAGCACAGAACACCGTCACGTCATCCATGTAGAGCGAGCACCTGACCTCCCGTCTTTTCCGGTCCTGGTGCGGTGATCCCTCTGATCTCTGGGTTCCGTCTGATGCTTTGGGCGAATAGCTCTATACAGCAAACAAAAAGCAGAGGTGAGAGAGGGCAGCCTTGTCTGACCCCCGAGAGAACCTTGAAGGGGTCAGTTTTCCAGCCATTTACCAACACCAAACTACAAATATCCTTATACATAACATTCACATACGAGCAAAACAGTTCCCCAAGACCAAACCTGCGCAGAGTTCTGCACATAAACTCATGGGAGAACGCGGTCAAAGGCCTTCTCCTGGTCAAGGCTGACCAGGGCCGCGTGCACACGGCGGTCCTGAATGTACTGGACCGTGTCCCGGACAAGCGCGAGGCTGTCCGCAATCCTGCGACCAGGAATGCCACAAGTTTGATCCGGGTGGATGATCTGTCCGATGACAGATTTCAGCCTGTTGGCCAAAACCTTGGCGAGGATTTTGTAGTCCACACGTTCAAAAGAGAGATCGGACGCCAATTTCTCAAGTCCGACCTCTCCCCCTTGCGTTTATACAAAATCGTGATCATCCCCTCTCTCAGTGATGGAGGCATTCTACCCTCCACCACCATCTCCTCGTACAGCTCGAGCAGGTCCGGGCCCACGAGGTCCCACAGGGCTACATAGAGCTCAACTGGGAGACCATCGCAACCCGGGGTCCTGCCTTGCCTAAAGGATTTAGCGGCAGAGTGCAGCTCCTCCAACACCAGGGGGGCGTTGACGGCTGATGAACCTGCAGGATCAATTTGGTTAGTGATACCTGACAGGAACCTGTCGGCTGCCTCCGTGTCCGTTTCTTTCGGGGAGTAGAGGTTGGTGTAGTAGTCTTCAACCACTTGCATTACAGCCTCCTTCCCCTTC
This sequence comes from Rana kukunoris, assembly GCA_029574335.1. Classification (NCBI taxonomy): domain Eukaryota; kingdom Metazoa; phylum Chordata; class Amphibia; order Anura; family Ranidae; genus Rana; species Rana kukunoris. The sequence goes on along the minus strand of CM056053.1, from coordinate 334,340,715 downwards.
TGGAGTGTTCCGGTCTCGTCACGCAGCTCTGGCAAGGGAGTGTGTCCCGAGTGGAGTTTCCTGAAAAAGAAAGCGTTACACTTCTCACCTTTCTCAATGTTCTCCACCTTGGCACGGAAGACAATGTGCCTGGATTCTTCCTCAAAGTACCCTTTCAGGCTCTTCTTGGCGTCCTCCAGGTCATGCCTAACGTCCCAGCCGCAGTGGTGAAGGTCCTGCAGGGACTGCAACTGACGTTGCAGTCTCCTGAGTTCCTTCTTCCTAGCACACACTTGCTGTCGTCCCCTTGCCTGAAAGAAGCTGCGCAGCTTAACTTTCACAACCTCCCACCAATCACTTACCTTGCTGAAGAATCTCTTTTCCTCCGTCCAGGAGGCGTAGGCCTCCCGGAGTTCCCCCATCAATTCCTCATTTTCCAGCAGGGTGCAATTCAGCTTCCAGGAACCTGGGCCGTGGGCAAAGCCCTCGCCAAGTTCACCCCGAAAGCGAATAGCCCTGTGGTCAGAGAAAAAGCAGGGGATCATGGAGAACTCACGATGCTTGACTGTTCTTGAAGTGAGCACAAAGTCAATCCTGGAACGCACAGATCCATCGGGTCGGCACCATGAATAATTCACGGTACCTTGCCCTATGGATCCCACGGCGTCCTGTAGGGAAGCCTCCGAGATCATCTCCTTGAGCAGCCTAGAAGTACCATCAAGTTTTGCGTATATGCTGGAACTGCGCCCATCCTCCTCTATCGGACAGTTAAAATCACCGCCGATCACTACTGTTCTGGTGGTGACAAGTTGCGTCCGCAGGGTCTGGAAAAGTTCCAGGCGCGCATTCGTCTCCGGGGAAGCGTACACGTTGATGAGCCTAATTGGCTCTCCCGCCCACAGACTAGCTCATGGATGGAGTCAACCGTGAAGCATCCACCCCTGATAAGAATGGCTACCCCTGCAGATTTGCAATTGCCACCCCCGGACCAGTAGGAGGGACCGAGGGTCCACTGAGAGGTCAAGTGGGTGTACCTTCTCAAAGGAGGAAGAGCGCACTCCTGGAGCATATAGACATCACTCTGGTGAGTAGAAAGAAAAGTCAGCACCGCTTGCCTTCTAGAGGTATCCTTGATACTCCTCACATTAATGGAAAAGATTGAGATCTCAGCCATAATGAAAAAGGGGTATGAGGTCTAGTTAGCAAGGGGCCGAACTTACCTCCCCGCAGGGGGGGGTTGACTCCTCCATTTCCTCAGCTGGCTGTTCTGGGTTCTGGGTTAGACCCAGTTCCTCTAGGACCTCGTCCATTATTTCCTGGTTGAGGTTGACGGTGGAGTTAGGCACAGTGTCGGCCATAATCTCCTCCTCGTCTTCCTCACCTGCAGACTCCAGGTCCTCCACTACTTGCCCTGGGCCAGCACTTTCGTGCTGGGCCCCGTTGGGCCGTTTGGTGGAGGCAGCGGGTTGCTCTGCCGTTGGGCTCACAGTCTTCCGTTTCCGGCTTCCTGTTGGGCCACTGACAGGGGTGGAAGGGGGGAGGGCGGGGAAGTCCTCCATGGAGGACAGATCCGGGGTGGGCAGCGGGACGGGAATGGTCTCCTCTGGCACAGAGAGGGTGGATGGGGGTGTACCAGAGGAGGGGACAGGGGCAGGGGCAGGGGCAGGGGTGGGCACAGGGACAGGGGTGGGGGCAGGGGTGGGGACAGGGGCAGGGGCTGACTTACCTGTGGCCTTGCGGGGCTCACTCCGTTTCTTCTCTGGTGGCTTCTTCCCGGAGGTAGAGGCTGACTTACCCTGGATCAGGGCTCCAGCGTAGGTCCGGGTCCTCTGGGGGCATTGCCTGAAGACATGCTCTGCCAAACCGCAGAGGTTGCAGGTTTTGGACCTCGGACAGTCCTTGGTCTCATGGCCTACAACCCGACAGAACCTGCAAGAAAGTTCTGTGCAATCCTTTCCCATGTGCCCAGGGTGGCCACATCTGTTGCAGTTGTGGGGTATCCCGGGGTAGAAGAGGAGGCCTGCGGATGATCCCAGGGAGAAACGTGGCTGAAGGTGCTGCATGTCGCCGGAAGGGTCTTTTCTGAGCTTGCAAAGGACGGACCATTTACCTATCCAGAAGCCGTTGACATCGAGTATTCGGACTGGGTCCTTTACCACGGTGCAGAACCTTCGGAGGTAGGTGGCAATGTCCTTGCCTTGAGTATAGGGGTTCCTCATGGCCACCGTCACCCACTTTTCGTCCCGTGTTATGGGGCAGTTCGCAATGAACTTTCCGAAAGGGGATTCCGGGCCACTGGTCTTCACCATCTCCCAATATCTTCTGCAGACTTGGAACGACAAAAAGGTTATGAAGAATACACCTCTTGGTAGGGTCTGCACAGAAAGCGTCTCCGCTTTGCTGAAGCCTTGCTCCAGGATCATCTTCTTTCCGAAGATCTCCGGGGTCATGTCAGGGACTCTTCCGGCCACCTCTTTCAGCTGCAACACGACCATCTGCTTCATCCAGGTCTCCAGGGTTGGCAGCCCGTCTGCGGTCAGGTACGGCTTGGCTGGTCCCGATTGGCTGGCGCCGGCCGGGGTAGAAGTGGAGGTTGAGGCTGTGGCATTCTCAGGGACTTCGGAGGAAGTGGCTGGAGCAGGGCTTGTCTTCTTCTCATGTTTCCCCATCGTCAGGAAAGTGGATGTCGCTGCAGGTGTTCTTAAGCGGCTTCCTTCTGATTCCTCGACGTCTTCACTCTTTTACATAGCCTTTACAAAGGCTCTAGCATCTACAGCCCGAAGGTAGTAATGCGAAAGGGAAAGATTTGTTCGTTCTGAAGAGAAACCAGAGTATAACACACCAATGTCCTAAACCAGGTCCCCGGCAGAACACAGATGCTGCTCTACTCATGGTGACTCCAAGACAGCCTTAATTTGCATGTCTGTGCAGCTTCATGGGGGCGGGAATCAGCAGGCCCGCGTAACAATCGGCTTCATCAGAATAATCTAGGGCGCACTTCCATGGAATTGGGGGGGCAAATATATGCATGGACCAAGACCATCAAATCGTTTTCTAGGCCGTGTTTTGACCAACAACAACAACATCATTTATGATGATTAGTGTGTAAGAAATGTGTACACGTGCTATTTGTAATATGGAATATTTCTAGGACAAGTAAGGTATGGAAAATAAAGCATTCCGCTGTGACTCCCCATGAGCTCGGTGCGATGTTCCTGTGGGAGGGTGTTCGCTGCTGCCATCTATTGGTAGCTTTGCGCAGTGGCAGTATTGTAGCCAATGAAGTTTCACTGAGGCGCGATTATTGCTAATTGAAAACTTTTACCAATACCCCGTCATGACGGCTTGAAATATAGCCGGCAATGACAATTTTTGACAGTCTCTATGGAGACTGAGCTATCTGGTGCAAAAATAGAATGACACAAGCAGATAGTCAGAAAGGGGAGGGGGGAGATGAGACAGAGGACAGGGCTGCAGATGATGGAGGCACATATTGACTTTAGTGTCAGAGCTCAGCAGCCCTGATCTATCACAGTCAGCATGGGGGCGGGAATCAGCATGGGGGCGGGAATCAGCAGGCCCGCGTAACAATCGGCTTCATCAGAATAATATAAGGCGCACGGTCATGGAATTGGGGTCAAATATATGCGTGGACCAAGGCCATCAAAACGTTTTTTAGGCTGTTGACTGTCACCACCACCACCACCAACAACAACAACATTAACGCCGTCTGTGTGCCTTTCCGAATCAAAGGAACTCAAGCTATTTTTCACCATATTAGGGAAGCCCAGCATTAGCCAGGCATCAAAAAATTCACTGAAACTCATGGTTGTTCCTCTCCACGGAAATCTTTAGTAAAAGGCGAAAGATTTGTTCGTTCTGAAGAGAAACCAGCAGAACACAGATGCTGTTGAACTCTTGGAGACTCCCAGTCACCCTAGTTTGCATATCTGTGCAGATGCATGGGGCAGGAATCAGCAGGCATGCACAACAATTGGCTTCATCAGAACAATATAAAGCGCACGACCATGGAAATAGGGGCAAATATATGCGTAGGTGGATCAAGACCATCAAATTGTTTTCTAGGCCATGTTAACCACCACCACCAACAACAACACCAATGCCGTCTGCATGTTTTTCCATTTTAAAGGAACTCAAACTATTTTTCACCATAAGCCCAGCATTAGCCGGGCATCAAAAAAATCACCAAAACTCATGGTTGTTCCTCTCCATACAAATCTTTAGCAAAAGGGGAAAGATTTATTCATTCTGGCAAGAAATCAGAGTATAACAAACCAATGTCCTAAACCAGGTCCCCAGCAGAACACAGATGCTGTTCAACTTATGGAGACTCCCAGTCACCCTAATTTGCATATCTGTGCAGATGCATGGGGGCAGGAATCAGCAGGCATGCACAGCAATTGGCTTCATCAGAATAATATAAAGCGCACGACCATGGAAATAGGGGCAAATATATGCGTAGGTGGATCAAGACCATTAAATTGTTTTCTAGGCCATGTTAACCACCACCACCAACACCAACAACACCACCAATGCCATTTGCGTGTTTTTCCATTTTAAAGGAACTCAAACTATTTTTCACCATAAACCCAGCATTAGCCAGGCATCAAAAAAAAATCACCAAAACTCATGGTTGTTCTTCTCCATACAAATCTTTAGCAAAAGGGGAAAGATTTATTCATTCTAGCGAGAAGTCAGAGTATAACAAACCAATGTCCTAAACCAGGTCCCCAGCAGAACACAGATGCTGTTCAACTTATGGAGACTCCCAGTCACCCTAATTTGCATATCTGTGCAGATGCATGGGGGCAGGAATCAGCAGGCATGCACAACAATTGGCTTCATCAGAACAATATAAAGTGCACGACCATGGAAATAGGGGCAAATATATGCGTAGGTGGATCAAGACCATCAAATTGTTTTCTAGGCCATGTTAACCACCACCAACAACAACAACGCCGTCTGCGTGTTTTTCCATTTTAAAGGAACTCAAACTATTTTTCACCATAAACCCAGCATTAGCCGGGCATCAAAAAAAATCACCAAAACTCATGGTTGTTCCTCTCCACACAAATCTTTAGCAAAAGGGGAAAAATGTATTCATTCTGGCAAGAAGTCAGAATATAACAAACCAACCTCCTAAACCAGGTCCCCAGCAGAACACAGATGCTGTTGAACTCATGGAGACTCCCAGTCACCCTAGTTTGCATATCTGTGCAGATGCATGGGGGCAGGAATCAGCAGGCATGCACAACAATTGGCTTCATCAGAACAATATAAAGCGCACGACCATGGAAATAGGGGCAAATATATGCGTAGGTGGATCAAGACCATCAAATTGTTTTCTAGGCCATGTTAACCACCACCACCAACAACAACACCAATGCCGTCTGCATGTTTTTCCATTTTAAAGGAACTCAAACTATTTTTCACCATAAACCCAGCATTAGCCGGGCATCAAAAAAAATCACCAAAACTCATGGTTGTTCCTCTCCACACAAATCTTTAGCAAAAGGGGAAAAATGTATTCATTCTGGCAAGAAGTCAGAATATAACAAACCAACCTCCTAAACCAGGTCCCCAGCAGAACACAGATGCTGTTGAACTCATGGAGACTCCCAGTCACCCTAATTTGCATATCTGTGCAGATGCATGGGGGCAGGAATCAGCAGGCATGCACAACAATTGGCTTCATCAGAACAATATAAAGCGCACGACCATGGAAATAGGGGCAAATATATGCGTAGGTGGATCAAGACCATCAAATTGTTTTCTAGGCCATGTTAACCACCACCACCAACAACAACACCAATGCCGTCTGCATGTTTTTCCATTTTAAAGGAACTCAAACTATTTTACACCATAAGCCCAGCATTAGCCTGGCATAAAAAAAAATCACCAAAACTCATGGTTGTTCCTCTCCATACAAATCTTTAGCAAAAGGGGAAAGATTTATTCATTCTGGCAAAAAATCAGAGTATAACAAACCAATGTCCTAAACCAGGTCCCCAGCAGAACACAGATGCTGTTCAACTTATGGAGACTCCCAGTCACCCTAATTTGCATATCTGTGCAGATGCATGGGGGCAGGAATCAGCAGGCATGCACAGCAATTGGCTTCATCAGAATAATATAAAGCGCACGACCATGGAAATAGGGGCAAATATATGCGTAGGTGGATCAAGACCATTAAATTGTTTTCTAGGCCATGTTAACCACCACCACCAACAACACCAATGCCATTTGCGTGTTTTTCCATTTTAAAGGAACTCAAACTATTTTTCACCATAAGCCCAGCATTAGCCGGGCATCAAAAAAAATCACCAAAACTCATGGTTGTTCCTCTCCATACAAATCTTTAGCAAAAGAGGAAAGATTTATTCATTCTTGCGAGAAGTCATTGGTATAACAAACCAATATCCTAAACCAGGTCCCCAGCAGAACACAGATGCTGTTCAACTTATGGAGACTCCCAGTCACGCTAATTTGCATATCTGTGCAGATGCATGGGGGCAGGAACCAGCAGGCATGCACAACAATTGGCTTCATCCGAACAATATGAAGCGCACGACCATGGAAATAGGGGCAAATATATGCGTAGGTGGATCAAGACCATCAAATTGTTTTCTAGGCCATATTAACCACCACCACCAACAACAACGCCGTCTGCGTGTTTTTCCATTTTAATGGAACTCAAACTATTTTTCACCATAAGCCCAGCATTAGCCGGGCATCAAAAAAAATCACCAAAACTCATGGTTGCTCCTCTCCACACAAATCTTTAGCAAAAGGGGAAAGAATTATTCATTCTGGCGAGAAATCAGAGTATAACAAACCAATGTCCTAAACCAGGTCCCCAGCAGAACACAGATGCTGTTCAACTTATGGAGACTCCCAGTCACCCTAATTTGCATATCTGTGCAGATGCATGGGGCAGGAATCAGCAGGCATGCACAACAATTGGCTTCATCAGAACAATATAAAGTGCACGACCATGGAAATAGGGGCAAATATATGCGTAGGTGGATCAAGACCATCAAATTGTTTTCTAGGCCATGTTAACCACCACCAACAACAACAATGCCGTCTGCGTGTTTTTCCATTTTAAAGGAACTCAAACTATTTTTCACCATAAACCCAGCATTAGCCGGGCATCAAAAAAAATCACCAAAACTCATGGTTGTTCCTCTCCACACAAATCTTTAGCAAAAGGGGAAAGATTTATTCATTCTGGCGAGAAGACATTGGTGAAACAAACCAATCTCCTAAACCAGGTCCCCAGCAGAAAACAGATGCTGTTCAACTCATGGAGACTCCCAGTCACCCTAATTTGCATATCTGTGCAGATGCATGGGGGCAGGAATCAGCAGGCATGCACAACAATTGGCTTCGTCAGAACAATATAAAGCGCATGACCATGGAAATAGGGGCAAATATATGCGTAGGTGGATCAAGACCATCAAATTGTTTTCTAGGCCATGTTAACCACCACCAACAACAACAACACAACCACAGCTGTCTGCGTGTTTTTCCTTTTTAAAGGAACTCAAACTATTTTTCACCATAAGCCCAGCATTAGCCGGGCATCAAAAAAATCACCAAAACTCATGGTTGTTCCTCTCCATACAAATCTTTAGCAATAGGGGAAAGATTTATTCATTCTGGCAAGAAGTCAGTCATGATCCACCTACGCACCGCCACCACCAACAACACCACCAATGCCGTCTGCGTGTTTTTCCATTTTAAAGGAACTCAAACTATTTTTCACCATAAGCCCAGCATTAGCCGGGCATAAAAAAAAATCACCAAAACTCATGGTTGTTCCTCTCCACACAAATCTTTAGCAAAAGGGGAAAAATGTATTCATTCTGGCAAGAAGTCAGAATATAACAAACCAATGTCCTAAACCAGGTCCCCAGCAGAACACAGATGCTGTTGAACTCATGGAGACTCCCAGTCACCCTAATTTGCATATCTGTGCAGCTGCATGGGGGCATGAATCAGCAGGCATGCACAGCAATTGGCTTCATCAGAATAATATAAAGCGCACGACCATGGAAATAGGGGCAAATATATGCGTAGGTGGATCAAGACCATTAAATTGTTTTCTAGGCCATGTTAACCACCACCAACAACACCAATGCCGTTTGCGTGTTTTTCCATTTTAAAGGAACTCAAACTATTTTTCACCATAAGCCCAGCATTAGCCGGGCATCAAAAAAAATCACCAAAACTCATGGTTGTTCCTCTCCATACAAATCTTTAGCAAAAGGGGAAAGATTTATTCACTCTGGCGAGAAGTCATTGGTATAACAAACCAATGTCCTAAACCAGGTCCCCAGCAGAAAACAGATGCTGTTCAACTCATGGAGACTCCCAGTCACCCTAATTTGCATATCTGTGCAGCTGCATGGGGGCAGGAATCAGCAGGCATGCACAGCAATTGGCTTCATCAGAATAATATAAAGCGCACGACCATGGAAATAGGGGCAAATATATGCGTAGGTGGATCAAGACCATTAAGTTGTTTTCTAGGCCATGTTAACCACCACCACCAACAACACCAATGCCATTTGCGTGTTTTTCCATTTTAAAGGAACTCAAACTATTTTTCACCATAAGCCCAGCATTAGCCGGGCATCAAAAAAAATCACCAAAACTCATGGGTGTTCCTCTCCATACAAATCTTTAGCAAAAGAGGAAAGATTTATTCATTCTTGCGAGAAGTCATTGGTATAACAAACCAATATCCTAAACCAGGTCCCCAGCAGAACACAGATGCTGTTCAACTTATGGAGACTCCCAGTCACGCTAATTTGCATATCTGTGCAGATGCATGGGGGCAGGAACCAGCAGGCATGCACAACAATTGGCTTCATCCGAACAATATGAAGCGCACGACCATGGAAATAGGGGCAAATATATGCGTAGGTGGATCAAGACCATCAAATTGTTTTCTAGGCCATATTAACCACCACCACCAACAACAACGCCGTCTGCGTGTTTTTTCCATTTTAATGGAACTCAAACTATTTTTCACCATAAGCCCAGCATTAGCCGGGCATCAAAAAAAATCACCAAAACTCATGGTTGCTCCTCTCCACACAAATCTTTAGCAAAAGGGGAAAGAATTATTCATTCTGGCGAGAAATCAGAGTATAACAAACCAATGTCCTAAACCAGGTCCCCAGCAGAACACAGATGCTGTTCAACTTATGGAGACTCCCAGTCACCCTAATTTGCATATCTGTGCAGATGCATGGGGCAGGAATCAGCAGGCATGCACAACAATTGGCTTCATCAGAACAATATAAAGTGCACGACCATGGAAATAGGGGCAAATATATGCGTAGGTGGATCAAGACCATCAAATTGTTTTCTAGGCCATGTTAACCACCACCACCAACAACAACACCAATGCCGTCTGCATGTTTTTCCATTTTAAAGGAACTCAAACTATTTTACACCATAAGCCCAGCATTAGCCAGGCATCAAAAAAAATCACCAAAACTCATGGTTGTTCCTCTCCATACAAATCTTTAGCAAAAGGGGAAAGATTTATTCATTCTAGCGAGAAGTCATTGGTGAAACAAACCAATGTCCTAAACCAGGTCCCCAGCAGAAGACAGATGCTGTTCAACTCATGGAGACTCCCAGTCACCCTAATTTGCATATCTGTGCAGATGCATGGGGGCATGAATCAGCAGGCATGCACAGCAATTGGCTTCATCAGAATAATATAAAGCGCACGACCATGGAAATAGGGGCAAATATATGCGTAGGTGGATCAAGACCATTAAATTGTTTTCTAGGCCATGTTAACCACCACCACCACCAATGCCGTTTGCGTGTTTTTCCATTTTAAAGGAACTCAAACTATTTTTCACCATAAGCCCAGCATTAGCCGGGCATCAAAAAAACCACCAAAACTCATGGTTGTTCCTCTCCATACAAATCTTTAGCAAAAGGGGAAAGATTTATTCATTCTGGCGAGAAGTCATTGGTATAACAAACCAATGTCCTAAACCAGGTCCCCAGCAGAAAACAGATGCTGTTCAACTCATGTAGACTCCCAGTCACCCTAATTTGCATATCTGTGCAGCTGCATGGGGGCAGGAATCAGCAGGCATGCACAGCAATTGGCTTCATCAGAATAATATAAAGCGCACGACCATGGAAATAGGGGCAAATATATGCGTAGGTGGATCAAGACCATTAAATTGTTTTCTAGGCCATGTTAACCACCACCACCACCACCACCAACAACACCAATGCCATTTGCGTGTTTTTCCATTTTAAAGGAACTCAAACTATTTTTCACCATAAGCCCAGCATTAGCCGGGCATCAAAAAAAATCACCAAAACTCATGGTTGTTCCTCTCCATACAAATCTTTAGCAAAAGGGGAAAGATTTATTCATTCTGGCGAGAAGTCATTGGTATAACAAACCAATATCCTAAACCAGGTCCCCAGCAGAACACAGATGCTGTTCAACTTATGGAGACTCCCAGTCACGCTAATTTGCATATCTGTGCAGATGCATGGGGGCAGGAACCAGCAGGCATGCACAACAATTGGCTTCATCCGAACAATATGAAGCGCACGACCATGGAAATAGGGGCAAATATATGCGTAGGTGGATCAAGACCATCAAATTGTTTTCTAGGCCATGTTAACCACCACCACCAACGCCGTCTGCGTGTTTTCCATTTTAATGGAACTCAAACTACTTTTCACCATAAGCCCAGCATTAGCCGGGCATCAAAAAAAATCACCAAAACTCATGGTTACTCCTCTCCACACAAATCTTTAGCAAAAGGGGAAAGAATTATTCATTCTGGCGAGAAGTCAGAGTATAACAAACCAATGTCCTAAACCAGGTCCCCAGCAGAACACAGATGCTGTTCAACTCATGGAGACTCCCAGTCACCCTAGTTTGCATATCTGTGCAGATGCATGGGGCAGGAATCAGCAGGCATGCACAACAATTGGCTTCATCAGAACAATATAAAGCGCACGACCATGGAAATAGGGGCAAATATATGCGTAGGTGGATCAAGACCATCAAATTGTTTTCTAGGCCATGTTAACCACCACCACCACCAACAACAACAACAACACCAATGCCGTCTGCGTGTTTTTCCATTTTAAAGGAACTCAAACTATTTTTCACCATAAGCCCAGCATTAGCCGGGCATCAAAAAAAATCACCAAAACTCATGGTTGTTCCTCTCCATACAAATCTTTAGCAAAAGGGGAAAGATTTATTCATTCTGGCAAGAAGTCAGTCATGATCCACCTACGCACCGCCACCACCAACAACAACAACACCACCAATGCCATCTGCGTGTTTTTCCATTTTAAAGGAACTCAAACTATTTTTCACCATAAGCCCAGCATTAGCCGGGCATCAAAAAAAATCACCAAAACTCATGGTTGTTCCTCTCCATACAAATCTTTAGCAAAAGGGGAAAGATTTATTCATTCTAGCAAGAAGTCAGAGTATAACAAACCAATGTCCTAAACCAGGTCCCCAGCAGAACACAGATGCTGTTCAACTTATGGAGACTCCCAGTCACCCTAATTTGCATATCTGTGCAGATGCATGGGGGCAGGAATCAGCAGGCATGCACAACAATTGGCTTCATCAGAACAATATAAAGTGCACGACCATGGAAATAGGGGCAAATATATGCGTAGGTGGATCAAGACCATTAAATTGTTTTCTAGGCCATGTTAACCACCACCACCAACAACACCAATGCCATTTGCGTGTTTTTCCATTTTAACCACTTGCTTACTGGGCACATAAACCCCCTTCGTGCCCAGGCGAAATTTTAGCTTCCGGCACTGCGTCGCTTTAACTGACAATTGCGCGGTAGTGCGACGTGGCACCCAAACAAAATTGGCGTCCCTTTTTTCCCCACAAATAGAGCTTTCTTTTGGTGGTATTTGATCGCCCGTGCGGTTTTTATTTTTTGCGTTATAATGAAAAAAAGAGCGACAATTTAAAAATATATATATATTTTTTACTTGTTGCTATAATAAATATCCCATTTTTTTTTTTTTTTTTTTATATTTTTTTTTCTCAGTTAAGGCCGATACGTATTCTTCGACGTATTTTTGTAAAAAAAAAAAAAAAAAAATCACAATAAGTGACTGCTTTGCGCAAAAGTTATAGCACCTACAAAATAGGGGACATAATTATGATTTTTTTTTTTTATATTTTTTTTTTACTAGTAATGGCGGCGATCTGCGATTTTTATTGGGACTGCGATATTGCGACGGACACATCGGACACTTTTGACACATTTTTGGCGCCATTCACATTTATACAGCGACCAGTGCTATAAAAATGCACTAATTACTGTATAAATGTGACTGGCATTGAAGGGGTTAACACTAGGGGGTGAGGAAGGGGTTAAATGTATTGCCTGGGTGTGTTCTAACTGTATGGGGGGAGGGGGGTGACTGGGGGAGGTGACCGATGCTGTCTCCCTATGTACAAGAGACACAGCATCTGTCACCTCACTGACAGGACGTGAAGCTCTGTGTTTACACTCAGAGCTCCACGTCCCTGCTGTCTCACCGACGATCGCGTGTACCTGACGGACATCGCGGCCGCCGGGTACACGCATCGTATCCTCGGTGATGCGTCGGGACTGTTTTTCCCCGCCGCGCGCCACCCTGTGGCGCGCGCGGGGAATTACAAGCAAATCACGTCCAAAGACGTCAACCCGGCGCCTCAGGTCTGCGCTGTTCACGTCTTTGGACGTGATGCGGGTTTGAAGTGGTTAAAGGAACTCAAACTATTTTTCACCATAAGCCCAGCATTAGCCGGGCATCAAAAAAAATCACCAAAACTCATGGTTGTTCCTCTCCATACAAATCTTTAGCAAAAGGGGAAAGATTTATTCATTCTGGCGAGAAGTCATTGGTATAACAAACCAATATCCTAAACCAGGTACCCAGCAGAACACAGATGCTGTTCAACTTATGGAGACTCCCAGTCACCCTAATTTGCATATCTGTGCAGATGCATGGGGGCAGGAATCAGCAGGCATGCACAACAATTGGCTTCATCAGAACAATATAAAGTGCACGACCATGGAAATAGGGGCAAATATATGCGTAGGGGGATCAAGACCATCAAATTGTTTTCTAGGCCATGTTAACCACCACCAACAACAACAACGCCATCTGCGTGTTTTTCCATTTTAAAGGAACTCAAACTATTTTTCACCATAAACCCAGCATTAGCCGGGCATCAAAAAAAATCACCAAAACTCATGGTTGTTCCTCTCCACACAAATCTTTAGCAAAAGGGGAAAAATGTATTCATTCTGGCAAGAAGTCAGAATATAACAAACCAACGTCCTAAACCAGGTCCCCAGCAGAACACAGATGCTGTTGAACTCATGGAGACTCCCAGTCACCCTAGTTTGCATATCTGTGCAGATGCATGGGGCAGGAATCAGCAGGCATGCACAACAATTGGCTTCATCAGAACAATATAAAGCGCACGACCATGGAAATAGGGGCAAATATATGCGTAGGTGGATCAAGACCATCAAATTGTTTTCTAGGCCATGTTAACCACCACCACCAACAACAACACCAATGCCGTCTGCATGTTTTTCCATTTTAAAGGAACTCAAACTATTTTACACCATAAGCCCAGCATTAGCCAGGCATCAAAAAAAAACACCAAAACTCATGGTTGTTCCTCTCCATACAAATCTTTAGCAAAAGGGAAAGATTTATTCATTCTAGCGAGAAGTCATTGGTGAAACAAACCAATGTCCTAAACCAGGTCCCCAGCAGAAGACAGATGCTGTTCAACTCATGGAGACTCCCAGTCACCCTAATTTGCATATCTGTGCAGATGCATGGGGGCAGGAACCAGCAGGCATGCACAACAATTGGCTTCATCCGAACAATATGAAGCGCACGACCATGGAAATAGGGGCAAATATATGCGTAGGTGGATCAAGACCATCAAATTGTTTTCTAGGCCATGTTAACCACCACCACCAACGCCGTCTGCGTGTTTTCCATTTTAATGGAACTCAAACTACTTTTCACCATAAGCCCAGCATTAGCCGGGCATCAAAAAAAATCACCAAAACTCATGGTTACTTCTCTCCACACAAATCTTTAGCAAAAGGGGAAAGAATTATTCATTCTGGCGAGAAGTCAGAGTATAACAAACCAACGTCCTAAACCAGGTCCCCAGCAGATCACAGATGCTGTTCAACTCATGGAGACTCCCAGTCACCCTAGTTTGCATATCTGTGCAGATGCATGGGGCAGGAATCAGCAGGCATGCACAACAATTGGCTTCATCAGAACAATATAAAGCGCATGACCATGGAAATAGGGGCAAATATATGCGTAGGTGGATCAAGACCATCAAATTGTTTTCTAGGCCATGTTAACCACCACCACCACCAACAACAACAACAACACCAATGCCGTCTGCGTGTTTTTCCATTTTAAAGGAACTCAAACTATTTTTCACCATAAGCCCAGCATTAGCCGGGCATCAAAAAAAATCACCAACACTCATGGTTGTTCCTCTCCATACAAATCTTTAGCAAAAGGGGCAGGATTTATTCATTCTGGCAAGAAGTCAGTCATGATCCACCTACGCACCGCCACCACCAACAACAACAACACCACCAATGCCATCTGCGTGTTTTTCCATTTTAAAGGAACTCAAACTATTTTTCACCATAAGCCCAGCATTAGCCGGGCATCAAAAAAAATCACCAAAACTCATGGTTGTTCCTCTCCATACAAATCTTTAGCAAAAAAAAAAAAAAAAAAAAAAAAAAAAAAAAAAAAAAAAAAAAAAAAAAACTATTGAAAAGCCTGTGGCGTGCAAAACACAACCCAAAAACTTCACCCGGTGCAGGAAAAAATGTGCACACACATAAAGAGTGAAACACAAAAAACTGCGATGGGTGCCATCGTCAATTGGTCCTCCGCAAAGGACCCAGCTCTGATCCCCCGGGGCGTTAGGCTCCAGACAGGGAAAAGAGTTATTAGAGTCCTAGCAGCCGAAACCACTAGGACCCCCTATGGCCCATGCAGCCGAAGCCACATGGCCAAACATCCTCGGAGGGACTGCCGAGACAGAACCCTCCTCGGTGAGGCTCCCCGAAGGGAGACCCCATGAGAGCAGGTGAACTAAGCCAGAAGGCCATGTCCACCTACTCCCAAGACTTTCAGAGCCAGCCCGAGGACCAGCACCCTACTCGCCACACATACCGTGCTCCAACCAAAAAAAGTGACAAACAAGACAGACAGGGGGTAACAAAAAAAGAAAGTGGGGGAAAAGGAAGGTGGGAATGGTGAGTGGAAAGTGGCCATTGTGCAATACAATGGCCGGCCCTCCGGCCAGGAACAAAAATTCCTCTGGTCCTAGCCAAAAGGCTCGGCCCTAGAGGCAGGTGCTAAAAAGGTGTATGTGGAGATCAGTGACCTAAGGTGCCACACGTTGAGTGCCCCTCAACACTCAGTGCAATGTATGGCACCCCTGGACTGCCACTCCAGGGGCACTATCTCCACAGGCTTTTCAACGGACCCTGACCCCCGGTCCGGACCAGCAGCGCCCTTCCCAGCCAGGAAGGTAGGAGAAGAGGTTGGGGAGAGCCAGCCGCAGCCAACTACTACCCACAACCCCCAGCTCTCCCACCTAATTACATTCGGGAAGTACTACCCGCCTCTCCCCGAAGGGATTAGCAAGGGTTCCCTCACCGAACAACTGACTGGGGCAGACACCACCGGATCCAGGCCAAAGGCCAGGGGCCCAGCCCTTCAGCTTCGACCTCATGCCTCTCTGCCCCGATCAGAAGGCTTTCGCCTCTACGCCAACAGGCTTTGCGTCCACCGACTGCCATCCCTTTCCCCCTCGCCGAGTACTGGGGACAGTCGGTTTAGCGCCACCTATTGGCAACTGATAAGAACAGATACTACACTTGATCTTAGCCAAAAGGCCGAGAAGCGATTCACAAAGCACTTGCGTCCTAAGTTACGGTGGCATAGCGTAAATGGGCCGGTGTAAGCCCGCGTAATTCAAAGTAGGCTTGGAGTGGGCGTGTAGTATGGTAATCAACCATGACCCCACGTAAAAGACGTTTCTAACGAACGGCGCATGCTCTGTCTGTGGACGTATCCCAATGTGCAAGCGCAAAATTACGCTGCAAATACTCATTGGTTTCAACGTGAATGTAACTTACGCAAAGCCCTATTCGCTAACGTTTTACGCAAACGACGGAAATGACGGAAAATTCGACACTGTCCCGACGTCCATACTTAACATTGCGTACACCTCTATATAGCAGGGGTAACTTTATGCCGGAAAAAGCCTTACGCAAACGACGTAAAAAAAAATGCGCCGGCCGCAAGTACGTTCGTGAATCGGCGTATCTAGCTCATTTGCATATTCCACGCGGAAAATATACGGAAGCAATCCTAGCGGCCAGAGTAAATATGCAACCAAGATACAACGGCGTAAGAGACTTACGCCGGTCGTATCTTGGTAAAATTTAGGCGTAACTGCCTTTCAGAATCGCCGTAAAGATGCGATGGTGGAGATTTGAAGTTTTGTGGATCTGGCCCTTCATAAATAAACCTATTTATTGCTGCCTGTGAAATTCTTTTCAATTACTTGTTTCAATTGCTTGCAATCCATCCTGTGAAGTTTGATTAAGTCCCTGGCGCATGCGCTTTCTGTCCTGCGATTTACGGCACACTCAGTGTGCCATTACTTTATCCACAGCATAACGTTAACGAGTGTACCGCTGTCTGTGGCACAGCTTTGCAGTTTTGAAAGACTGGCCGTTCACCTTCCTGATTTTTCCTTTGTGACTGTGTGACGTCATAGGGGGAGTAACTGCCATGGTAAAATGACTTCTATGGCGGCAATCATCTTGAGAAAGAGAATTGGATAATAAACGATTGCGCATGCGCAAGATTATAGCAGGGGAATTAAGGAAGGGCGGAAATTACATTCAAAGATCAATCAGAAACAATACTCATGATGGCGCTTGCCGAATTCTTGAAAAAAATGTTTTTATACAAACTACTAAAAAAGAGTAAAGCCCTGTACACATGATCGGTTTGTCTGATGAAAACAAACCGATGGACTGTTTTGTTTTCCATCGGTGAAAAAAAATAGAACATGTTTTAAAATTTTCCTATGGATAAAAAAATTTGAAAAAAAACATCGTCTGTGTGGAAGTCCATTGGTCAAAAATTCACGCATGCTCAGAATCAAGTCGACGCATGCTCGGAAGCATTGAACTTTATTTTTCTTAGCACGTCGTAGTGTTTTACGTCACCGCGTTGAACACGGTCGGATTTTTGACCGATGGTGTGTAGACAAGACTGATAAAAGTCAGCTTCATCGGCTACCTGATGAAAAAATCCATCCGATTAGATTCCATCAGATATCCAATCGTGTATACAGGGCTTTAGTAAACAGTGATTATTTATACATTATACTATGCAAGGATTGCAAATTTTGTTTTTATATCATATGATATAAAAATCACAATAAGGAGTGCAGAGTTAACTTCCTACTTAACAGCAATCCATGAAGGATTGCTCTTCAGAGGGTTGGCGCCCTGAAGATTGCCTCTCAGGACAGGTGTTCTAATCCCTTGCCACTCTATTTAAAAAAAAAAAAAAACATCTTTGCCATTCTGAAGCTTCCCTCCAACCACTTTGCAGATTATTTTATATATACAGTGCGGAAAATAAGTATTTGAACACCCTGCTATTTTGCAAGTTCTCCCACTTGGAAATCATGGAGGGGTCTGAAATTGTCATCGTAGGTGCATGTCCACTGTGAGAGACATAATCAAAAAAAAATTCCAGAAATCACAATTTATGAATTTTTAACTATTTATTTGTATGATACAGCTGCAAATAAGTATTTGAACACCTGTCTATCAGCTAGAATTCTGACCCTCAAAGACCTGTTAGTCTGCCTTTAAAATGTCCACCTCCACTCCATTTATTATCCTAAATTAGATGCACCTGTTTGAGGTCATTAGCTGCATAAAGACACCTGTCCACCCCATACAATCAGTAAGAATCCAACTACTAACATGACCAAGACCAAAGAGCTGTCCAAAGACACTAGAGACAAAATTGTACACCTCCACAAGGCTGGAAAGGGCTACGGGGAAATTGCCAAGCAGCTTAGTGAAAAAAGGTCCACTGTTGGAGCAATCATTAGAAAATGGAAGAAGCTAAACATGACTGTCAATCTCCCTCGGACTGGGGCTCCATGCAAAATCTCACCTCGTGGGGTCTCAATGATCCTAAGAAAGGTGAGAAATCAGCCCAGGACTACACGGGAGGAGCTGGTCAATGCAGTGCCATCTTAAGAGCATTATAGGCCCCCGGGCAATACAGTGCACTGGGGCCCTGTCTACACAACCACGCACAAGAATTTACTGCCAAAAATCATGAAATTTACTGGCAGAACCACAATTTTTTATTGCCACTGCAATTTTTTTTTACCTAAAATTACAGTTTTACAAATTTCTTCATTGGCATGAAGGTTAGGTTACTGTAACCCAGCCTGATCAGAGTTTCCTCTTGCATCAGAGTCTGTAGGATTCCCCCTTACAGTGAAAGGGAACTCTTATGTAAAGGGGAACACTGCAGATCATGATGTAAGGGGGAACTCTGATGTGGAGGGGGGGGGGGGGGCTCTGGTGACCAGAGACCACCTTATATCAGAATCCACTGCTTTCTCTTTACATCAGAGTTCCAACTTACATCACGGTCCTCAGACTGAGTTCCCCCTAGCACTGTAAGGGGGAATCCTGCAGACTCTGATGTAAAGGGGAACCACCTTCCGTAGAGTAAATACACTAAGGTAATATTTTTGTATTCACTCCCCCCTTTCTTTAGCAACCACCCGCCCTTAGACAGGCCTGGTGGTGCTATCACTGACCTCCTCTCAGGTGCACCATGCAAGGCTCAGTCAGATGGCTCCAGCTTGGCTGCTCTGATTTTATCCTATAGTCTCTTCATGTCTGACTTCTCCTGTGACCCCCATCCCAGAAGCGCTCCCACTCTTAACTCCTCTCCAGACTCTTCCTCAGAGACTGTAGACACGATACAGTTCTACAGTTCTGACCCGCCATTCTCCACCATTTTTTACTGGGGTCGCTGGGCAGCCGATGGGGCCCCCCAGGCAGGTGGGGCCCCCGGGCAACTGCCCAGTGTGCCCAATGGAAAAGACAGCCCTGGGTCAATGACCTGAAAAGAGCTGGGACCACCGTTTCCAAGGTTACTGTTGGTAATACACTAAGACGTCATGGTTTGAAATCATGCATGGCACGGAAGGTTCCCCTGCTTAAACCAGCACATGTTAAGGCCCATCTTAAGTTTGCCAATGACCATTTGGATGATCCAGAGGAGTCATGGGAGAAAGTCATGTGGTCAGATGAGATCAAAATAGAACTTTTTGGTCATAATTCCACTAACCGTGTTTGGAGGAAGAAGAATGATGAGTACCATCCCAAGAACACCATCCCTACTGTGAAGCATGGGGGTGGTAGCATCATGCTTTGGGGGTGTTTTTCTGCACATGGGACAGGGCGACTGCACTGTATTAAGGAGAGGATGACCGGGGCCATGTATTGCGAGATTTTGGGCAACAACCTCCTTCCCTCAGTTAGAGCTTTGAAGATGGGTCGAGGCTGGGTCTTCCAACATGACAATGACCCGAAGCACACAGCCAGGATAACCAAGGAGTGGCTCTGTAAGAAGCATATCAAGGTTCTGGCGTGGCCTAGCCAGTCTCCAGACCTAAACCCAATAGAGAATCTTTGGAGGGAGCTCAAACTCCGTGTTTCTCAGCGACAGCCCAGAAACCTGACTGATCTAGAGAAGATCTGTGTGGAGGAGTGGGCCAAAATCCCTCCTCCAGTGTGTGCAAACCTGGTGAAAAACTACAAGAAACGTTTGACCTCTGTAATTGCAAACAAAGGCTACTGTACCAAATATTAACATTGATTTTCTCAGGTGTTCAAATACTTCTTTGCAGCTGTATCATACAAATAAATAGTTAAAAAATCATACATTGTGATTTCTGGAAAAAATTTTTTTGATTATGTCTCTCACAGTGGACATGCACCTACGATGACAATTTCAGACCCCTCCATGATTTCCAAGTGGGAGAACTTGCAAAATAGCAGGGTGTTTAAATACTTATTTTCCGCACTGTATACTGTGATTCTGCACTTGCCAAACATGTTGCAGAAATCTCCCTCCACTGAGTTTGACTGCAATCATTTTAACTGTGGGCAGCTGAAGCTGCTGCCTGTTCACTTCCTGGATTTACACAGAGGCACACCTCCAGCTCTGCAGCTCTCATTGACCCTCTCATTACTCATCCCCCTCCCCTTCCTGGCTAACGTTCAGGAGAGTGAGAGAGAGAGCTGTGCATGGTGTCAAAAGCCTAGGCTTTTTACCAGACAAGAGAGGAGAAGTGGGCTGTATAAGGTATTTACTGGCAGAAAGAAAATGTTTTACTATTCAAAGTTAAAACAACAAGGGCAGAAGGTTTAATAAGATTTAAAGAGGAAGTTAACCCATAGCATAGCATACTAGCTTATTATGAAGTACTTACCTGAGATAGATCGAAGGCCCCGCAGCCGACCTCGTTGCCTCTTCCGTCGCCGCTATGTCTCCTGGAGTAACTTTCGGGTATCGCGGCTCCGGAGCCGCGATGACGTCACTCCCGCGCATGCGCCGCCACTAACGGCATGATAGCCGTTAGCAGCGGCACGCTCAGTGCGCCTGCGCACCGTAGACATTGGTGCAGTCTTTTGCAAATATCTCCTAAACCATGTAGGTTTAGGCTTATCTGTAGGTAAAAGTGGTCTGTAAGCGTTCACAACCACTTTAATAGATGGAAGGTTTAAGAAATGACTGAAGGTCTGCTTTAAATCTTTCCAAATATAAAGGAAAAATTTAGCCTTTTTACACCCTCATTTTCAGCTCTTCATTTATTCTTCTTAATTAGGGATTTTATTATTTCATTTAAAGTGCAACTGGATAAATGTAAGCATAGTGTTTACAAGTGAATTTCTCTAGCACAGCAGAATGGCAGATTCTTATTTTTCCCACAAGCAGCATGGCCGCCTCTCACTGCTGCCACTTACCGGAAGTGACGTCCTTCTGACGCCTATATACAGCACGTCTATGGTAAACGGACTTGTTTACAGGAGGTTGCCATGCGGTTTAAGTCTCGGTAAGTGAATGATGCCGGTAGTGTGCCCCAGGCTGCAGTCATAGTTTGTATTCGGTGTTCTGACTTCTTTGCTGTGTGCAGGTACTTCCTGTGTGAGCTGGTGCTGGAGGACCCACGCCGGAGGCAGAACCTGTCGCAGGGCACGGTGCTGTACAATGTGAAGGAGGCAGTGGCTCGCCTGCATGGGGACTTCGGGGCTGCAGCTGCATCTATAGCCCTCACAGGTGAGCACACCTTTATCAATGGCATTAACATGGGCACAAGGCTGCTTCTATGTACTGGCAGTCTATACAATAGAAGGTGGCTATATAGATTGTCCCCTGTAAATCACTGTCAGCATATCCTACTCACCATTCTGGTGCTACTGAATAAAGATCTCAGATTAACCACTTGACATCTGGAGGATTTGCTGCCCTTCATGACCTGGCCATTTTTTATTTTATTCATGTTACTGATAGTTAAACGGTCATGCAACACTGTTCCTAAATAAAATTGATGTCCTCTTCCCACAAATGGAGCTTTCTTTTGGTGGTATTTGGTGACTTCTGCATTGTTTTTTTTTTTTTTCTACTAATGGTGGAGATTAGCAACAAGTCCCGGTTCACCACTTTGTGCTCTGTGAGATTGCATGTGATTTTCAGTGCAAAGCGCATGTGATGTCTGTGCAATGCGATTTCAGCCATGCAGATATTATGGTCGATAAAGCATCTCATTTGGACCAAGCTCGCACAGAACCTTTTTTTTGGTCTGTGCCAGATTCGGATCACATGGGTGTTCACACTCGTGATCTGATTCATGTCTGAACTGTCAGTTTGCGCTGTGATATGCAAGCTGAAATGGGGGTATCATTAGCATTGACAATCCCAGTGAACTGCTGTGTGAGTCGGGTGCGATGTGGGAACCCCCTGGTGGATTTGCAGGGTTCCTGTATCGCAAAAGTGTGAACCGAGCCTTATTGCGGGACTGTGCTATTGCAACAGACATTGACGCTAACTGACACTTGACACTCTTTGGGGACCAATGACACTAATACAGTGCTAAAAAAAATATTCACTGTACTCTGACACTGGCTGAGAAGGGGTTATCAGACGATCAAAGGGTTAACGGTGTGCCTAGTCAGTGTTTATGTATACTGTGGGAGGTGCTTTTTACTAGTGGAAGAGATGGACTTGTATTCCCTTTGCAGGAACACAAATTCCATCCCTTCCCATCTGTCAAAATGGCGATCAGCCTTTTTTTACATAGGCAGATCGTTGTTCTGCTAATGATCAGTGGGCACAGTGTACCCGCCGATCGTCGGATCGGCTTCCGCTGTGTAATCACAGTGAAAGCGAGCAGCCGGTCACCCTCTACCCAAAAGTGTCTATCTCTTGAAGTTGTTGCCAACTTTATAAACCTGGCAATAAAAGCAAATCCGGTATTTTTATGCAGTTCTCCTTTCCATTAATTATTGTGATTCACCGCTTGCTAGAACGGTTGATGATTCTAGGAAGAATCGGTTCCCTTCCACAGCCCCCCCCCCCCTTCTTGCATATCATAAATGTCTCCGATTATGGGAGTGTTTTAATAACTCTTGGCCCCTCCCTACATCCCCATTTATGTTGGCCCTTTTGGAGGAGTTAAGAGAATGCTAGAGTGACAGCTATGGGGCAGCTAATGTCACATTAAATATGGCAGGATCTGGAAGCAGTGTCAGGGATCTTGGATATCTACACAAGGGAACATTTTACAGGTAAATATGCATAAAGTGGACTTTGAGATTTTCTTGTCTAAGAGATGGTTTGTAAAGTTACACTTTCTACTGTACAGCACTCTGTTCCCTGCAGAGGCATGGTGTGTGATTGGTGAGCATAATTCAATACACTCCTTTCACCACCCACAAGAAAGCCTACAAAAGGCCGACAGTAACCCCCCCCCCCCCCCAATCAACTCCCAGAACTGCTACAGGTCTCTCCCATAGCCTGCCCTGAAACTAGAGGCTCAAAGGATCATGGGACATGTAGTATCGGGACTGAGGATGAGCTCCTACGTGTTCGCACGGTCCACGTGCAGAGCCTGCCAGGAAGTTGGCGCTGCGCTAATTACATAACCTTGTCCCAATACTCGGCTGCAGAGATCAGGAAATGTCTCGCTGCCTGTGGTTAGCGCAGCAAATCGCTGACTTCCTGGCGGGCTCTGCACGTGGACTGTGAGAACGCGCCAGAGCTCATCCCTAATTGGGACTGGTAAAGGAAGGAAACAGGAAAGTCAGAACTTTGAAATTCGGCCAGGTGGAGGGGTGACATCAGACATAGAAACCTGCTTTATACAGCTAAAGTAGGTAAGTTGCACACAATCGGACACGGGTTGTGATTCATTTATATGCACAATGCATCTGTTTTGGAGAGAAAAAGATGGACTTCTTCTTTAAAGTTGCTTTGGTAAACTTTCTGACTTTAGCACAGTATATTGGTAGTGATGTACTCTTATCATATATTCTCCTATGATTTATGTTGTAGTGAAATACCTTAATGCATACACTGGCATAATCCTCCTTCGATGCCGGAAAGATTACCACCAGTTCCTATGGTCATCCCTTCCTTTTATCACCAGCCTAGAGAACAGAGGTCAGCGGTATCCTTGTTTAATAAACACATTACATGTTGCAGGTAAGAAGACTCTCCATTTCGTGCTAATCAACAAAGATAACAGGGAGGATTTACTAAGACTGGAGCACTCAGAATCTAGTGCCTCTGTGCATGGTAGCCAATCAGATTTTATCTTTAGCTTGTTTAGGCTTTGACCATAAAACCTCTATGCTGGTTTCTATGCAGAGTTGCGCCATCTTTTGCATTCTAGTTTTAGTAAAAATCTAAATGTCTCAAGTATATTAAACTGTGAAGTCTCGGATGTAAGTTGTCAATTCTGTATTTGCAACCTGAGTGTTTGTTTAGGGTATACAGCTTTAAGGCATTGTTACTGGCCATTGAAAAATGTGTAATGCAGGAATTTAAACCAGATGTAACTTTGTCTTATTACCGTGCCAATTGGATGTGCATTCTATGATTTCCCATTTGCCTACCTAATGATTACATTTTAATGGAACAATATTAGAATTTTTCACTCCCTAAGTAGGGTGGGGGGGAGGGGGGGGCGGAATTTTAATTGAAAATATATATTTATCTTCCCTTTTTAAATTGCTTGGCGGTAGATTTTGCCTTTTTTAGAAAAATGGGGAAGTGTAATACCATCAGCGATCACATGGGGAACCCCAATAGACGAACCCATTAATTGGCTGCAGAAGGACTCCCCACTGAAGGCAATGGGAGCTTGACAACTCCTGCAGTTAATTGTGGCTGCTAAGCATGTATTTGTTCAAGCAACAATTGCCTGTGAGTAATTTTCCCTGCACTCATACTATTGGTTTCTGCACTCGTATTGGATTTCCATAAAGTGTCACTTTTTTTCATCTCAAGTTGCTGCACTGGCTTTTTGCCTTTTGAGGCTGTGAAAGCTAGCTGTGTTTGGGATATTTTGAATGTCGGGTCCCCATGGAAGAGATTTATCCTTCCTGTCTGCTTAGTGCATGCTTGTCAGAGGATTGCTGTCCAGCCTTGGGCTGACTGAGGCAATGTGAAGTACCACTGGTCTATCTCTTAAAATTTGATGACCAGTTTAATGGGCCTTCTGGTGTGTGTGTGTCCTTATTTGACAAAAGTACAGTTGCACTTCCCTTTTTTTAATACCGGTATATACCCAGGGAGCCTCAGAACCATTGCCTTCTTGCATTTCTCCCCCAAAGCATTCCAGTCTCCTTTTTTAGGCTCCATTCACAAATTTGAATATTGTGCAAAAGTTTATTTATTTCACTAATGCAACTTAAAAGGTGAAACTAATATATGAGATAGACACATTGCATGCAAAGCAAGATGGTTCAAGCCGTGATTTGTCATAATTGTGGTGATTATGGCTTACAGCTCATAAAAAAAAATCCACAATCCCAGAAAATTTGAATATTGTGAAAAGGTGGAATATTCTAGGCTCAGTGTCCCACTCTAATCAGCTAATTAAGCCATAACACCTGCAAAGGGTTCCTAAACCTGGTCTGTCTGGTTCAGTAGGAATCCCAATCATGGGAAAGACTGCTGACAGTTGTGCAGAAAACCATCAATGATGCCCTCCATAAGAAGGAAAAGCCTCAAAAGGTAATTGCAAAAAAAAGCTGGATGTTCCTAAAGTGCTGTATAAAAGCACATTAATAGAAAGTTATGTGGAAGGGAAAAGTGTGGAAGAAAAATGTGCACAAGCAGCAGGGATTAACGCAGCCTGGAGAGGATTGTCAGGAAAAGGCCATTCAAAAGTATTGGACTTTCACAAGGAGTGGACTGAGGCTGGAGTCAGTGCATCAAGAGCCACCACACACAGACGGATCCTGGCCATGGGCTTCAAATGTCATATTGCTTGTTGTTCAGGAGTGGCTTGACAAGAAAAATATCAGAAGCGTCTTACCTGGGCTAAAGAAAAACGGACCTGGTCTGTTGCTCAGTGGTCCAAAGTCCTCTTCTGATGAGAGCAAATTTTGCATCTCATTTGGAAACCAAGGAGCCAGAGTATGGAGGAAGAATGGAGAGGTACACACTGCAAGATGCTTGAAGTGCAGTGTGAAGTTTCCACGGTTTTGTGTTGATTTGGGTAGCCATGTCATCTGCTGGTGTTGGTCCACTGTGCTTCATTAAGTCCAGGGTCACCGCAGCCGTCTACCAGGAGATTTTGGAGCACTTCATGCTTCCTTCCGCAGACAAGCTCTATGGGGATGCTGACTTCATTTTCCAGCAGGACTTGGCACCTGCCCACACTGCCAAAGCACCAAAGCCTGGTTCAATGACTGTGGGATTACTGTGCTTGATTGGCCAACAAACTCGCCTGACCAGAACCCCCACAGAGAATCTATGGGCATTGCCAAAAGAAAGAGGAGACCCAACAATGCAAAAGAGCTGAAGGCCGCTATTGAAGCATCCTGGTCTTCCATAACGCCTCAGCAGTGCCACAGGCTGATAGCTTCTATGCCATGCCGCATTGAGGCAGTAATTGCTGCAAAAATGGCCCAAACGGAGTACATATACATGCTTATACTTTTTAGAGGCCCCGTATTGTTCTATGTACAATCCTTGTTTTATTGATTGCATGTAATATTCTAATTTCCTGAGATTGTGGATTTGGGGTTTTTATGAGCTGTAAGCCATGATCATCACAAGTATGACATCACGGCTTGAACTATCTTGCTTTGCATGTAATGAGTCCATCTCCATATTAGTTTCACCTTTATGTTGCATTAGTGAAATAAATGAACTTTTTCACGATATTCAAATTTTTCGAGTTTACGTGTATATGTGAATTGGATGCATTTTGAATTGCATCTGATTCCCATGGCATGCAGCGGCAGTGCAAATGTAAGGGTTGTGTGTTTTTCTGAGCACTGCGGTGCAGTTCAGAAGCAGATCCCAGGCTCATTTGCCTTCTATGGGAGGCATTGTAAGGGAAACCCTATGCCAAAATGGGGGGGGGGAATGATAGGTGTGGGGTCCCTCTAGCAGCACCCCCCCCCCCCCCCCCCAAAAAAAAAATCCATACCAGATGGCTGATGAGTCATCCGTTAAGGACGCAGCAACCTGCTTCCCAGCCTACACCTTAAAGGGGTTGTAAAGGTTTATTTTCTAAATGGGTTCCTTTTTAAGCTAATGCATTGTTGGTTCACTTACCCTTTTCCTTCGATTTCCCTTCTAAATGTTTGTTTTCTTTTGTCTAAATTTCTCACTTCCTGTTCCTCCTTAGTAAGCTGTTCTGGCTGACTAAACACTGCTTGGATGATGGTGTCAAGTTTACTGAGGAGAGAAACAGGAAGTGAGAAATTCAGACAAAGAAAAAAAACATTTAGAAGGGAAATGGATGGAAAAAGTGAACCAACAATGCACTAGCTTAAAAGAACATATTCAGAAAATAAACTTTTACCACCCCTTTAACAACCAGCTAATGTTAGACGTCAGTGGCCGCTGGCTCCAAAAATTTGCATGAGCTGAACAGCCTTTCTGGTATCTGCAGTGAAAAATTAGGGGAAATTTTTGCACCGGACATGTGTGAACCAAGCCTTAAAGTGTCTCCTTTTTAACCACTTCAGGGCCCGCGCTACCGTCGGATGACGGCAACAGCGCGGCCTGAATATCCAACATGCCGTCATTTGACGGCATGTCATTCAGGCGCTGCGGGGAAGCCCTGTGTTGTCCGTGTCCCTTGGACACGGCCAATCACAGATCGCGGCGCGAACGGCCAATCAGAGTGGCCGTTTGCGATGCGATCTGTGGGCAAATGAGAGATGATCTCTCATAGATCATCTCTCATTGCCCGTGTTACACAGAGACAGCGTCCTGTCTCTGGAGAGGAGGAGCCCGATCTGTGTTCCTTCCTACATAGGGACACAGATCGGTCACCCCCCCTCCCCCCACAGTTAGAACACACCTAGCATACACATTTAACCCCTTCCTCGCCCCCTAGTGTTAACCCCTTCAATGCCAGTCACATTTATACTGTAATTAGTGCATATTTATAGCACTGATCGCAGTATAAATGTGAATGGCGCCAAAAATGTGTCAAAAGTGTCCGATGTGTCCGCCATAACGTCGCAGTACCAATAAAAATCGCAGATCGCCGCCATTTCTAGTAAAAAAAAAAAAAATTCTCTTCCCTATTTTGTAAGCGCTATAAACTTTTGCGCAAACCAGTTGCTTATTGCAATTTTTTTTTTTTATATATATTTTTTTTTTTTTTACCAAAAATATGTAGAAGAATACGTATCGCCCCTAAACTGAAAAAAAAGTTTTTTTTTTTTTTTTTAATTGGGATATTTATTATTATAGCAACAAGTAAAAAATATTGTATTTTTTCTTCAAAATTGTCGCTCCTTTTTTGTTTATAGTGCAAAAAATAAAAATCGAACAGGCGATCAAATACCACCAAAAGAAAGCTCTACTTGTGGGGAAAAAAGGACGTAAATTTTGTTTGGGAGCCACGTCGCACGACTGCGCAATTGTCAGTTAAAGCGACGCAGTGCCGCAAGCTGAAATTTTACCTGGGCAGGAGGGGGGTGTAAGTGCCCAGTATGCAAGTGGTTAAAGACTGCTTTTTGCATATAGGCACTTACTGCTGTGGGGATCAGCCATTTTGGTCTGCTTTTTATGCGCTAACAATGTAGCCTCACTGTGCTTCTGTAGTTCACCAGGCAGCACTATCTGCAGTAGGAGAGTGAGGTTTCAGATGCTTTTGGGATTTGCTCAGCAACACCATGACCCTGTCCACTGTTCAGTGCCCTGCTGCCTTGGAGCTCAGAATGGTAGAGAGGCTGTTCTCTGCCTTGCTCAAACATCCTACCACATAGGACCACCACTGCCTGCCTGTCTGCATGTATGTATGTGGTTCATGGAATCTGAAGTTCAATAGGTTGTGCTTATCGGTCCAAAAAGACACTTTTGAAGTGCCTGTGATGACATTATGGGGAACAAACATTTTAAAATGTCTTTGCTCCTAACCCAAGGGGGAAAAAAAAATAACCCCTTAAAACCTGATCAGATATATGCTAAGGGAGAGGGAGTTTATTTGTATGAAATGTGTTGCTCCGTGATCAGATTTAACCCCATATATGAAGGAAACATTTTGTACCTATAGTGTACAAGGATAGTACTGACTGCGTTCTATTTTTACAGGCACTATACGTTCATGTCAGAAATTCCTTATCCAATACAACAGACAACAGTTGAATAGATTATTAAAAAACTGTACAACTCCTAGTAAGTATACTTGTCATTTTTAAATGGCAGTTTGGAAATGTTTGCAACTGATTGACTTTATTTTTTTCCTCTTCCAAACCAGGTGAGAAGGAAGCGATCCGTAAGTCTATAGCCAGCTGTTCCTTACAAAATGTGGAAGAGCCAGAGTATGAAGAGATGGAATAACCTGCAGTTTGCCTATGACAATGCAGGTGGCTACTAAGGTTCGGTTAGATTTTCTAGGGTGTGTTAATAGGCTGCTTATTTACAGTACAAATGTTGGACATTTAGTTTATTGTAGCAAACAGATTACTTATTTTATATAAATATATGTTGTATATAAGAATAAACTTTTTGAATGGATCACTATTCATTAACATAACTGTGGAATTTCTATCGGATGTCATTTTCTGTGTAAAGTATGGAAGGGTGCCATGGACTGTGCTATAGAAACTAAAATCTACAAACTCTACTGCTCAAAAAAAAATGTATCTCTGCTCTGGTATATGCTGCATCCAGATCATTGCATTGTACTAAAAATAGAACAAAAAATAGGTGTGCTAAGAGGACATTACCCCAATCTGGCTATAACCCCAATATAGCCAGGATATGTGTAAAGATGAAGAAAGAAACATTTACCAAATACCTAGACTCTAGTGCAGGGCTCAAAATGAGCTACTAGCCAAGCCTCAAGAGTTGCTTGCCACCAGTTGCCCCACCCCTAAACCATGCTCTTATGAAATTACACTTAAGTTATAAAAATGTATTCTGCTTAAAACATTTAACAACTTTATCTGTGCCCATCAGTTTCGGCCTACCTGTACCTATCAATGCATCCTGCCCATGTCATCCAGGGAGAGAGGAGAGGAAGTGGATTACTGGGTGGATGATGAGGGTGCCGAGAACCATCACGGCTTTTGTTTCAATTGCTGTGTATTCCTGCCACTTGGCAACACAGCCCTGCCCCCTGGCCGGGGAACTTTGATACACGTCACTCAGGACTGGACAGGTGATCTGTCAAATTCTCGGTACCAGGAGGCGGGGCTGTGTGACGGCGAGTGTGGGGAACACACGGCAATTGAAATGAAAGCTGCTAGTAATGTTCCTGCTGGCTGTCTGCTCTCCTTTTTTACCCTCTGAGTGCTTGGAGAAGGACTCGCATAGAACCCTGCGTGTGCGCCTGCCCCGCCCCCCCCAGGCAGGCATAGCTCGCCAGCCCTTAACCACTTCAGTACCGTGGGTGTTTTTCAGATTTGGTGTTTACAAGACTAAAACAATTTTTTTTGCTAGAAAATTACTTAAAACCCCAAACGTATGTATTTTTTTTCTAACACTCTAGAGAATAAAATGGCGATCATTGCAATACTTTTTGTCACACCATATTTGCGCAGCGGTCCTACAAGCGCACTTTAAAAAAAAAAAAAAAAAAACTTTTTTGTATTAAATAAGACGGCAATACATTTCGCCCAATTTTTTTATTGTGAAAGATAATGTTACGCCGAGTAAAATGATACCCAACATGTCACACTTACAAATTGCGCCCACTCGTGGCATGGTGTCAAACTTTTACCCTTAAATCTTGATGTGCAACGTTTAAAAAGATTTTAACGAGGCGATACCTCACTTGTGTGGTTTGAACACCGTTTTCATATGCAGGCGCTACTCATGTATGCGTTCGCTTCTGTGCGCAAGCTCGTCGGGACGGGCACTTTAAAAACATTTTTTTCTTATTTATTTTTTACACTGGAAAAAAATAAATTAAAATGTATCACTTTTATTCCTATTACAAGGAATGTAAACATCCCTTTGTAATAGAAAAAAGCATGACATGTCCTCTTACATATGAGATCTGGGGTCAAAAAGACTCAGATCTCATATTTAGACTGAAATGCAAAAAAAAAAGAATTGAAACTGTAATTTTTTCAAATGACCAAAAAAATAATTCTTTAAGACACTGGGCGGGGACTGACGTTTTGACATCACTTCTGCCCAGCAGAGCTATGGGGACGGTGAGTGGGGACATATTTCCCTCACTCACATCCCCACACAGCAGACGAGCGGACCTGATGGCCTCTGTCGTTTACCGACGGCTCTGGTAAGCGGGGGGTGGGGGGGCGGCGAATCCGCCAGAGACCGCAGTTATCTTTTACAGGACCGCTCACACTTAAGATGGATATCTTGGTTGTGGCAGCAGCTGCTGCTGTTACCGAGATAACCATCTTTAAAGTGGCTGCCGTATAAACTTGTGAGTGGGATTTTTGAGGGCTGCTCTAGTTAATCACCACTGTTATTTAGCAAAAAATTTTGATTAAATACCACCAAAAGAAAACCTCTGTGGGGGGGAGATAAATTCACTTGGTTACAGTGTTGCATGACGGTGCAATTTCAAAGTGCAACACTGCTGAATATTGTCCTGAGCAAGAAGAGGGGTGAAAGTGCCCTGTAAGCAAGTGGTTAAATCTTTTGCTTAGACCTCAAATGATTGCTTTGTTGGGATCCCTTCAAAAAGCTGGCATCACTAATCTCCTTTATGGTTGTCCTTCCAGATCTGTCATCTGACAAAAATAGTCAAGGAACAACCATGAGGTTTGGTGATTTTTTTTGATGCCTGGCTAATGCTGGGCTTATGGTGTAAAATAGTTTGAGTTCCTTTAAAATGGAAAAACATGCAGACGGCATTGGTGTTGTTGTTGGTGGTGGTGGATAACAATGGCCTAGAAAACACAATAAAAAATTTTGATGGACTTTATCCACCTACTGCAATATTTGCCCCTATTTCCATGTCGTCGCTTAAAAACCATGCGCTTTATATAGTTCTGATGAAGCCAATTGTTGTGCATGCCTGCTGATTCCTGCCCCCATGCATCTGCACAGATATGCAAATAAGGGTGACTGGGAGTCTCCATGAGTTGAACAGCATCTGTGTTCTGCTGGGACCTGGTTAGGACATTGGGTTTTGTTATACTCTGACTTCTCGCCAGAATGAATAAATCTTTCCCCTTTTGCTAAAGATTTGTATGGAGAGGAACAACCATGAGTTTTGGTGATTTTTTTTGATGCCCGGCTAATGCTGGGCTTATGGTGAAAAATAGTTTGAGTTCCTTTAAAATGGAAAAACACGCAGACGGCATTGGTGTTGTTGTTGGTGGTGGTTAACATGGCCTAGAAAACAATTTTATGGTCTTGATCCACCTACGCATATATTTGCCCCTATTTCCATGGTCGTGCACTTTATATTGTTCTGATGAAGCCAATTGTTGTGCATGCCTGCTGATTCCTGCCCCCATGCATCTGCACAGATATGCAAATTAGGGTGACTGGGAGTCTCCATAAGTTGAACAGCATCTGTGTTCTGCTGGGGACCTGGTTTAGGACATTGGTTTGTTATACTCTGACTTCTTGCTAGAATGAATAAATCTTTCCCCTTTTGCTAAAGATTTGTATGGAGAGGAACAACCATGAGTTTTGGTGATTTTTTTTGATGCCCGGCTAATGCTGGGCTTATGGTGAAAAATAGTTTGAGTTCCTTTAAAATGGAAAAACACGCAGTATGGCATGGTGGTGTTGTTGTTGTTGGTGGTGGCTGGGCATGACTATTCTTTTGCCAGTGAAAAATAGTTTTGTTGTGATGAGTGTTGGTGATTTTTTTGATTGCCTTTGGGCTTAAAAAATAGTTTGAGTTCCTTTAAAATGGAAAAACACGCAGACGGCATTGGTGTTGTTGTTGGTGGTGGTTAACATGGCCTAGAAAACAATTTGATGTTATTGATCCACCTACGCATACATTTGCCCCTATTTCCATGGTCGTGCGCTTTATATTGTTCTGATGAAGCCAATTGTTGTGCATGCCTGCTGATTATCCCCATGCATCTGCACAGATATGCAAATTAGGGTGACTGGGAGTCTCCATGAGTTGAACAGCATCTGTGTTCTGCTGGGGACCTGGTTTAGGACATTGGTTTGTTATACTCTGACTTCTCGCCAGAATGAATAAATCTTTCCCCTTTTGCTAAAGATTTGTGTGGAGAGGAACAACCATGAGTTTTGGTGATTTTTTTTGATGCCCGGCTAATGCTGGGCTTATGGTGAAAAATAGTTTGAGTTCCTTTAAAATGGAAAAACACGCAGACGGCATTGGTGTTGTTGTTGTGGTGGTGGTTAACATGGCCTAGAAAACAATTTGATGGTCTTGATCCACCTACGCATATATTTGCCCCTATTTCCATGGTCGTGCGCTTTATATTGTTCTGATGAAGCCAATTGTTGTGCATGCCTGCTGATTCCTGCCCCCATGCATCTGCACAGATATGCAAATTAGGGTGACTGGGAGTCTCCATGAGTTGAACAGCATCTGTGTTCTGCTGGGGACCTGGTTTAGGACATTGGTTTGTTATACTCTGACTTCTCGCCAGAATGAATAAATCTTTCCCCTTTTGCTAAAGATTTGTATGGAGAGGAACAACCATGAGTTTTGGTGATTTTTTTTTGATGCCCGGCTAATGCTGGGCTTATGGTGAAAAATAGTTTGAGTTCCTTTAAAATGGAAAAACACGCAAATGGCATTGGTGTTGTTGGTGGTGGTGGTGGTGGTGGTGGTTAACATGGCCTAGAAAACAATTTGAATGGTCTTGATCCACCTACGCATATATTTGGCCCCTATTTCCATGGTCGTGCGCTTTATATTGTTCTGATGAAGCCAATTGTTGTGCATGCCTGCTGATTCCTGCCCCCATGCAGCTGCACAGATATGCAAATTAGGGTGACTGGGAGTCTCCATGAGTTGAACAGCATCTGTGTTTCTGCTGGGGACCTGGTTTAGGGACATTGGTTTGTTATACTCAATGACTTCTTGCCAGAATGAATAAATCTTTCCCCTTTTGCTAAAGATTTGTATGGAGAGGAACAACCATGAGTTTTGGTGATTTTTTTTGATGCCCGGCTAATGCTGGGCTTATGGTGAAAAATAGTTTGAGTTCCTTTAAAATGGAAAAACACGCAGACGGCATTGGTGGTTGTTGTTGGTGGTGGTGGTTAACATGGCCTAGAAAACAATTTGATGGTCTTGATCCACCTACGCATATATTTGCCCCTATTTCCATGGTCGTGCGCTTTATATTGTTCTGATGAAGCCAATTGTTGTGCATGCCTGCTGATTCCTGCCCCCATGCATCTGCACAGATATGCAAATTAGGGTGACTGGGAGTCTCCATGAGTTGAACAGCATCTGTGTTCTGCTGGGGACCTGGTTTAGGACATTGGTTTGTTATACTCTGACTTCTCGCCAGAATGAATAAATCTTTCCCTTTTGCTAAAGATTTGTATGGAGAGGAACAACCATGAGTTTTGGTGATTTTTTTTGATGCCTGGCTAATGCTGGGCTTATGGTGAAAAATAGTTTGAGTTCCTTTAAAATGGAAAAACACGCAGACGGCATTGGTGTTGTTGTTGGTGGTGGTGGTTAACATGGCCTAGAAAACAATTTGATGGTCTTGATCCACCTACGCATATATTTGCCCCTATTTCCATGGTCGTGCGCTTTATATTGTTCTGATGAAGCCAATTGCTGTGGCTTATGCCTGCTTGAGTTCCTTTAATATGCAGCTGAAAACACAGATATGCAAATTAGGGTGACTGGGAGTCTCCATGTTGTTGAACAGCATCTGTGTTCTGCTGGGGACCTGGTTTAGGACATTGGTTTGTTATACTCTGACTTCTCGCCAGAATGAATAAATCTTTCCCTTTTGCTAAAGATTTGTATGGAGAGGAACAACCATGAGTTTTGGTGAATTTTTTTGATGCCCG
The DNA here is from genome assembly GCA_029574335.1 of Rana kukunoris. Classification (NCBI taxonomy): domain Eukaryota; kingdom Metazoa; phylum Chordata; class Amphibia; order Anura; family Ranidae; genus Rana; species Rana kukunoris. The sequence goes on along the minus strand of CM056053.1, from coordinate 334,305,834 downwards.
GCTAATGCTGGGCTTATGGTGAAAAATAGTTTGAGTTCCTTTAAAATGGAAAAACACGCAGACGGCATTGGTTGTTTGTTGTTGGTGGTGGTTAACATGGCCTAGAAAACAATTTGATGTTATTGATCCACCTACGCATATATTTGCCCCCTATTTCCATGGTCGTGCGCTTTATATTGTTCTGATGAAGCCAATTGTTGTGCATGCCTGCTGATTCCTGCCCCCATGCATCTGCACAGATATGCAAATTAGGGTGACTGGGAGTCTCCATGAGTTGAACAGCATCTGTGTTCTGCTGGGGACCTGGTTTAGGACATTGGTTTGTTATACTCTGACTTCTCGCCAGAATGAATAAATCTTTCCCCTTTTGCTAAAGATTTGTGTGGAGAGGAACAACCATGAGTTTTGGTGATTTTTTTTGATGCCCGGCTAATGCTGGGCTTATGGTGAAAAATAGTTTGAGTTCCTTTAAAATGGAAAAACACGCAGACGGCATTGGTTGTTGTTGTTGGTGGTGGTTAACATGGCCTAGAAAACAATTTGATGGTCTTGATCCACCTACGCATATATTTGCCCCTATTTCCATGGTCGTGCGCTTTATATTGTTCTGATGAAGCCAATTGTTGTGCATGCCTGCTGATTCCTGCATCTGCACAGATATGCAAATTAGGGTGACTGGGAGTCTCCATGAGTTGAACAGCATCTGTGTTCTGCTGGGGACCTGGTTTAGGACATTGGTTTGTTATACTCTGACTTCTCGCCAGAATGAATAAATCTTTCCCCTTTTGCTAAAGATTTGTATGGAGAGGAACAACCATGAGTTTTGGTGATTTTTTTTGATGCCTGGCTAATGCTGGGCTTATGGTGAAAAATAGTTTGAGTTCCTTTAAAATGGAAAAACACGCAGACGGCATTGGTGTTGTTGTTGTTGGTGGTGGTTAACATGGCCTAGAAAACAATTTGATGGTCTTGATCCACCTACGCATATATTTGCCCCTATTTCCATGGTCGTGCACTTTATATTGTTCTGATGAAGCCAATTGTTGTGCATGCCTGCTGATTCCTGCCCCCATGCAGCTGCACAGATATGCAAATTAGGGTGACTGGGAGTCTCCATGAGTTGAACAGCATCTGTGTTCTGCTGGGGACCTGGTTTAGGACATTGGTTTGTTATACTCTGACTTCTCGCCAGAATGAATAAATCTTTCCTCTTTTGCTAAAGATTTGTATGGAGAGGAACAACCATGAGTTTTGGTGATTTTTTTTGATGCCTGGCTAATGCTGGGCTTATGGTGTTAAATAGTTTGAGTTCCTTTAAAATGGAAAAACATGCAGACGGCATTGGTGTTGTTGTTGGTGGTGGTGGTGGTTAACATGGCCTAGAAAACAATTTGATGGTCTTGATCCACCTACGCATATATTTGCCCCTATTTCCATGGTCGTGCGCTTTATATTGTTCTGATGAAGCCAATTGTTGTGCATGCCTGCTGATTCCTGCCCCCATGCATCTGCACAGATATGCAAATTAGGGTGACTGGGAGTCTCCATGAGTTGAACAGCATCTGTGTTCTGCTGGGGACCTGGTTTAGGACATTGGTTTGTTATACTCTGACTTCTCGCCAGAATGAATAAATCTTTCCCCTTTTGCTAAAGATTTGTATGGAGAGGAACAACCATGAGTTTTGGTGATTTTTTTTTGATGCCTGGCTAATGCTGGGCTTATGGTGAAAAATAGTTTGAGTTCCTTTAAAATGGAAAAACACGCAGACGGCATTGGTGTTGTTGTTGGTGGTGGTGGTGGTTAACATGGCCTAGAAAACAATTTGATGGTCTTGATCCACCTACGCATATATTTGCCCCTATTTCCATGGTCGTGCGCTTTATATTGTTCTGATGAAGCCAATTGTTGTGCATGCCTGCTGATTCCTGCCCCCATGCAGCTGCACAGATATGCAAATTAGGGTGACTGGGAGTCTCCATGAGTTGAACAGCATCTGTGTTCTGCTGGGGACCTGGTTTAGGACATTGGTTTGTTATACTCTGACTTCTCGCCAGAATGAATAAATCTTTCCCCTTTTGCTAAAGATTTGTATGGAGAGGAACAACCATGAGTTTTGGTGATTTTTTTTGATGCCCGGCTAATGCTGGGCTTATGGTGAAAAATAGTTTGAGTTCCTTTAAAATGGAAAAACACGCAGACGGCATTGGTGTTGTTGTTGGTGGTGGTTAACATGGCCTAGAAAACAATTTGATGGTCTTGATCCACCTACGCATATATTTGCCCCTATTTCCATGGTCGTGCGCTTTATATTGTTCTGATGAAGCCAATTGTTGTGCATGCCTGCTGATTCCTGCCCCCATGCAGCTGCACAGATATGCAAATTAGGGTGACTGGGAGTCTCCATGAGTTGAACAGCATCTGTGTTCTGCTGGGGACCTGGTTTAGGACATTGGTTTGTTATACTCTGACTTCTCGCCAGAATGAATAAATCTTTCCCCTTTTGCTAAAGATTTGTATGGAGAGGAACAACCATGAGTTTTGGTGATTTTTTTTTGATGCCTGGCTAATGCTGGGCTTATGGTGAAAAATAGTTTGAGTTCCTTTAAAATGGAAAAACACGCAGACGGCATTGGTGTTGTTGTTGGTGGTGGTGGTTAACATGGCCTAGAAAACAATTTGATGGTCTTGATCCACCTACGCATATATTTGCCCCTATTTCCATGGTCGTGCGCTTTATATTGTTCTGATGAAGCCAATTGTTGTGCATGCCTGCTGATTCCTGCCCCCATGCATCTGCACAGATATGCAAATTAGGGTGACTGGGAGTCTCCATGAGTTGAACAGCATCTGTGTTCTGCTGGGGACCTGGTTTAGGACATTGGTTTGTTATACTCTGACTTCTCGCCAGAATGAATAAATCTTTTCCCTTTTGCTAAAGATTTGTATGGAGAGGAACAACCATGAGTTTTGGTGATTTTTTTTGATGCCCGGCTAATGCTGGGCTTATGGTGAAAAATAGTTTGAGTTCCTTTAAAATGGAAAAACATGCAAACGGCATTGGTGTTGTTGTTGTTGGTGGCGGTTAACATGGCCTAGAAAACAATTTGATGGTCTTGATCCACCTACGCATATATTTGCCCCTATTTCCATGGTCGTGCGCTTTATATTGTTCTGATGAAGCCAATTGTTGTGCATGCCTGCTGATTCCTGCCCCCATGCATCTGCACAGATATGCAAAGTAGGGTGACTGGGAGTCTCCATGAGTTGAACAGCATCTGTGTTCTGCTGGGGACCTGGTTTAGGACATTGGTTTGTTATACTCTGACTTCTCGCCAGAATGAATAAATCTTTCTCTTTTTGCTAAAGATTTGTGTGGAGAGGAACAACCATGAGTTTTGGTGATTTTTTTTTGATGCCCGGCTAATGCTGGGCTTATGGTGAAAAATAGTTTGAGTTCTTTTAAAATGGAAAAACACGCAGACGGCATTAGTGTTGTTGTTGGTGGTGGTTAACATGGCCTAGAAAACAATTTGATGGTCTTGATCCACCTACGCATATATTTGCCCCTATTTCCATGGTCGTGCGCTTTATATTGTTCTGATGAAGCCAATTGTTGTGCATGCCTGCTGATTCCTGCCCCCATGCAGCTGCACAGATATGCAAATTAGGGTGACTGGGAGTCTCCATGAGTTGAACAGCATCTGTGTTCTGCTGGGGACCTGGTTTAGGACATTGGTTTGTTATACTCTGACTTCTCGCCAGAATGAATAAATCTTTCCCCTTTTGCTAAAGATTTGTATGGAGAGGAACAACCATGAGTTTTGGTGATTTTTTTGATGCCCGGCTAATGCTGGGCTTATGGTGAAAAATAGTTTGAGTTCCTTTAAAATGGAAAAACACGCAGACGGCATTGGTGTTGTTGTTGGTGGTGGTGGTGGTTAACATGGCCTAGAAAACAATTTGATGTTATTGATCCACCTACGCATACATTTGCCCCTATTTCCATGGTCGTGCGCTTTATATTGTTCTGATGAAGCCAATTGTTGTGCATGCCTGCTGATTCCTGCCCCCATGCAGCTGCACAGATATGCAAATTAGGGTGACTGGGAGTCTCCATAAGTTGAACAGCATCTGTGTTCTGCTGGGGACCTGGTTTAGGACATTGGTTTGTTATACTCTGACTTCTCGCCAGAATGAATAAATCTTTCCTCTTTTGCTAAAGATTTGTATGGCGAGGAATGACCATGAGTTTTGGTGAATTTTTTGATGCTGGGCTTATGGTGAAAAATAGTTTGAGTTCCTTTAAAATGGAAAAACACGCAGACGGCATTGGTGTTGTTGTTGGTGGTGGTTAACATGGCCTAGAAAACAATTTGATGGTCTTGATCCACCTACGCATATATTTGCCCCTATTTCCATGGTCGTGCGCTTTATATTGTTCTGATGAAGCCAATTGTTGTGCATGCCTGCTGATTCCTGCCCCCATGCAGCTGCACAGATATGCAAATTAGGGTGACTGGGAGTCTCCATGAGTTGAACAGCATCTGTGTTCTGCTGGGGACCTGGTTTAGGACATTGGTTTGTTATACTCTGATTTCTCGCCAGAATGAATAAATCTTTCCCATTTTGCTAAAGATTTGTATGGAGAGGAATGGCCATGAGTTATGGTGAATTTTTTGATGCCTGGCAAATGCTGGGCTTATGGTGAAAAATAGTTTCAGTTCCTTTAAAATGGAAAAACACGCAGACGGCATTGGTGGTGTTGTTGTTGGTGGTGGTGGTGGTTAACATGGCCTAGAAAACAATTTGATGGTCTTGATCCACCTACGCATATATTTGCCCCTATTTCCATGGTTGTGCGCTTTATATTGTTCTGATGAAGCCAATTGTTGTGCATGCCTGCTAAATCCTGCCCCCATGCAGCTGCACAGATATGCAATTTACGGTGACTAGGAGTCTCCATGAGTTGAACAACATCTGTGTTCTGCTGGGGACCTGGTTTAGGACATTGGTTTGTTATACTCTGACTTCTCGCCAGAATGAATAAATCTTTCCCCTTTTGCTAAAGATTTGTATGGAGAGGAATGGCCATGAGTTTTGGTGAATTTTTTGATGCCTGGCAAATGCTGGGCTTATGGTGAAAAATAGTTTCAGTTCCTTTAAAATGGAAAAACACGCAGACGGCATTGGTGGTGTTGTTGTTGTTGTTGTTGTTGTTGTTGTGTGTTGGTGGTTAACATGGCCTAGAAAACAATTTGATGGTCTTGATCCACCTACGCATATATTTGCCCCTATTTCCATGGTTGTGCGCTTTATATTGTTCTGATGAAGCCAATTGTTGTGCATGCCTGCTGATTCCTGCCCCCATGCAGCTGCACAGATATGCAATTTACGGTGACTGGGAGTCTCCATGAGTTGAACAGCATCTGTGTTCTGCTGGGGACCTGGTTTAGGACATTGGTTTGTTATACTCTGACTTCTCGCCAGAATGAATAAATCTTTCCTCTTTTGCTAAAGATTTGTATGGAGAGGAATGACGATGAGTTTTGGTGAATTTTTTGATGCCTGGCTAATGCTGGGCTTATGGTGAAAAATAGTTTGAGTTCCTTTAAAATGGAAAAACACGCAGACGGCATTGGTGTTGTTGTTGGTGGTGGTTAACATGGCCTAGAAAACAATTTGATGGTCTTGATCCACCTACGCATATATTTGCCCCTATTTCCATGGTCGTGCGCTTTATATTGTTCTGATGAAGCCAATTGTTGTGCATGCCTGCTGATTCCTGCCCCCATGCAGCTGCACAGATATGCAAATTAGGGTGACTGGGAGTCTCCATGAGTTGAACAGCATCTGTGTTCTGCTGGGGACCTGGTTTAGGACATTGGTTTGTTATACTCTGACTTCTCGCCAGAATGAATAAATCTTTCCTCTTTTGCTAAAGATTTGTATGGAGAGGAATGGCCATGAGTTTTGGTGAATTTTTTTGATGCCTGGCAAATGCTGGGCTTATGGTGAAAAATAGTTTCAGTTCCTTTAAAATGGAAAAACACGCAGACGGCATTGGTGGTGTTGTTGTTGTTGTTGTTGTTGGTGGTGGTTAACATGGCCTAGAAAACAATTTGATGGTCTTGATCCACCTACGCATATATTTGCCCCCATTTCCATGGTTGTGCGCTTTATATTGTTCTGATGAAGCCAATTGTTGTGCATGCCTGCTGATTCCTGCCCCCATGCAGCTGCACAGATATGCAAATTAGGGTGACTGGGAGTCTCCATAAGTTGAACAGCATCTGTGTTCTGCTGGGGACCTGGTTTAGGACATTGGTTTGTTATACTCTGACTTCTCGCCAGAATGAATAAATCTTTCCTCTTTTGCTAAAGATTTGTATGGAGAGGAATGACCATGAGTTTTGGTGAATTTTTTGATGCCTGGCTAATGCTGGGCTTATGGTGAAAAATAGTTTGAGTTCCTTTAAAATGGAAAAACACGCAGACGGCATTGGTGTTGTTGTTGGTGGTGGTTAACATGGCATAGAAAACAATTTGATGGTCTTGATCCACCTACGCATATATTTGCCCCTATTTCCATGGTCGTGCGCTTTATATTGTTCTGATGAAGCCAATTGTTGTGCATGCCTGCTGATTCCTGCCCCCATGCAGCTGCACAGATATGCAAATTAGGGTGACTGGGAGTCTCCATGAGTTGAACAGCATCTGTGTTCTGCTGGGGACCTGGTTTAGGACATTGGTTTGTTATACTCTGACTTCTCGCCAGAATGAATAAATCTTTCCCCTTTTGCTAAAGATTTGTATGGAGAGGAATGGCCATGAGTTTTGGTGAATTTTTTTTGATGCCTGGCAAATGCTGGGCTTATGGTGAAAAATAGTTTCAGTTCCTTTAAAATGGAAAAACACGCAGATGGCATTGGTGGTGTTGTTGTTGGTGGTGTGGTGGTTAACATGGCCTAGAAAACAATTTGATGGTCTTGATCCACCTACGCATATATTTGCCCCTATTTCCATGGTTGTGCGCTTTATATTGTTCTGATGAAGCCAATTGTTGTGCATGCCTGCTGATTCCTGCCCCCATGCAGCTGCACAGATATGCAATTTACGGTGACTGGGAGTCTCCATGAGTTGAACAGCATCTGTGTTCTGCTGGGGACCTGGTTTAGGACATTGGTTTGTTATACTCTGACTTCTCGCCAGAATGAATAAATCTTTCCTCTTTTGCTAAAGATTTGTATGGAGAGGAATGACGATGAGTTTTGGTGAATTTTTTGATGCCTGGCTAATGCTGGGCTTATGGTGAAAAATAGTTTGAGTTCCTTTAAAATGGAAAAACACGCAGACGGCGTTGGTGGTGGTGGTTAACATGGCCCAGAAAACAATTTGATGGTCTTGATCCACCTACGCATATATTTGCCCCTATTTCCATGGTCGTGCGCTTTATATTGTTCTGATGAAGCCAATTGTTGTGCATGCCTGCTGATTCCTGCCCCCATGCAGCTGCACAGATATGCAAATTAGGGTGACTGGGAGTCTCCATAAGTTGAACAGCATCTGTGTTCTGCTGGGGACCTGGTTTAGGACATTGGTTTGTTATACTCTGACTTCTCGCCAGAATGAATAAATCTTTCCCCTTTTGCTAAAGATTTGTATGGAGAGGAATGACCATGAGTTTTGGTGAATTTTTTGATGCCTGGCTAATGCTGGGCTTATGGTGAAAAATAGTTTGAGTTCCTTTAAAATGGAAAAACACGCAGACGGCATTGGTGTTGTTGTTGGTGGTGGTTAACATGGCCTAGAAAACAATTTGATGGTCTTGATCCACCTACGTATATATTTGCCCCTATTTCCATGGTCGTGCGCTTTATATTGTTCTGATGAAGCCAATTGTTGTGCATGCCTGCTGATTCCTGCCCCCATGCAGCTGCACAGATATGCAAATTAGGGTGACTGGGAGTCTCCATAAGTTGAACAGCATCTGTGTTCTGCTGGGGACCTGGTTTAGGACATTGGTTTGTTATACTCTGACTTCTTGCCAGAATGAATAAATCTTTCCTCTTTTGCTAAAGATTTGTATGGAGAGGAATGACCATGAGTTTTGGTGAATTTTTTGATGCCTGGCTAATGCTGGGCTTATGGTGAAAAATAGTTTGAGTTCCTTTAAAATGGAAAAACACGTAGACAGCGTTGGTGGTGGTGGTGGTTAACATGGCCCAGAAAACAATTTGATGGTCTTGATCCACCTACGCATATATTTGCCCCTATTTCCATGGTCGTGCGCTTTATATTGTTCTGATGAAGCCAATTGTTGTGCATGCCTGCTGATTCCTGCCCCCATGCAGCTGCACAGATATGCAAATTAGGGTGACTGGGAGTCTCCATAAGTTGAACAGCATCTGTGTTCTGCTGGGGACCTGGTTTAGGACATTGGTTTGTTATACTCTGACTTCTCGCCAGAATGAATAAATCTTTCCCCTTTTGCTAAAGATTTGTATGGAGAGGAATGACCATGAGTTTTGGTGAATTTTTTGATGCCTGGCTAATGCTGGGCTTATGGTGAAAAATAGTTTGAGTTCCTTTAAAATGGAAAAACACGCAGACGGCATTGGTGTTGTTGTTGTTGTTGTTGGTGGTGGTGGTTAACATGGCCTAGAAAACAATTTGATGGTCTTGATCCACCTACGCATATATTTGCCCCTATTTCCATGGTCGTGCGCTTTATATTGTTCTGATGAAGCCAATTGTTGTGCATGCCTGCTGATTCCTGCCCCCATGCAGCTGCACAGATATGCAAATTAGGGTGACTGGGAGTCTCCATGAGTTGAACAGCATCTGTGTTCTGCTGGGGACCTGGTTTAGGACATTGGTTTGTTATACTCTGACTTCTCGCCAGAATGAATAAATCTTTCCTCTTTTGCTAAAGATTTGTATGGAGAGGAATGGCCATGAGTTTTGGTGAATTTTTTGATGCCTGGCAAATGCTGGGCTTATGGTGAAAAATTGTTTCAGTTCCTTTAAAATGGAAAAACACGCAGACGGCATTGGTGGTGTTGTTGTTGTTGGTGGTTAACATGGCCTAGAAAACAATTTGATGGTCTTGATCCACCTACGCATATATTTGCCCCCATTTCCATGGTTGTGCGCTTTATATTGTTCTGATGAAGCCAATTGTTGTGCATGCCTGCTGATTCCTGCCCCCATGCAGCTGCACAGATATGCAAATTAGGGTGACTGGGAGTCTCCATAAGTTGAACAGCATCTGTGTTCTGCTGGGGACCTGGTTTAGGACATTGGTTTGTTATACTCTGACTTCTCGCCAGAATGAATAAATCTTTCCTCTTTTGCTAAAGATTTGTATGGAGAGGAATGACCATGAGTTTTGGTGAATTTTTAGATGCCTGGCTAATGCTGGGCTTATGGTGAAAAATAGTTTGAGTTCCTTTAAAATGGAATACACGCAGACGGCATTGGTGTTGTTGTTGGTGGTGGTTAACATGGCCTAGAAAACAATTTGATGGTCTTGATCCACCTACGCATATATTTGCCCCTATTTCCATGGTCGTGCGCTTTATATTGTTCTGATGAAGCCAATTGTTGTGCATGCCTGCTGATTCCTGCCCCCATGCAGCTGCACAGATATGCAAATTAGGGTGACTGGGAGTCTCCATGAGTTGAACAGCATCTGTGTTCTGCTGGGGACCTGGTTTAGGACATTGGTTTGTTATACTCTGACTTCTCGCCAGAATGAATAAATCTTTCCCCTTTTGCTAAAGATTTGTATGGAGAGGAATGGCCATGAGTTTTGGTGAATTTTTTTGATGCCTGGCAAATGCTGGGCTTATGGTGAAAAATTGTTTCAGTTCCTTTAAAATGGAAAAACATGCAGATGGCATTGGTGGTGTTGTTGTTGTTGGTGGTGGTGGTGGTGGTTAACATGGCCTAGAAAACAATTTGATGGTCTTGATCCACCTACGCATATATTTGCCCCTATTTCCATGGTTGTGCGCTTTATATTGTTCTGATGAAGCCAATTGTTGTGCATGCCTGCTGATTCCTGCCCCCATGCAGCTGCACAGATATGCAATTTACGGTGACTGGGAGTCTCCATGAGTTGAACAGCATCTGTGTTCTGCTGGGGACCTGGTTTAGGACATTGGTTTGTTATACTCTGTCTTCTCGCCAGAATGAATAAATCTTTCCTCTTTTGCTAAAGATTTGTATGGAGAGGAATGACGATGAGTTTTGGTGAATTTTTTGATGCCTGGCTAATGCTGGGCTTATGGTGAAAAATAGTTTGAGTTCCTTTAAAATGGAAAAACACACAGACGGCGTTGGTGTTGGTGGTGGTGGTGGTTAACATGGCCCAGAAAACAATTTGATGGTCTTGATCCACCTACGCATATATTTGCCCCTATTTCCATGGTCGTGCGCTTTATATTGTTCTGAAGAAGCCAATTGTTGTGCATGCCTGCTGATTCCTGCCCCCATGCAGCTGCACAGATATGCAAATTAGGGTGACTGGGAGTCTCCATAAGTTGAACAGCATCTGTGTTCTGCTGGGGACCTGGTTTAGGACATTGGTTTGTTATACTCTGACTTCTTGCCAGAATGAATAAATCTTTCCCCTTTTGCTAAATATTTGTATGGTGAGGACTGACCATGAGTTTTGGTGAATTTTTTGATGCTGGGCTTATGGTGAAAAATAGTTTGAGTTCCTTTAAAATGGAAAAACACGCAGACGGCATTGGTGTTGTTGTTGGTGGTGGTTAACATGGCCTAGAAAACAATTTGATGGTCTTGATCCACCTACGCATATATTTGCCCCTATTTCCATGGTCGTGCGCTTTATATTGTTCTGATGAAGCCAATTGTTGTGCATGCCTGCTGATTCCTGCCCCCATGCAGCTGCACAGATATGCAAATTAGGGTGACTGGGAGTCTCCATGAGTTGAACAGCATCTGTGTTCTGCTGGGGACCTGGTTTAGGACATTGGTTTGTTATACTCTGACTTCTCGCCAGAATGAATAAATCTTTCCTCTTTTGCTAAAGATTTGTATGGAGAGGAATGACGATGAGTTTTGGTGAATTTTTTGATGCCTGGCTAATGCTGGGCTTATGGTGAAAAATAGTTTGAGTTCCTTTAAAATGGAAAAACACGCAGACGGCATTGGTGTTGTTGGTGGTGGTGGTGGTGGTGGTGGTTAACATGGCCTAGAAAACAATTTGATGGTCTTGATCCACCTACGCATATATTTGCCCCTATTTCCATGGTCGTGCGCTTTATATTGTTCTGATGAAGCCAATTGTTGTGCATGCCTGCTGATTCCTGCCCCCATGCAGCTGCACAGATATGCAAATTAGGGTGACTGGGAGTCTCCATAAGTTGAACAGCATCTGTGTTCTGCTGGGGACCTGGTTTAGGACATTGGTTTGTTATACTCTGACTTCTCGCCAGAATGAATAAATCTTTCCCCTTTTGCTAAAGATTTGTATGGAGAGGAATGACCGTGAGTTTTGGTGAATTTTTTGATGCCTGGCTAATGCTGGGCTTATGGTGAAAAATAGTTTGAGTTCCTTTAAAATGGAAAAACACGCAGACGGCATTGGTGGTGGTGTTGGTGGTGGTGGTGGTGGTTAACATGGCCTAGAAAACAATTTGATGGTCTTGATCCACCTACGCATATATTTGCCCCTATTTCCATGGTTGTGCGCTTTATATTGTTCTGATGAAGCCAATTGTTGTGCATGCCTGCTGATTCCTGCCCCCATGCAGCTGCACAGATATGCAAATTAGGGTGACTGTGAGTCTCCATGAGTTGAACAGCATCTGTGTTCTCCTGGGGACCTGGTTTAGGACATTGGTTTGTTATACTCTGGCTTTTCGCCAGAATAAATAAATCTTTTCCCTTTTGCTAAAGATTTGTATGGAGAGGATTGACCATGAGTTTTGGTGAATTTTTTGATGCCTGGCTAATGCTGGGCTTATGGTGAAAAATAGTTTGAGTTCCTTTAAAATGGAAAAACACGCAGACGGTATTGGTGTTGTTGTTGTTGGTGGTGGTTAACATGGCCTAGAAAACAATTTGATGGTCGTGATCCACCTACGCATATATTTGCCCCTATTTCCATGGTCGTGCGCTTTATATTGTTCTGATGAAGCCAATTGTTGTGCAGGCCTGCTGATTCCTGCACCCATGCAGCTGCACAGATATGCAAATTAGGATGACTGGGAGTCTCCATAAGTTGAACAGCATCTGTGTTCTGCTGGGGACCTGGTTTAGGACATTGGTTTGTTATACTCTGACTTCTCACCAGAATGAATAAATCTTTCTCCTTTTGCTAAAGATTTGTATGGAGAGGAATGACCATGAGTTTTGGTGAATTTTTTGATGCCTGGCTAATGCTGGGCTTATGGTGAAAAATAGTTTGAGTTCCTTTAAAATGGAAAAACACGCAGACGGCATTGGTGTTGTTTTGTTGGTGGTGGTGGTTAACATGGCCTAGAAAACAATTTGATGGTCTTGATCCACCTACGCATATATTTGCCCCTATTTCCATGGTCGTGCGCTTTATATTGTTCTGATGAAGCCAATTGTTGTGCATGCCTGCTGATTCCTGCCCCCATGCAGCTGCACAGATATGCAAATTAGGGTGACTGGGAGTCTCCATGAGTTGAACAGCATCTGTGTTCTGCTGGGGACCTGGTTTAGGACATTGGTTTGTTATACTCTGACTTCTCACCAGAATGAATAAATCTTTCCCCTTTTGCTAAAGATTTGTATGGAGAGGAATGGCCATGAGTTTTGGTGAATTTTTTGATGCCTGGCAAATGCTGGGCTTATGGTGAAAAATAGTTTCAGTTCCTTTAAAATGGAAAAACACGCAGACGGCATTGGTGGTGGTTAACATGGCCTAGAAAACAATTTGATGGTCTTGATACATCTACGCATATATTTGCCCCCTATTTCCATGGTTGTGCGCTTTATATTGTTCTGATGAAGCCAATTGTTGTGCATGCCTGCTGATTCCTGCCCCCATGCAGCTGCACAGATATGCAAATTAGGGTGACTGGGAGTCTCCATGAGTTGAACAGCATCTGTGTTCTGCTGGGGACCTGGTTTAGGACATTGGTTTGTTATACTCTGACTTCTCGCCAGAATGAATAAATCTTTCTCGTTTTGCTAAAGATGTGTATGGAGAGGAACGACCATGAGTTTTGGTGAATTTTTTGATGCCTTGCTAATGCTGGGCTTATGGTGAAAAATAGTTTGAGATCCTTTAAAATGGAAAAACACGCAGACGGCATTAGTAGTGGTGGTGGTGGTTATCATGGCCTAGAAAACAATTTGATGGTCTTTTTTTTTTTTTTTTTTTTTTTTTTTTTTTTTTTTGGATGTGTAATTTTTTTTTTTTAATCAATAGTTTTTATTGAAAGTTTTCAGGTATACAAGGAACAGGAACATATTAAGAAAAACAGAAATAAAAAAAAAATAAAAAAAATAAAAACAAAAGGCGAGCAAGTGCACAGTATCAACAACAAAGGTACAGCATATGTATAGTAATAATAATTTACCCATTTAAACTTGTTTAGGCCAAATCGACCAACAATCGTCAAACTTATCACATTTCAAAGCATTAATAGCCAGCAGACGTTCGAACGTATAATTTCTCTGCACCGCTGTCTCAACGTCAGAGATGTTTATAGTCTTATTTGATTTCCAGTGTCTCAAGATCAATGAGCGGGATTCTAGGAGTATGTGCGTTACCACTGGCCTAGTGTTATGCGGGAATCTTTCTATATTTAAGTGAAGGATCGCTAAGGCAGGGTCAGGGGCAGTGATCAACCCGGTCAAAGAGGAGATAAGCTGGAACACCCTGTTCCAAAGGCTTTTAACATTTGGGCAGAGCCAGAGCATGTGTAGTAAGTTTCCTATCTGACCACAGCCTCTCCAGCAGTTAGGTGTTAGTTCTGCAAAATACGAGGCTAGTCTTAAGGGGGTATAGTGCCATCTGTTAGCTAACTTGATCCCCAGTTCCCAATGTTTGACACAGTGTGAAGCTTTATGGATTTCTTTGAATGCGCACTTCCACTGAGCGTCAGAGAAGGAAGCGCCAAGGTCAGATTCCCATTTTGTCATGGCGGTGGTTTTAGAAAACTTTAACTTGTTTTGGAGTGTGTTGTAGAAGAAGGAGATACCCTTCCTGTCCCCTTTATCCGTGAAGTAAAAATTTGAGACTGTGCTCGGGAGGGTGATATAGGGTGGGGCCATGCACTTCAGGCAGTGGGTTATCTGCAGGCATTTATACAATTTATCTCTCGGTAGGTGATATTGGGACATGAGTTGGTAGGCTGTTTTATAGCCAGCTTCCCCATATAAGTCAGAGAGAGAGGTTATCCCCCAATTTGATGGTCTTGATCCACCTACGCATATATTTGTCCCTATTTTCATGGTCGTGCGCTTTATATTGTTCTGATGAAGCCAATTGTTGTGCATGCCTGCTGTTTCCTGCCCCCATGCACAGATATGCAAATTAGGGTGACTGGGAGTCTCCATGAGTTGAACAGCATCTGGGTTCTGCCGGGGACCTGGTTTAGGATCTTGGTGTGTTATACTCTGGTTTCTCTTCAGAACGAACAAATCTTTCGCCTTTTACTAAAGATTTCTGTGGAGAGGAATGACCATGAGTTTTGGTGAATTTTTTGATGCCTGGCTAATGCTGTGCTTCCCTAATATGGTGAAAAATAGCTTGAGTTCCTTTGATTCGGAAAAGCACACAGACGGCGTTAATGTTGGTGGTGGTGGTGGTGGTGGTGGTGACAGTCAACAGCCTAAAAAACGTTTTGATGGCCTTGGTCCACGCATATATTTGACCCCAATTCAATGACCGTGCGCCTTATATTATTCTTTTTTTTTTTTTTTTTTTTTTTTTTTGTTCAATAGTTTTTATTGAATGTATAAATGGTATTACAAACAGTGGCGTCGTACATCATAATTGACATTTCAAATATGGCAAAGAGTAGACACGACATAACAGGTCAACGAAGACTGTCAGAATACACAACTGTTATGGGTGGTGAAAGCCAAGCATGCTATGATAACTACGATCCCTGGACACCCCCAACGGGAGCAAGGCGCCTTATATTATTCTGATGAAGCCGATTGTTACGCGGGCCTGCTGATTCCCGCCCCCATGCTGACTCTGAAAAATCAGGGCTGCTGAGTTCTGACACTAAAGTCAATATGTGCCTCCATCATCTGCAGCCCTGTCCTCTGCCTCATCTCCCCCCTCCCCTTTCTGACTATCTGCTTGTGTCATTCTATTTTTGCACCAGATAGCTCAGTCTCCCCATAGAGACTGTCAAAAATTGTCATTGCCGGCTATATTTCAAGCCGTCATGACGGGGTATTGGTAAAAGTTTTCAATTAGCAATAATCGCGCCTCAGTGAAACTTCATTGGCTACAATACTGCCACTGCGCAAAGCTACCAATAGATGGCAGCAGCGAACACCCTCTCACAGGAACATCGCACCGAGCTCATGGGGAGTCACAGCGGAATGCTTTATTTTCCATACCTTACTTGTCCTAGAAATATTCCATATTACAAATAGCACGTGTACACATTTCTTACACACTAATCATCATAAATGATGTTGTTGTTGGTCAAAACACGGCCTAGAAAACGATTTGATGGTCTTGGTCCATGCATATATTTGCCCCCAATTCCATGGAAGTGCGCCCTAGATTATTCTGATGAAGCCGATTGTTACGCGGGCCTGCTGATTCCCGCCCCCATGAAGCTGCACAGACATTCCTCCCTGATGACTGACCTCTCCTCCCTCTTCACTAAAATCACCTCAGATATTCATGCTATGGATGACAGGGTGACCTGCATTGAGAGAAATATGACAGACTGTGCTACCACTGTGAATGGTGTTATTGATGTATTTGAGGATGTCAGAGAGGAACAAACGTGGATGCGGGCAAAGTTGGCGGATTTAGAGGACAGGTCTCGCCGCAATAACGTCAAGCTCAGGGGTGTCCCTGAATCAATTCTGCCTGCAGACCTCCCTAATATGCCAAGGAGCTCATACGCATAGTGCTTCCTGAAACGTCTCCCCGCGACATAATAATAGACAGAATCCACAGGATTGCAAAACCCTCACATCTCGCTGCCACTGTACCTAGAGATGTACTAATGCGAGTGCATTTCTACCATATAAAGGAAAAGTTCATATTTGGTGTTAAAGCTAAGGCACCCCTGCCGACTCCGTACACAGGTGTCCAGCTTTTCCCTGACCTATCGAAGTATACCCTTCAACTACGGAGGCAAATGAGTCCTGTCACCAAAGGCCTTCAAAACCATAACATCCCGTACAAATGGCGGTATCCTGCTTCGCTAATTGTCACTCACAACGGTAAATCACACGTGATATCGGATCTCAACAAGGGTCTTCACCTGCTGCATGCCTGGAACATCCTGCCCGGTCCCTCCAATCAGTCCCCACCTAACAATGACCGGAGCACACCCCGCCGGAATGGAAATATGCACCCGGATTCGGTGGAGATGTCGTGATCCCCTGCGCAACATGGGCCTACCACTTTAACCAGTCTCCCAGAGGCTCCGAACGAGAATTCCTTTAACCCTTTCAGTTCCTGTTGTTTTAGACTGTTAATTCCCCCTGTTGGAGGCCGCAGTTGTGTTCAACTCCGCCTTCTTGGTTTGGTTGCCCTCCACCGTGGGTACCCCAAAGTTTGAACCACCTAGAGTCCTCAGCAAGCTCTTCTCCCTCCCCCCCCTACTGTGCACTGTGACTAGATCTGATTAAGTTGCTATAACATATTGTTCTATCCGCAGTTCTGCTTCCACCTGTACAGACGAGCCCTGGTCCTTCGCTGGTCTCCTTCATCTACTACGCCATCTGGTGACTACAGGGGTGGACTCAAGCTCTCCTAACTGTAAGTCCTTTTGTTGTTCTCCTTATTGCACTTCACAGTCAAGATGCCACTCCACATCCTCTCCTTGAATGTGAACGGGCTTAATCATCCAGCTAAACGTCACTCACTCTGGAAATCCATTCAGGCTCTTCACAGTGACATTGTCTTCATCCAAGAGACCCACCTCCTTCATTCGGACACTCATCTATGCAAAAACCCTAACTTCCCTCATGTATACCATGCTTCCCACTCCACCAAGTCCAGGGGAGTCATGATAGCGATTAATGCCTCTACCGACTTCCAACCCCTGGATGTGCACGTGGACCCTGAAGGTCGCTTCATTATTCTGATTTGCACCATCGCCAACACAGCGTACACTTTAATCAACCTGTATGCCCCAAACTCCCTTCAGAAGAAGTTTCTCCACAAAGTCCTACGTTTAGCCAAACCTATTCAGAAGGGCCATCTGCTCTTGGGAGGAGATTTCAATCTCGCCCCAGATTTCCTCATGGACACCACGTCTGCAGCCAAGCGATGGGATTCACCGCTGAAAAAAATTCTATCTACCCACAATCTTTTCGACGTCTGGAGATGTCACCACGGAACCGAAAAAGACTTCACCTTTTTCTCCCCTAGACATAATTTGTACTCACGAATTGATCTGTTCCTGACAGACAAGACCCTTTTGCAGCAAATTTCCGCCTCAGCAATCCACACTGCCACATGGTCAGACCATGCCCCTATCTCACTCACTATAGAAAACACCAAGCGCCTCCACAACACTTTTGTATGGAGAGCGAATACCTATTTACTACAACACGATGAATATTCCCTAGAGATTGCTGACCATATCAAAAACTACTTTTCAATCAACGCAGGCTCAGTGTCTGACCCTGGGGTTGTGTGGAGAGCCCACAAGGCTTACCTGAGAGGTGTACTAATTAAGATAGGATCTCTTCACAAAAAGAGGAGGATGCAGCGCCTTGATGAGATAACATCTCAAATAACAGCCTTGGAATCCCAAAATAAGACTGACCCCCGCCCGGTACTGCTTGACCAACTGACTTCCCTTAGACGAGAACTTAGAACGCTTCTTCTACATTCCTATGAGTATCTCCAGAAGAAAATGAAAGCCACGGCCTACTCCACATCTAACAAGGCCGGTAAGCGACTCGCACAACGTATTAAGACTAGACGCTCCAAAGCCAATATCTCTCAACTCTTTCACCCACACACAAACGCTTCCCTGACAAATCCCCAAGATATAGCTGACGCTTTCAGTGACTATTATAAGGACCTCTATAACCTACATCAAGACCCCCAGACTCCACAACCTTCACAAGATGACATCAACCGTTTCCTTCAAAGCATTCGACTGCCCACCTTGACGACTGACCAACTCTCCGCCCTGAACACTCCTCTGACCGATCAGGAAATCCTACTGACCATCAACTCACTCCCCTCGGGCAAGGCTCCTGGGCCTGATGGTATACCGGGAGAATACTACAAACGTTTCTCTGAACACCTAATCCCACACATGACTTAGATGTTCAATAACGCTGCCTCCTCCTCCCATTTTGCACCTGAATCTTTAAATGCTCTTATTGTGACCATACCGAAACCAGGGAAAGAGCCGACATTACCCCCAAAATTTTCGTCCAATATCTTTGCTAAATTTAGATCTAAAAATATACGCCAAAACTATAGCAGGTAGACTGAAACAGATTATGCCCACCCTCATCCATAGGGACCAGACCGGCTTTACTATGGGTAGACAGGCCTCAGACGCCACAAGGAGGTTGATAAACCTGATCCACCATTCAGAGACGACCGGAACGCCTTCTCTGCTCCTTTCTCTGGATGCAGAGAAGGCGTTCGACAGGGTCCACTGGTCCTACCTTAGATCAGTACTCCATCATTTTGGCTTCCAGGGATTTATCTTCCACACCATTATGGCACTCTACTCATCCCCCGCGGCTCAGGTATTCACAGCAACCGTGACCTCTCGCCCATTCCCCATCACAAACGGTACAAAACAGGGCTGCCCCTTATCCCCGTTAATCTTTAACCTGCTCATGGAACCATTAGCAGCACACGTTAGAGCCAACCCTTCCATCTCTGGCATACAAATTGGACACACTTCGCATAAAATCAGTCTATTTGCAGACGACGTCATTCTAATTCTTACTGACCCGGCTCCTTCCCTGGCAGAGGTACAAAAATTGCTCACATGGTTTAGCACTGTATCATACTATAAGGGCAACACGACCAAGTCGTTCATGCTAGACATCAACCTTGACGCAACTACCAAAAACCTGTTATATCTGCAACATCAGTTCAAATGGGCAGATAGAGAATTATCGTACCTAGTGATTAAGTTGACACGCACCATTAAGCATCTTTTTTCCGCCAATTTCCAACCCCTCCTCCAGAAGATCCGTTCAGACTCCCACCTAATTACCAAACATGAGATTTCCTGGTCGGGCAGGCTGGCAGCATTTAAAATGCTATGCCTTCCACAGATACTATACTACTTCAGAACGCTCCCCATACCTGTCCCCTCTTCCTTCTTTAGGTCCCTCCAAGCTGTCCTGAACCAACATCTCTGGAAAGGTAAACGTCCTCGGTGCGCACACTCGAAACTCATTAAGCACAAACTAGCGGGGGGCGTAGGCTCCATTGATTTCGAGGATTATTATTTAGCAGCTATCCTTACTCAATTACCTGAATGGTTCAGGGAGCAACCTAGCACTCCTTGGGGACAAATAGAACGATCCTCCCTAACCCGCCCCCCCCTTCGATCTTGGCTTTTGAGCACTCCACTGGGGACTACAATCCCGTCCGCACTCTCACCCACCATGAGGGCCACCGCGAAAGCATGGGTCAAACTGGTAAAGCACTCCACCTACTCGACTTCTGCCCCCATGGACCAAATTCCCCTAGATTCCCTACACTATCTCTCACCAGAACTACCTCTCACACGTTGGTCCCTCAAGGGTGTTCATTTTCTCCACCAAATATTTCAGGGAAACTCTCCTAAGCCCTTCTCCCAACTCCAGAAGGAGTTTGACCTTCCCTCCACAGAACTCTTTACTTACCTGAGAATTTGTCATTGCTTGAATCCCATCCCCTCACCTATCTATGCCATTCCTCCAAAGACCTGGAAATTCTTAACCGAGCCAACTCCCAGCACAAAAGGCATCTCCCACTTCTATAACATGCTCCACCTAAAGTCTCAATTCTCCAAATCTCCCTCTCACTTAATGTGGGAAGCTGATCTACAACGTTCCTACTCCGTTGATCAGTGGACACAAGCCCTTCAGTCTATCTATAGGTCCACGAAATGCTCCGCACTCTGGGAGCTCACCCAAAAAATCACACTTCGTTGGTATCTGACGCCAGCCAGGCTGGCATTGTTTAACCCTCAATCGTCCAACTTGTGTTGGAGATGCAAATCATCTAAAGGAGACATGCTTCACACGTTCTGGGCCTGCCCCTATATCCAAAAGTTTTGGAACAACACGTTTAGGCTAATTTCCACTATTACCAATAGATCAGTGGCCCCGAATCCGGAGCTTGCAGTGCTCAACCTGACCATTGACGACTTGCCCTACCCCTTTAGATACGTTACTACTCACATCCTTCTGGCCGCCAGACTCTGCCTAACGAGACTTTGGAGATCTGAGAAGTCCCCGACCATTGACCAGGTTATTGACCTTGTGGACCTACACTCCAGTTACGAAACTATGATGGCGATCAACGCCAACCAAAGCACAAAACTCCGGACTGCCTGGAGTCCCTGGGTATGCTGTTCTAGAACTGCAATGTCCATTTAAAACAACATACACCTTTGCACACTAACTAGACCTTTCTTGACCGAACAATGTGTTCCCCCTTGAGTCATAGTCCAAGTGAACTTGCTTTTGCGCTTGTACACCTGCTTGCTGGTTCTGTTTACTATGTAAATTTTCCTGACAATCGCCCTGTGGGGTGCCCCCCCACACAAGGGCCTTAGCCCGGTTTGCCCCCCCCCCCCCCCGAGTCACAGAATGAACCCAATTGGGGTGACTAGGGGGAGGGGGAAACCACGTTTCATGTTTAATCAAAATACATTGAATACCAACAACATGATAGCTGATAATTTCCTTCTTGTTACATATACTTCCCATATGTGCACGACGTACAATGTTTGTAGTGTACTTTGTATTTGAAAATTTAATAAAGACGATTGAAAGAAAAAAAAGAACACCTGCAGCGACATCCACTTTCCTGACGATGGGGAAACATGAGAAGAAGACCAACAATATGAAGACAAGCCCTGCTCCAGCCACTTCCTCCGAAATCCCTGAGAATGCCACAGCTTCAACCTCCAGCCAGTCGGGACCAGCCAAGCCGTACCTGACCGCAGACGGGCTGCCAACCCTGGAGCCCTGGATGAAGCAGACGGTCGTGTTGCAGCTGAAAGAGGTGGCCGGAAGAGTCCCTGACATGACCCCGGAGATCTTCGGAAAGAAGATGATCCTGGAGCAAGGCTTCAGCAAAGCGGAGACGCTTTCCGTGCAGACCCTCCCAAGAGGTGTATTCTTCATAACCTTTTTGTCGTTCCAAGTCTGCAGAAGATATTGGGAGATGGTGAAGACCAGTGGCCCTGAATCTCCTTTCGGAAAGTTCATCGCAAACTGCCCCATAACACGGGACGAAAAGTGGGTGACGGTGGCCATGAGGAACCCCCATACTCAAGGCAAGGACATTGCCACCTACCTCCGGAGGTTCTGCACCGTGGTAAAGGACCCAGTCCGAATACTCGATGTCAACGGCTTCTGGATAGGTAAATGGTCCGTCCTATGCAAGCTCAGAAAAGACCCTTCGGGCGACATGCAGCACCTTCAGCCACGCTTCTCCCTGGGATCATCCGCAGGCCTCCTCTTCTACCCCGGGATACCCCACAACTGCAACAGATGTGGCCACATGGGAAAGGATTGCACAGAACTTTCTTGCAGGTTCTGTCGGGTTGTAGGCCATGAGACCAAGGACTGTCCGAGGTCCAAAACCTGCAACCTCTGCGGTTTGGCAGAGAATGTCTTCAGGCAATGCCCCCAGAGGACCCGGACCTACGCTGGAGCCCTGATCCAGGGTAAGTCAGCCTCTATCTCCGGGAAGAAGCCACCAGAGAAGAAACCGAGTGAGCCCCGCAAGGCCACAGGTAAGTCAGCCCCTGCCCCTGTCCCAACCCCTGTCCCAACCCCTGTCCCCTCCTCTGGTACACCCCCACCCACCCCCTCTGTACCAGAGGAGACCATTCCCGTCCCGCCGCCCACCCCGGACCTGTCCTCCATGGAGGACTTCCCCGCCCTCCCCCTTCCACCCCTGTCAGTGGCCCAACAGGAACCTGGAAACGGAAGACTGAGAGCCCAACGGCAGAGCAACCCGCTGCCTCCACCAAACGGCCCAACGGGCAAGTAGTGGAGGACCTGGAGTCTGCAGGTGAGGAAGACGAGGAGGAGATTATGGCCGACACTGTGCCTAACTCCACCGTCAACCTCAATCAGGAAATAATGGACGAGGTCCTAGAGGAACTGGGTCTAACCCAGAACCCAGAACAGCCAGCTGAGGAAATGGAGGAGTCAACCCCCCCTGCGGGGAGGTAAGTTCGGCCCCTTGCTAACTAGACCTCATACCCCCTTTTCATTATGGCTGAGATCTCAATCTTTTCCATTAATATGAGGAGTATCAAGGATACCTCTAGAAGGCAAGCGGTGCTGACTTTTCTTTCTACTCATCAGAGTGATGTCTATATGCTCCAGGAGTGCGCTCTTCCTCCTACTGGTCCGGGGGTGGCAATTGCAAATCTGCAGGGGTAGCCATTCTTATCAGGGGTGGATGCTTCACGATTGACTTCATCCATGAGCTAGTCTGTGGCCGCCTTTTGGTCATAGACGGCTCATGGGCGGGAGAGCCAATTAGGCTCATCAACGTGTACGCTTCCCCGGAGACGAATGCGCGCCTGGAACTTTTCCAGACCCTGCGGACGCAACTTGTCACCACCAGAGCAGTAGTGATCGGCGGTGATTTTAACTGTCCGATAGAGGAGGATGGGCGCAGTTCCAGCATATACGCAAAACTTGATGGTACTTCTAGGCTGCTCAAGGAGATGATCTCGGAGGCTTCCCTACAGGACGCTGTGGGATCCATAGTGCAAGGTACCGTGAATTATTCATGGTGCCGACCCGATGGATCTGTGCGTTCCAGGATTGACTTCGTGCACACTTCAAGAACAGTCAAGCATCGTGAGTTCTCCATGATACCCTGCTTTTTCTCTGACCACAGGGCTATTCGCTTTCGGGGTGAACTTGGCGAGGGCTTTGCCCACGGACCAGGTTCCTGGAAGCTGAATTGCACCCTGCTGGAAAATGAGGAATTGATGGGGGAACTCCGGGAGGCCTACGCCTCCTGGACGGAGGAAAAGAGATTCTTCAGCAAGGTAAGTGATTGGTGGGAGGTTGTGAAAGTTAAGCTGCGCAGCTTCTTTCAGGCAAGGGGACGACAGCAAGTGTGTGCAAGGAAGAAGGAACTCAGGAGACTGCAACGTCAGTTGCAGTCCCTGCAGGACCTTCACCACTGCGGCTGGGACGTTAGGCACGACCTGGAGGACACCAAGAAGAGCCTGAAAGGGTACTTTGAGGAAGAATCCAGGCACATTGTCTTCCGTGCCAAGGTGGAGAACATTGAGAAAGGTGAGAAGTGTAACGCTTTCTTTTTCAGGAAACTCCACTCGGGACACACTCCCTTGCCAGAGCTGCGGGACGAGACCGGAACACTCCAGAAGGGGAAGGAGGCTGTAATGCAAGTAGTTCAAGACTACTACACCAACCTCTACTCCCCGAAAGAAACGGACACGGAGGCAGCCGACAGGTTCCTGTCAGGTATCACTAACCAAATTGATCCTGCAGGTTCATCAGCCGTCAACGCCCCCCTGGTGTTGGAGGAGCTGCACTCTGCCGCTAAATCCTTTAGGCAGGGCAGGACCCAGGGTTGCGATGGTCTCCCAGTTGAGCTCTATGTAGCCCTGTGGGACCTCGGGGGCCTGGACCTGCTCGAGCTGTACGAGGAGATGGTGGTGGAGGGTAGAATGCCTCCATCACTGAGAGAGGGGATGATTACGATTTTGTATAAACGCAAAGAAGAGAGGTCGGACTTGAGAAATTGGCGTCCGATCTCTCTTTTGAACGTGGACTACAAAATCCTCGCCAAGGTTTTGGCCAACAGGCTGAAATCTGTCATCGGACAGATCATCCACCCGGATCAAACTTGTGGCATTCCTGGTCGCAGGATTGCGGACAGCCTCGCGCTTGTCCGGGACACGGTCCAGTACATTCAGGACCGCCGTGTGCACGCGGCCCTGGTCAGTCTTGACCAGGAGAAGGCCTTTTTTTTCCTTCAAATATTTTATTGGATTTTCAAAATAGGTACAGAGTACAATTAAAGAGTGTACGTTGTGCAAAAACATTATAACAGGAGTTACATCAGAACAGGTTGCGTTGCTAACAATAATGAGTATACTAGGCGTGGGGTATAGGCTATTGGTACAGATCAAACATAGGCGTCCATTCCTCCAATGTGGCACCCCAAATGGGAGCAGTAGTGCCACAAGGGAGGAGGGGAGATACAGATCGTGATAACATAAAACATTGAAGATAACACATAAGGAACCTTGTATAGTGAGATCTCAAAGAGGAGAAAAAGAGATTTGAAGTGAAGGATAAGGTGTTGCTCGGTCAAGAAAGAGTGTAATGAGAGTCTTGAAGGGTTGCCTTCATGTAACATTCGCAACTTTCGTCCAGTTGGACCATGGCAGCCACTGTTGATTTGTGACAGTGGTGTGTCCATTGCTGGAGGCCATCATGGTCTCATAACTAAAGTGCAGGGCCACTAGATTTAGGATTTGATCCCTGGATGGGGACACGTCCGATTTCCAGTGTCTCGTTAAGTTGAGCCTAGCTGCTAACAGTATGTGTGTGGTTGTGTATCTCAGGTGGTAAGTGATGTCTTCGATGGTGAGGTTGAGGAGTGCAAGAGCAGGAGATGGCAAGAGTTGGGCACCGGTGACTTCAAAGATAAGCTTAAAGGTGTCGTTCCAATAGTTCTGGATATTTGGGCATTTCCAAAAAATGTGTAGCAAGTCCCCTTTAGCGGCCTTGCATCTCCAGCAAACGCTGGAGTTTTGCGTGCCGAAAGTTGCTAGTTTTGTGGGTGTAAGGTACCAGCGCAGCGAAATTTTCTGCGTAAGTTCCCAAAGGGCTGCTGATTTGGTATAGTGATCTAAAAGCATGCTGCCATTGGGCTTCAGTGAAGGTGCATGTGAGGTCAGATTCCCATTTGTGATGTGGTGGTAGTTTGGAGAAGGTACGTTTTTGGCGGAGGTTGTTGTAAAAGTGGGAGATGCCTTTGGTGGTGGAAGCGGGGTCGGTGAGGTAGTTCCACGTCTTAGAAGGAAGAGTGTAGAGGGGGAGGGGGATGGAGCACAAGCAGTGGCTAACTCATAGGAAGGTAAACTGTTCAGCGTCTGGGAGTTTGAATTCGGCCTGTAATTGTGTGAAGGACTTAGGACGACCGTCCCGAACTAGGTCATCAATATGGTGGATCCCATGTGTGGACCACCTTGTCAGTGAAAGGTCTGGTGAGAGGAACCGTAGGGATTCCAGAGGGATTTTGAAGTGAGTTGTGGCAGGAGCTGGACCGAGCATGGAGATCAACTTCCCCCATGCCTGGACCGCCGCTTTCATGGTCGGGGGGATGGATGTTGGGACATGAGCACCTAGAGGGGTGCTTAGTAGCCAACTACTTAGGTCAGGATGGGTGAGTGTCAGGCTCTCTATTTGTCCCCACGGTGAAGTGAGGAGAGGTTGGAACCATGCGGGCAACTGGGCCAGAATGGCCGCAGTGTGGTAATCTTTAAAGTCTATTGAACCTGCACCCCCAGCTAATTTGTGTTTGAACAGTGTCGCATGAGCGCATCTAGGTTTTTTGCCATTCCATAGATACTTGTTGTAGATCGTTTGTAAGGACCTGAAAAATGAGGAAGGTAACGGGATGGAGAGGGTTCTAAAGAAATACAGGACTTGGGGCAAGCAGATCATTTTGAAAGCTGCGAGCCTCCCTGACCAGGAAAGTTTGTGTTTCGCTAATTGTTGTGTAGTGGCTTGGACGGTTTGGAGAAGTGGTGAGAAGTTACAGGAGTAGAGATTTTTAAGAGATCTTGGCAGTTGAATGCCCAAGTAAGAGATGTCGTTGTGTGCCCATTTAAATGGATATTGTAGCTGTATGAGGTTTCTGGTTGTGGCATCAATGTTGAGGTCTAGAATGTATGACTTAGTCGTGTTCACTTTGTAGTACGATACCAAGCTAAACCAATTCAGTAATTTTTGTACCTCAGCCAGGGAGGATGTTGGGTTAGTGAGGATGAGAATGACATCGTCAGCAAAGAGGCTGATCTTGTGGGACTGTGGGCCAATTTGGAGGCCTGTGATGGCATTATGAGAACGTATGTGTTCCGCCAGGGGTTCCATAAGCATGTTGAAAATGAGTGGAGATAGTGGGCACCCCTGGCGTGTGCCGTTTGAAATGGAGAAGGGGCAGGAAAGCATTCCTTCCGTGAAAACTTGGGCCATAGGATTGGTGTAGAGTGCTAGTATGGCGTTTAGGATGAAGCCTTTAAAGCCAAACTTTTGGAGAACAGCATTAAGGTAAGTCCAGTTAACCCTGTCGAACGCCTTCTCTGCATCTAGTGATAGCAGCAAAGAAGGCGTTCCGGTGGATTCTGCGTGGTGGATTAAATTGAGCATTCTCCTGGTGGCGTCTGAAGCCTGTCTGCCCCGTGTGAATCCTGTTTGGTCTTTATGGATTAAAGTGGGCATAATTCCTAGAAGCCTTGAGGCAATGGTTTTGGCGTAAATTTTGAGGTCGAGATTTAGAAGGGATATGGGGCGAAAATTCTGGGGAATATTGGGCTCCTTCCCTGGCTTCGGTAGAGTTATAATCAAAGCTGATAAGTATTCTTTGGAAAAGGTAGAAGAAAAGGCAGCGCTATTAAACAGTTCAGCGAGGTACGGGGATAGAGAGAGGGAGAATTGTTTAAAGTATTCTCCTGTCAGGCCGTCGGGGCCAGGTGCCTTACCACTAGGGAGGCAATAGTTTTATTAATTTCCTGTTCTGTGAACGGGGCGTTAAGCGCCTCCAGTTGTTGTTCAGTCAGGGATGGTAGGGTTATCTTATGTAGGAAGTCGTCAATTTCGTCCTGTGTGGGTTGTGGGGTACCAGGGTCACGTTTCAGATTGTATAGATCACCAAAATAAGCGCTGAACGCATCAGCTATGTCCTGCGGGTTCGTCAGAGTGAGATTTGAGTGGGGGTGGATTAAGTAGGGAATCCTAACTTTTGCGCGTCTACCCTTAAGGCGTTGGGCAAGCTTTTTCCCTGCTTTGTTGGAGGTGGAATATGAAGTCGCTTTGAATTTCCTCTGGAGGAATTCATAGGAGTGTAGGAGTAATGTCTTAAGTTCCTGTCTGAGGGACAATAGGAGGGTCGTCTGGGGGCCAGTAGCGTTAGTTTTGTGTGCTGATTCTAAGGAAGCTATTTGGGAAGTCAGGTCATTCAAGCGCTGCATTTTCCTTTTCTTATGATGGGAGCTCAATCTAATCAACATTCCTCTAATGTACGCCTTGTGTGCGCTCCACACCACCGCAGGATCAGACACAGAGCCCTTATTCAGCATAAAAAAGTCATCGATTTTTTCTAAGATATCTGGTTTGTATTCGTCATTTTGAATAAGGTAGTTATTTGCCCGCCAAACAAATGTGGGTCTATGTGAGTTGGGACCATCTATCGTTATTGATATCGGGGCGTGGTCTGACCGTGTTGCGGTGTGGATCTCAGACATGCATACTTTCTGTAATATCCATTTGTCAGTTAAGAACAAATCGATTCTGGAGTATGAGGAGTGCCTGTGGGAGAAAAAAGTATAGTCCCGGTCTGAGCCGTGGAGACATCTCCATGCATCATATAGGTCATGGCGGAGAATAACGTTTTTTAGAGGAGATTCACGCCTTTTTGCGGCTGAGGTGGAGTCTAAAGTAACATCCGGGACCATATTGAAGTCTCCGCACATTATGAGATGTCCCTTCCGGATAGGTTTGGTGTAAGCAAGTACCTTGCGCAGGAACTTCATTTGATGGGTGTTCGGGGCATATAGGTTTACAAGGGTATATGTGGCCCGGTTTATGTTGCAGACAGTTATTAGAAAACGACCTTCAGTGTCTGCAACAGAGTCTAGGAGTTGGAAGTCCAATGTATCTTTGAACGCTGTCATGACACCTTTAGTTTTGGTAGAGTGGCTAGCGTGAAAAACACGTGTGAACTGTCGATTGGAGCAAAGGGCCGTATCTGATGGCAGCAGGTGTGTTTCTTGGACACACACAACGTCACTGTGGAGGGCCGCAGCGGTCTTCCACAATGAGTGTCGCTTGGCAGGGTGATTAAGACTGTTCACATTTAGTGAGAGAATTGTGAGCGGCATCTTGAGGGCTGCGGCCTGGTGTGTGTAACTGGGTAACACTTACAGATAGTTGACTTCGACCGGACCTGGTGCGGATTAGGGAGGATGACCTGAGGTGGGAGTGCAGTAGCAGACCAGGGGCGTGCGGTTCCAAAAGCGGTCGTCGCTGTAGAGTCGGTTCTTGAGCTTTGGCGTGGAGATTAACTGGTAGTATAGTGGCAGACCGTGGTCCTGGAAGCAATGAATGCGAGAAAGCTGCAGATAGAGCAACAAGTTATCTGATCATAAAATGAAAAACTTAAACCAAAAAGATAAAGCAGGATATTGATTAGTGCGATCCAGTATAGTGAAAACCCCTGTGGGTCACAATGCTAGCAACATCAACAAAGGAAAGTTTCTTAGAGGGGGTGTAAGCCACCGCTGAAGCCTCTAGGTGGGGGTATCAAACAGTTATTAACTCGAGGAGTCGGGTGTACAAGGGATATAACAAGCCAGAGCTCAGGGGAACTATGTGAACGTTGATTGGCCAGGGCACGTAGTGGTAATTTAGTTGAGGTTGCGATCCATGCGTTTGTTCTGGGGATTTGGTCCCCTCTGGGAAGTGGCGGGTTTGGGAGGTTCTGGCAGGATTCCCCAGGCGTGGAGCAGACGCATGCCGTCATCTAGAGAGTTGATGCTGTGGGTCTGACCATTCCTCACGATGAGGAGGGTGGCAGGATAACGTCACTTGTATGGCACCTTGTGGTTCTGGAGACCCTTAGTAATCGGGCTTAGATGGCGCCTTTGTTGTAGAGTAAACTTGGAAAGGTCAGGGAACAGTTGGATGCCAGTGTAAGGAGCTGGCAATGGCGATTTGGTTTTGATTCCCATCATAAGTTTTTCTTTGACTTGATAGAAGTGGACCCTCATTAGTACGTCTCTGGGGACCGAGGCTGCCAGGTGGGAAGGTTTGGGGATTCTGTGGATCCTGTCTATTATCAGGTCGCGTGGGGCTGCATCAGGAACGACAAGGTGGAGCAATTCCTTGGCATAGCGAGGCAGATCCGCGGGTAGAATGGATTCTGGGACCCCCCTTAGCTTAACATTATATCTGCGGGACCTGTCCTCTAAATCGGCCAGCTTGGCGCGTACCCATGCCTGATCCTCCTTCACCTCCTCATAGGCATCTATTATGTCGTTTACTGTGGATGTGCATTCAGACATTCCCCTTTCCACGGTAGTAACTCTGTCGTCTAGAGAGTGTATGTCTGAGGTGACCTTGGCAAACAGGGAGGAGAGGTCTGTCATGAGGGATGTCTGTAGTGAAAGGAGCATGTCCTTCAGGGTGGTGTCCATGACTGGTTGGCCTGAGGTGGGGAAGGACGCCATGGAGGAATGTAAGGCCTGGTTGGAGAGGAGGGGGTTGAAAGCCTGGGCCTCGATTTGCGGGTGGAGCGCTCGCGGCGGCGTGTCAAGCCGCATCTTGGCTTTAGCTGGGCTGCGGAGGAGGGGGTCACTCTCCTGGAGGTGTGATAGGGCAGCATCGGTACCTGGCTGGGGGGATTCCCCTGTAGTTTCGTCCGGGAGGTCTGTATAGGAGTCTCGAGGTTCCTCCGGTCCGCATCGCCGGCTTGTAGGCGAATTCTGTTAGTTTTTGCGGCTGGTACTCCGGGTATCTCTTTCTCGACATGCCGGGGAGGATCACCGCAAAGTCTGGAGTAGAGGAGTGGGTAGATGGTGGCTCGATGCAGGCCGTTGTCGCTGATTCTATTCCCCTGGCTTAGGAGCTGTGCTTTCAGGCGTCCATGTCCCTCTCCGGCCGGCCACGCCCCCCCAGGAGAAGGCCTTTGACCGCGTCTCCCATGAGTTTATGTGCAGAACTCTGCGCAGGTTTGGTCTTGGGGAACTGTTTTGCTCGTATGTGAATGTTATGTATAAGGACATTTGTAGTTTGGTGTTGGTAAATGGCTGGAAAACTGACCCCTTCAAGGTTCTATCAGGGGTCAGACAAGGCTGCCCTCTCTCACCTCTGCTTTTTGTTTGCTGTATAGAGCTATTCGACCAAAGCATCAGACGGAACCCAGAGATCAGAGGGATCACCGCACCAGGACCGGAAAGACGGGAGGTCAGGTGCTCGCTCTACATGGATGGCGTGACGGTGTTCTGTGCTGACCGGCGCTCCATCGACACACTCGTCCAGACGTGCGAGGACTTCGGCCAAGCTTCAGGGGCAAAGGTCAACTGCGGGAAGTCGGAAGTCATGCTCTTCGGAAAGTGGTTCCTGCCTTCTTCTGCACCCATACCGTTCAGCATCAAAGCGGACTTCATCAAAATTCTTGGAGTCTGGTTTGGAGCGGAGGGCGCAGCCCTGAAGTCCTGGGAGGAAAGACTGGCTAAGATGCGACAAAAGTTTGGACTTTGGAGCAACAGAGATCTTACCATCGAAGGGAAAACACTGGTACTCTGCAGCGAGATTCTCCCTGTGTTGCAGTACCTCGCCCAGGCCTGGCCCCCCCGGGTCAACACCTGCAAGGCCATCACCAGGGCGGTGTTTCACTTCATCTGGAACTCCAAAATGGACAGAGTAAAGCGGACTGTTATGTTCAAGGAACCTCTCAAGGGCGGTAAGGGCGTGCCCGACATCGCTACATTACTGAGGGTGTTCTTTGCTTGTAACTGCATCCGCAGGACTTTGGTTGACAGAACTGTGGACTCTGGCGGTAACTCCATGTCCCGTTCTTTCCTCCTGCCTCTTTGGAAGTCGCTTAAATGGGACAGTTCCGTCCCCTACAACTGGGACACTCCATGGTATTACTTGGATACTTTCAAGTTCATCAAGGAGCTGGGGCTGCATGGAGTTAAGCCCGACTTGTGGAAGCCAAAAACTATCTACAAGTTGATTAGAGCATCGGACATCATTGAGACTATTCCAGGCCTCCCTTCAGCCACTTGCAAAGTGGTCTGCAGGAATGTTTCTTCAAAGAGACTCACCAACAGGCACAAAGATCAGGCATGGATGGCAATCCAAGGGGGATTGCTGCTCAGGACATTCCTACATGCCAGAAACCTGTGCAGATACAGGCACTGCCCCTTTTGCATCATCCAGGAGGAAACAGCATATCATGTGTTCTGGGAGTGCCCCTTTGCACAGGGCCTGTTGAGTGCCTTGGAACCTGAACTTAAAGACTTTGTACCACAGACTGCTACTACACACTTTGGTGTGTTAAACGGACTCTTCTGTGGAACACATTCACAGGAGGACATTGACAGTGCGTGGCGGGTTCTGTGTTGCTTTAAGGATGCCTTATGGTACGCCAGAAATCGCCGCGTCCACAACCGGCAGAGGATGTCCATCGAGGACTGTCGCAGACTGATCTTCAGCCTGCTGAGAGACTATACCTTGATGGACTTTAAGGAGGAAGAGGACGTCTGAAGATTTCCCCCCTCCCCTAACTGTACGTCTACACTGGAAGACTTTGCCCCCCCGGGCATTTTGACAAGTATATGATATGGACATTTCTTGACACGTTTTTGAAGTGCTGTTTTCAGGGTAATGCGGCGTCATGCACAATGTGATGTTTCAGGGTTTCATTACTCTGCGCAACACGTCAGGCATCATACCGCAGGACGGATGAATGTAATTTAATTGTATGCTTGGAACTGCATTGTTATGTAGTGTATTTATGCGCTGCGTCGCAATACAAAGTAGAATGTACCCTGTTGAAAGTATTCGATTTTTGATTTTTGTATATTTGCTTTGCAAAATAAACTTAAATATTGCCCCTTTTGCTAAAGATTTGTATGGAAAGGAATGACCATGAGTTTTGGTGAATTTTTTGATGCCTGGCTAATGCTGGGCTTATGGTGAAAAATAGTTTGAGTTCCTTTAAAATGGAAAAACGCGCAGACGGCATTGGTG
Organism: Rana kukunoris; assembly: GCA_029574335.1. NCBI lineage: Eukaryota > Metazoa > Chordata > Amphibia > Anura > Ranidae > Rana > Rana kukunoris. Next base: position 334,273,436 of record CM056053.1, on the reverse strand, counting down.
TTGTTGTTGTTGGTGGTGGTTAACATGGCCTAGAAAACAATTTGATGGTCTTGATCCACCTACGCATATATTTGCCCCTATTTCCATGGTTGTGCGCTTTATATTGTTCTGATGAAGCCAATTGTTGTGCATTCCTGCCCCCATGCAGCTGCACAGATATGCAAATTAGGGTGACTGGGAGTCTCCATAAGTTGAACAGCATCTGTGTTCTCCTGGGGACCTGGTTTCAAACATTGGTTTGTTATACTCTGACTTCTCGCCAGAATGAATAAATCTTTCCCCTTTTGCTAAAGATTTGTATGCAGAGGAATGACCATGAGTTTTGGTGAATTTTTTGATGCCTGGCTAATGCTGGGCTTATGGTGAAAAATAGTTTGAGTTCCTTTAAAATGGAAATACACGCAGACGGCATTAGTGTTGGTGGTGGTGGTGGTGGTGGTGGTGGTTAACATGGCCTAGAAAACAATTTGATGGTCTTGATCCACCTACGCATATATTTGCCCCTATTTCCATGGTCGTGCGCTTTATATTGTTCTGATGAAGCCAATTGTTGTGCATGCCTGCTGATTCCTGCCCCCATGCAGCTGCACAGATATGCAAATTAGGGTGACTGGGAGTCTCCATGAGTTGAACAGCATCTGTGTTCTGCTGGGGACCTGGTTTAGGACATTGGTTTGTTATACTCTGACTTCTCGCCAGAATGAATAAATCTTTTCCCTTTTGCTAAAGATTTGTATGGAGAGGAATGACCATGAGTTTTGGTGAATTTTTTGATGCCTGGCTAATGCTGGGCTTATGGTGAAAAATAGTTTGAGTTCCTTTAAAATGGAAAAACATGCAGACGGCGTTGTTGTTGTTGTTGGTGGTTAACATGGCCTAGAAAACAATTTGATGGTCTTGATCCACCTACGCATATATTTGCCCCTATTTCCATGGTTGTGCGCTTTATATTGTTCTGATGAAGCCAATTGTTGTGCATTCCTGCCCCCATGCAGCTGCACAGATATGCAAATTAGGGTGACTGGGAATCTCCATAAGTTGAACAGCATCTGTGTTCTCCTGGGGACCTGGTTTCAAACATTGGTTTGTTATACTATGACTTCTCGCCAGAATGAATAAATCTTTCCCCTTTTGCTAAAGATTTGTATGCAGAGGAATGACCATGAGTTTTGGTGAATTTTTTGATGCCTGGCTAATGCTGGGCTTATGGTGAAAAATAGTTTGAGTTCCTTTAAAATGGAAATACACGCAGACGGCATTAGTGTTGGTGGTGGTGGTTAACATGGCCTAGAAAACAATTTGATGGTCTTGATCCACCTACGCATATATTTGCCTCTATTTCCATGGTCGTGCGCTTTATATTGTTCTGATGAAGCCAATTGTTGTGCATGCCTGCTGATTCCTGCCCCCATGCAGCTGCACAGATATGCAAATTAGGGTGACTGGGAGTCTCCATGAGTTGAACAGCATCTGTGTTCTGCTGGGGACCTGGTTTAGGACATTTGTTTGTTATACTCTGACTTCTCGCCAGAATGAATAAATCTTTTCCCTTTTGCTAAAGATTTGTATGGAGAGGAATGACCATGAGTTTTGGTGAATTTTTTGATGCCTGGCTAATGCTGGGCTTATGGTGAAAAATAGTTTCAGTTCCTTTAACCACTTCAGACCTGCGCTATCGACAGAATACGTCAAAAGCGCAGATCTGAGGCGCCAAGTGGACGTCTTTGGACGTGTTTCAACTGCATTACCCGCGCACGCCACTGGGTGGCGCGTGGCGGGTAAACACTGTCCCGGCGCATCGCTGGGATGCCGATGCGTGTACCCGGCGGCTGCGATGTCCGTCGGGTGCACGCGATTGGCGGGAAAACGAACAGCTGACAGCAGGGACGTGGAGCTCTGTGTGTAAACACAGAGCTCCACGTGCTGTCAGTGGAGAGGAGAGCGATCTGTGTCCCTTGTACATAGGGACACAGCATCGGTCACCTCCCCCAGTCACCCCCCTCCCCCCACACAGTCAGAACACACCCAGGATACACACTTAACCCCTTCCTCACCCCCTAGTGTTAACCCCTTCCCTGCCAGTCACATTTATACAGTAATTAGTGCATTTTTATAGCACTGATCGTTCTATAAATGTGAATGGTCCCAAATTTGTGTCAAAAGTGTCCGATATGTCCGCCGCAATATCGCAGTCGCAATAAAAATCGCAGATCGCAGCCATTACTAGTAAAAAAAATAATAATAAAAAAAATCATAATTCTGTTCCCCACTTTGTAGGCGCTATAACGTTTGCGCAAACCAGTCGCTTGTTGCGATTTTTTTTTTTTTTTTACAAAAATATGTCGAAAAATGCGTATCGGCCTTAACTGTGAAAAGTTTTTTTTAAAAAAAATTGGGATATTTATTATAGCAACAAGTAAAAAAAAAAATATATTTTTTTTAAATTGTCGCTCTTTTTTTGTTTATAGCGCAAAAAATAAAAACCGCAGGGGTGATAAAATACCACCAAAATAAAGCTCTATTTGTGGGGAAAAAAGGACGCCGATTTTGTTTGGGAGCCACGTCGCACGACCGCGCAATTGTCAGTTAAAGCGACGCAGTCCCGGAAGCTGAAATTTCGCCTGGGAACGAAGGGGGTTTATGTGCCCAGTAAGCAAGTGGTTAAAGTGGAAAAACACGCAGATGGCATTGGTGGTGTTGTTGTTGGTGGTGGTTAACATGGCCTAGAAAACAATTTGATGGTCTTGATCCACCTACGCATATATTTGCCCCTATTTCCATGGTTGTGCGCTTTATATTGTTCTGATGAAGCCAATTGTTGTGCATGCCTGCTGATTCCTGCCCCCATGCAGCTGCACAGATATGCAAATTAGGGTGACTGGGAGTCTCCATGAGTTGAACAGCATCTGTGTTCTGCTGGGGACCTGGTTTAGGACATTGGTTTGTTATACTCTGACTTCTCGCCAGAATGAATAAATCTTTCCCCTTTTGCTAAAGATTTGTATGGAGAGGAATGACCATGAGTTTTGGTGAATTTTTTGATGCCTGGCTAATGCTGTAGTGATGGGAAGTTCGACTCTTTTAACTGAATCGGTTCATTTCGAGTCACTCACTGAAATGAACCGATTCAATGAATCGGTTTTTCAGTTCACTTGCTGAGTCTACTGACAAGCAAGTGAAGCAAAGCTCTCACTCAACCTTCTTAAGTGATTTGAATCAGAAGAACGATTCTTCACAGAAGGTTTGCAGGTCCTGGGACATTTACATATATTTAGTTCCCTGCTCAGAGCACAATCCTATTGTGTCAGACCACAATTTGTCAGATTAGACAGCGTCATCATTTTTGGTGATGCACAAAAAACTGTGTAAATGAAAAGCAGGTTTTCTGCGTGTGAATCTCATTCTGATGGGCCAACTTCAGTTAACATTGCTAGCCATTGTATTTTTTTGTAGTCTTAACAGTGCATGCACATTGCACAGGGAAAAATTATCGGATTTTACTAGCGCGGGCGGGCATAGTACCCACGGTAGTAAAATCCAATCGTTAGGCTCCTTTCACACTTGTGCGACTTGAAAGTCGTGCAATTTTTGCCACGATTTTTACCGTGACTTTGATGCGACTTGAAGCTATACCTATGTAATCTTGAGGTTTCTGCCTCAAGTCGCATCAAAATCTGACCAAAGTAGTGCATCGACTACTTTAAAGTCGCTGCGACTTGAAGACACACAGATATGGATGGAAATCATGGCGTACCACTTGTCATGCGACTTTGTAGTCCCAAGTCGCAGGACAAGTCGCACAAGTATGAAAGGTGCCTCATTATGCACTGTAAAGACTACAGAAAGGCATAGAAATCACATGACCAGAATGCAGAAAAATATTACTATACTGTAACGCAGGATAACATTTATTTTTATGTTATAAAAATTAGACAGCTCTATCATTCAGTTAAACAGCTACTAAATTAGACACATGTCCCAGAAGGGAGGGTTGTCCTATTTAACATACATATCTCCCTTAGGATAAGCTAACTAAATACTAAAGGGTTAAAGAATTAACCTGAATGAGTATATTTTCTTATTCTGACTCTTTGTCCTCTCTGTCTTTAAAGCAGTCAGTCTGTAGTGTATTTCTGCTCCCTGATCATTGAGTATTGTTCTCCTGGTGGTGACTCAGGGTTATTACAATGTACTGGATTCTAACAGCTCATATGATTCATCAACTCAGTAACTCCTATAGTTCTTTAACTCAATAACTCGTTCGATTCTTTTCCTCGGTATACTGTGTACTGATGATGACTCATGTATGCAGTTCCTGAGTGTCACTGTGCCTTGAGCACGCTGATTGGTTGAAGGGAGGGGCCGAGCTCTCTCACTCTAGGATCATATTACCAGCCTGCTCTCCTATGCTTTGTATTGAGTGCACAGAGAACCATTCCAAACGGTTCAGTTCACTCACATGAATCGATTCACTCAGTTCACTAAAAAGAACCAATTCAAAAGAACGATTCGTTCATGAACTGGACATCACTATAATGCTGGGCTTATGGTGAAAAATAGTTTCAGTTCCTTTAAAATGAAAAACACGCAGACGGCATTAGTGTTGTTGTTGGTGGTTAACATGGCCTAGAAAACAATTTGATGGTCTTGATCCACCTACGCATATATTTGCCCCTATTTCCATGGTCGTGCGCTTTATATTGTTCTGATAAAGCCAATTGTTGTGCATGCCTGCTGATTCCTGCCCCCATGCAACTGCACAGATATGCAAATTAGGGTGACTGGGAGTCTCCATAAGTTGAACAGCATCTGTGTTTTGCTGGGGACCTGGTTTAGGACATTGGTTTGTTATACTCTGTCTTCTCGCCAGAATGAATAAAACTTTCCCCTTTTGTTAAAGATTTGTATGGAGAGGAACGACCATGAGTTTTGGTGAATTTTTTGATGCCTGGCTAATGCTGGGCTTATGGTGAAAAATGGAAAAACACGCAGACGGCATTGGTGGTGTTGTTGTTGGTGGTGGTTAACATGGCCTAGAAAACAATTTGATGGTCTTGATCCACCTACGCATATATTTGCCCCTATTTCCATGGTCGTGCGCTTTATATTGTTCTGATGAAGCCAATTGTTGTGCATGCCTGCTGATTCCTGCCCCCATGCAGCTGCACAGATATGCAAATTAGGGTGACTGGGAGTCTCCATGAGTTGAACAGCATCTGTATTCTGCTGGGGACCTGGTTTAGGACATTGGTTTGTTATATTCTGACTTCTCGCCAGAATGAATAAATCTTTCCCCTTTTGCTAAAGATTTGTATGGAGAGGAATGACCATGAGTTTTGATGAATATTTTGATGCCTGGCTAATGCTGGGCTTATGGTGAAAAATAGATTGAGTTCCTTTAATATGGAAAAACATGCAGACGGCATTAGTGTTGGTGGTTAACATGGCCCAGAAAACAATTTGATGGTCTTGATCCACCTACGCATATATTTGCCCCTATTTCCATGGTCGTGCGCTTTATATTGTTCTGATGAAGCCAATTGTTGTGCATGCCTGCTGATTCCTGCCCCCATGCAGCTGCACAGATATGCAAATTAGGGTGACTGGGAGTCTCCATGAGTTGAACAGCATCTGTGTTCTGCTGGGGACCTGGTTTAGGACATTGGTTTGTTATATTCTGACTTCTCGCCAGAATGAATAAATCTTTCCCCTTTTGCTAAAGATTTGTATGGAGAGGAATGACCATGAGTTTTGGTGAATTTTTTGATGCCTGGCTAATGCTGGGCTTATGGTGAAAAATGGAAAAACACGCGGACGGCATTGGTGGTGTTGTTGTTGGTGGTGGTTAACATGGCCTAGAAAACAATTTGATGGTCTTGATCCACCTACGCATATATTTGTCCCTATTTTCATGGTCGTGCGCTTTATATTGTTCTGATGAAGCCAATTGTTGTGCATGCCTGCTGATTCCTGCCCCCATGCAGCTGCACAGATATGCAAATTAGGGTGACTGGGAGTCTCCATGAGTTGAACAGCATCTGTATTCTGCTGGGGACCTGGTTTAGGACATTGGTTTGTTATATTCTGACTTCTCGCCAGAATGAATAAATCTTTCCCCTTTTGCTAAAGATTTGTATGGAGAGGAATGACCATGAGTTTTGGTGAATTTTTTTATGCCTGGCTAATGCTGGGCTTATGGTGAAAAATTGTTTGAGTTCCTTTAAAATGGAAAAACACGCAGACGGCATTAGTGTTGGTGGTGGTGGTTAACATGGCCCAGAAAACAATTTGATGGTCTTGATCCACCTACGCATATATTTGCCCCTATTTCCATGGTCGTGCGCTTTATATTGTTCTGATGAAGCCAATTGTTGTGCATGCCTGCTGATTCCTGCCCCCATGCAGCTGCACAGATATGCAAATTAGGGTGACTGGGAGTCTCCATGAGTTGAACAGCATCTGTGTTCTGCTGGGGACCTGGTTTAGGACATTGGTTTGTTATACTCTGACTTCTCGCCAGAATGAATAAATCTTTCCCCTTTTGCTAAAGATTTGTATGGAGAGGAACGACCATGAGTCTTGGTGAATTTTTTGATGCCTGGCTAATGCTGGGCTTATGGTGAAAAATGGAAAAACACGCAGACGGCATTGGTGGTGTTGTTGTTGGTGGTGGTTAACATGGCCCAGAAAACAATTTGATGGTCTTGATCCACCTACGCATATATTTGCCCCTATTTCCATGGTTGTGCGCTTTATATTGTTCTGATGAAGCCAATTGTTGTGCATGCCTGCTGATTCCTGCCCCCATGCAGCTGCACAGATATGCAAATTAGGGTGACTGGGAGTCTCCATGAGTTGAACAGCATCTGTGTTCTGCTGGGGACCTGGTTTAGGACATTGGTTTGTTATACTCTGACTTATCGCCAGAATGAATAAATCTTTCCCCTTTTGCTAAAGATTTGTATGGAGAGGAATGACCATGAGTTTTGGTGAATTTTTTGATGCCTGGCTAATGCTGGGCTTATGGTGAAAAATGGAAAAACACGCAGACGCCATTGGCGTTGTTGTTGTTGGTGGTGGTTAACATGGCCTAGAAAACAATTTGATGGTCTTGATCCACCTACGCATATATTTGCCCCTATTTCCATGGTTGTGCGCTTTATATTGTTCTGATGAAGCCAATTGTTGTGCATGCCTGCTGATTCCTGCCCCCATGCAGCTGCACAGATATGCAAATTAGGGTGACTGGGAGTCTCCATGTGTTGAACAGCATCTGTATTCTGCTGGGGACCTGGTTTAGGACATTGGTTTGTTATATTCTGACTTCTCGCCAGAATGAATAAATCTTTCCCCTTTTGCTAAAGATTTGTATGGAGAGGAATGACCATGAGTTTTGGTGAATTTTTTGATGCCTGGCTAATGCTGGGCTTATGGTGAAAAATGGAAAAACACGCAGACGTCATTGGTGGTGTTGTTGTTGGTGGTGGTGGTTAACATGGCCCAGAAAACAATTTGATGGTCTTGATCCACCTACGCATATATTTGCCCCTATTTCCATGGTTGTGCGCTTTATATTGTTCTGATGAAGCCAATTGTTGTGCATGCCTGCTGATTCCTGCCCCCATGCAGCTGCACAGATATGCAAATTAGGGTGACTGGGAGTCTCCATGAGTTGAACAGCATCTGTGTTCTGCTGGGGACCTGGTTTAGGACATTGGTTTGTTATACTCTGACTTATCGCCAGAATGAATAAATCTTTCCCCTTTTGCTAAAGATTTGTATGGAGAGGAATGACCATGAGTTTTGGTGAATTTTTTGATGCCTGGCTAATGCTGGGCTTATGGTGAAAAATGGAAAAACACACAGACGGCATTGGTGGTGTTGTTGTTGGTGGTGGTTAACATGGCCCAGAAAACAATTTGATGGTCTTGATCCACCTACGCATATATTTGCCCCTATTTCCATGGTCGTGCGCTTTATATTGTTCTGATGAAGCCAATTGTTGTGCATGCCTGCTGATTCCTGCCCCCATGCAGCTGCACAGATATGCAAATTAGGGTGACTGGGAGTCTCCATGAGTTGAACAGCATCTGTGTTCTGCTGGGGACCTGGTTTACAAACATTGGTTTGTTATACTCTGATTTATCGCCAGAATGAATAAATCTTTCCCCTTTTGCTAAAGATTTGTATGGAGAGGAATGACCATGAGTTTTGGTGAATTTTTTGATGCCTGGCTAATGCTGGGCTTATGGTGAAAAATGGAAAAACACGCAGACGGCATTGGTGGTGTTGTTGTTGGTGGTGGTGGTTAACATGGCCTAGAAAACAATTTGATGGTCTTGATCCACCTACGCATATATTTGCCCCTATTTCCATGGTTGTGCGCTTTATATTGTTCTGATGAAGCCAATTGTTGTGCATGCCTGCTGATTCCTGCCCCCATGCAGCTGCACAGATATGCAAATTAGGGTGACTGTGAGTCTCCATGAGTTGAACAGCATCTGTATTCTGCTGGGGACCTGGTTTACAAACATTGGTTTGTTATATTCTGACTTCTCGCCAGAATGAATAAATCTTTCTCCTTTTGCTAAAGATTTGTATGGAGAGGAATGACCATGAGTTTTGGTGAATTTTTTGGTGCCTGGCTAATGCTGGGCTTATGGTGAAAAATAGTTTGAGTTCCTTTAAAATGTAAAAACACGCAGACGGCATTAGTGTTGGTGGTTAACATGGCCCAGAAAACAATTTGATGGTCTTGATCCACCTACGCATATATTTGCCCCTATTTCCATGGTCGTGCGCTTTATATTGTTCTGATGAAGCCAATTGTTGTGCATGCCTGCTGATTCCTGCCCCCATGCAGCTGCACAGATATGCAAATTAGGGTGACTGGGAGTCTCCATGAGTTGAACAGCATCTGTGTTCTGCTGGGGACCTGGTTTAGGACATTGGTTTGCTATACTCTGACTTATTGTCAGAATGAATAAATCTTTCCCCTTTTGCTAAAGATTTGTATGGAGAGGAATGACCATGAGTTTTGGTGAATTTGTTGATGCCTGGCTAATGCTGGGCTTATGGTGAAAAATAGTTTGAGTTCCTTTAAAATGGAAACCTGGTTTAGGACATTGGTGTGTTATACTCTGGTTTCTCTTCAGAACGAACAAATCTTTCGCCTTTTACTAAAGATTTCCGTGGAGAGGAACAACCATGAGTTTCAGTAAATTTTTTGATGCCTGGCTAATGCTGGGCTTCCCTAATATGGTGAAAAATAGCTTGAGTTCCTTTGATTCGGAAAGGCACACAGACGGCGTTAATGTTGTTGGTGGTGGTGGTGGTGACAGTCAACAGCCTAAAAAGCGTTTTGATGGCCTTGGTCCACGCATATATTTGACCCCAATTCCATGACCATGCGCCTTATATTATTTTGATGAAGCCGTTAATTACGCGGGCCTGCTGATTCCTGCCCCCATGCTGACTCTGATAGATCAGGGCTGCTGAGCTCTGACACTAAAGTCAATATGTGCCTCCATCATCTGCAGCCCTGTCCTCTGTCTCATCTCCCCCCTCCCCTTTCTGACTATCTGCTTGTGTCATTCTATTTTTGCACCAGATAGCTCAGTCTCCATAGAGACGGGGTATTGGTAAAAGTTTTCAATTAGCAATAATCGCACCTCAGTGAAACTTCATTGGTTACAATACTGCCACTGCGCAAAGCTACCAATAGATGGCAGCAGCGAACACCCTCCCACAGGAACATCGCACCGAGCTCATGGGGAGTCACAGCGGAATGCTTTTTTTTCCATACCTTACTTGTCCTTGAAATATTCCATATTACAAATAGCACGTGTACACATTTCTTACACACTAATCATCATAAATGATGTTGTTGTTGGTCAAAACACGGCCTAGAAAACGATTTGATGGTCTTGGTCCATGCATATATTTGCCCCCAATTCCATGGAAGTGCGCCCTAGATTATTCTGATGAAGCCAATTGTTACGCGGGCCTGCTGATTCCCGCCCCCATGAAGCTGCACAGACATGCAAATTAGGCTGTCTTGGAGTCACCATGAGTAGAGCAGCGTCTGTGTTCTGCCGGGGACCTGGTTTAGGACATTGGTGTGTTATGCTCTGGTTTCTCTTCAGAACAAACAAATCTTTTGCCTTTTACTAAAGATTTTGTTTCTCGGCCTTTTGGCGAAGATTTTGTGTCTGAGTCATTCGGTAACATTTGGCAACTGACCTACTCGGCCTTAAGATGCTTCCCCAGGGTTGTATCTTCTGCTGCTATTGGGTAGGTCACTGCCTTGTGTGTACGAGTGGAGATCGGCTGGATTTGAATGCGGATTCAAATTTGAAGCTTGAAGGGCGTTCCTATTTTGCATATTCGGAGTCCGGCTCCTCCGGGCTCTGGGATTGGAGAAATCGTCTTCGGAGGACTCTTCTTTGGAGAAATCGTCTCCCTGCCGTGGGCAGAATGGCCAACTATGGACTTCGGGATACAGTTCGTTTGCGAGTGAAGGAAGGAGCGGAAGTGACTCTCCATGAGGTGGTCGTGGATCTGTTGAAGGAGACTCTTAATGTAGAGGTGAGCGAGATATTGTGTCTTCAAGACTTCCCTTCTCAAGGGATTTATGATGTTACTTTCACTTCCTCCGAGGTTTGCTGGAATGTCTTTGAAGGATTGAGAGCAAAGAGTTACGAACCGTTGGTGCAAAAATTCAAGCCTTTTCCAATGTTTCAGAAAGAAGAGAAAGTAATAACTGTGCATCTTTATAATCCATTTGCAGACTTATCTTTGGTAAGAGCTTTTTTGCTTTCTTATTGTGATGAACTGAGAGGAGGAGAAAAAGTGAAAAATAAGTATGGAATTTGGTCAGGTAAATACCGATTTGTGGCTCGTCTTAAAGATGATCCTGATTGCATTGGTGGAGTGAAGAGACCTCCGGCCGTTTTTACAGTGGGTGGAGAAAGAGGATTCCTATTCTACTCTGGCCAGCCCATGTATTGTAGAAACTGTTTAAAATATGGCCATACAAAGGCTGAATGTAAACTTGGGATGAGATGCAGATTTTGTGGAGGAGAGCATCAGGCAGCACAATGTCGAGCTAGTCGGGTGTGCGATATTTGTCAAAAGTCAGGTCACCTAGCCCGCCAATGTGAGACATATACAAACGTTAAAAAAGCCTATGCGTCTTCTGACAGGACGAATGGCAAAGCTAGCGCATGGGGTCAAAAGGAGCAAAATAAGGCATCAGAGGAAAAAGGGGGAGCTAGTTCAGAACCCAGTGATAATGTAGGTCCTGTCGGCATGCCTGAAGTAACAAAAGGTGCGACTCCTGAGCCTAGCAAGGATGTGAATGAAGCGAGGGTGGGGCAGGAAACCAATAAGACTACTTCGGCAGAAGGAGTGGTTGATGGTGGTACTGCCCCTACTATCGTGGACACGGAGCAAGGTTTAGGTCAACTCGGAGAAGATGGAATGGACACAGGCTCAACTATTGATCAGGAAGTGGTGGTGGGAAGCTGTGAGGCAGATGCAGCCTCGGTTCCCTTACCAGGTGCCTTAAGTGGACTATCTTCTAGTGAAGCAGAAGATGAGGAAGAAGAAGAAGATGAAGAGGAGATGGATGAAGAAAGTGGAAGTCTAGCATGTGGACAAGGTTTGGTGCGTTCATCTGGAGAAGATGAGGAGTTGTCCTCCAAAAGGTTTCGATGTGAAGAAGGAGGGGGGGAAAGTGGGAACTCAGTACTACCCACTCACGGGGAATCGGGGCTTGCTTCTGATTCTGCCGGTCCTCCTATGGATGTGAGAAGATATTTTCATGCACGAGATCCAAGATTGTAGTTTTCTTTTTAAGAAAGTATTATGGCAGACCTAATTTTTTGGTTAATAATGGTGCTTACAATAAGTACTATTAATGTTAGAAGTGTAAACTCAGCATGGAGGAGGCGGGCTGTGTTTGATGAGATAAAGAATCTTGAAGTAGATGTATTCTGTCTGCAAGAATGTTGTGTGGAGTATGAACCTGACCAATCAGAATGGGGGTTTGGAAGTTGTGTGTGGTCTCCGCTGTGTGTGTCTCGTAATGAAGGAGTAGGAGTGTTATGTAAAAATAGAGATGTAAAAATACTATCGTATGAATGTATTATTCCTGGTAGACTATTGTTATGTCATATGGATCATCAAGGGACTAAGTTCAGATTATTTAATGTGTATGCTCATGCAGATAAAAATGAGCGAAAATAATTATTGAACCAACTAAGGATACATCTGGTTGGAAGAACCCCTACAATTGTGGCTGGTGACTTTAATTTAATCCGGTTTGTAAAAGACAGAGAAGGAACGGGTGAACAAAAATTGGATGTGACATCTAAAAATCTAAATGAAATTGTAGCGGATTTTAAGTTAAAAGATGTGGTAGTGGAGGTGGGAGGAGAGGAAGAAGCTTTTTCTTATTTCTCTGATAAAGGAACATGTAAATCACGAATAGATTTAATACTTGTGACAGAAAACGTGAAGGTTGATAGATGCAAGAGTTATAAGGTGTCTTTTTCTGACCATGTGGTTTTAAGCTGTAGAATGGAGGTGGATCAGCAAAGGACTTTTGGTAAAGGAGTTTGGAAACTGAATACTTTACTTTTACAAGACACAGAGATGTATAATGAGTTTGCTATTTTTTTTGAAAAATTGGTGGCCAAGAAGAGTAACTTTAATAATGTGTTATCCTGGTGGGATGAAGTTAAAAAGCAGATGGCAGAATTCTTTCAAAAAGTAGGCGTAAGAAAAGCCCGGGAGAGGAGAGAAGAAAATGCTAAAACTGTTAAACAACTGCATTTCTTATATAAATGTAAAAGAATGGGACTAGAAGTGGATGAAGAAATACAACAAATTCGGGGAAAGAAAAATGAAGAATTAAGAAGAAAAGGTAAAGCCAAAATTAAAGATATGGAAGAAGGAGAAAAATGCACACGATATTTCTTTAAAAAAGTACTTAGTCCAAAGAGTACCATGTCGGCCGTGTTGGTGAAGGGGAAGGTGGAAACAGGAATAAAAATTGAAGAAGCAGTAAAAGAATTCTATGCAGAGTTATATAGTGGTAAAGAGGAGGCGAAAGTGAGTGAAATAAAAGACTACTGTCAAGTTTTGGAAGATGCCTTAAATTTAGAAGATAAAGAAATGTTGGACTGTGATATCTCGGAAACTGAACTCTTGGATGCGGTCAAAAGTATGCAGAAAAATAAAACTCCAGGAAGAGACGGTTTACCTGTAGAATTCTATGAATTTGGCTGGCCCATGCTAGGAAAGCATTTTCTTGAGGTATTAAAATTCTGTAGACAAGAGAATTGTATATCGCAGTCTATCAAAGAAGGTTTGATTACTTTAATCTTTAAGAAGAAAGGGGATCGGAGAGAAATCAAAAATTGGCGCCCAATTACGTTACTGAATAGCGATTATAAGATCTACGCAAAAATTTTCGCAAATCGAATGAGACAAGTAATTGGGAAGATGGTCGGAGAATGGCAAACGTGTGCGGTCCCTGGACGCAGGATGTCTGATGGATTAATTATGTTGAGAGATTTAATATCCCATTTACAGTCAAATAACGAAGCTCTGACAGTGGCCGGAATTGACCTGGAGAAGGCCTATGATAAGGTTTCACATAAGTTTTTGTTCTCATGCTTGCAGAGACTTGGTGTACCAAGTGCAGTGGTGAATACCTTGAGGAGTTTGTACACTGGGATTACAAGTAAGATTCTTGTGAATGGAAGATTATCACCAACAGTTGATATTTTGTCTGGAGTCAGACAGGGATGTCCCTTATCCCCTATTTTGTTCATTTGCATTGTTGAACCTTTATTGAGATATGTTCAGAAAGATAAAGTGATGAAAGGTTTTTTTTCTACCAGGAGGGGATGGTACTAAAATAAAATCATTATGCTATATGGATGATATGGGATTCCTATGCAAGAATCAATCAGACATGAATAGGGTAGATTTGTTGCTGAGGCTATTTTCGAATGTGTCTGGATTAAAAGTAAATTGGCAAAAGAGTCAGTTGTGTAATCTAAGTGGGATGGATAATGTACATTCTGAAAAGATCCCGAAAACAGATTCGATAACAGTACTGGGAGTACACTTTGAACGAAATCTTGTAAATACAGTGAATGGTGAAAAGGCCCTTGAGAAAATCCAAAAGAAAATTGAATTTTGGAAACTGAGAAGATTGACCTTTACAGGAAAAGTACTGATTTCAAAGGCAGTGTTGCTCCCTCTGATGCTATTTTTTTCAGTAGTGTTCCCGCCAAATAATACATGGTGCAAAAGATTTGAAATGCACATGTGCAGATTTTTTTGGGGGTCTAAAATGGAGAGGGTGAGGAGAGAAGTAATCAAAAAAGAATGTAAAAATGGAGGATACAACGTCCCTGATTTGAGAATGTTCTTGGATATGCATTATTGGCTAAATTGTTATAAGACCTTCAAGAGTGGAAATAGAACTGCAAAGCTGATGCAATATTTGGCTGGTTGGGAAATGGCAAAATGGGGCTGGTGTAAAGTTGATTTGACCAAACCAAAGGCTTTTTTAGTACCTGTCTTTTATTTAAAGTTGAAAAGTTTTTTTGAGAAAAATGAGTTAAATCTGATGGAAGATGGATCTACAGATAAAGTTAAACTGTTGAGATGGGTGAGGAAAAATGAGACGGTATGCAATATCTTTAATTTCCCTTCTAAGGTAGCGCAAGGAGTTTGGAGTAAAATGAGTTGGGGAGGCGTGTCCAATAGACAGAAAGAAATTGCTTGGCAGACTTTTCATGAATGTTTGATGACAAAATATTTCCTAAGGTCACGAGATTTGAGCAGAGAAGAAATGTGTCCAAGAGATGAATGTGCTTCAATGGAGACAGTATACCATGTTTTTTGGGATTGTAAGTTTGTAACTAAAATGAGAAGAAAATTGGACTTATTTTTCAAAGATGTTTTGGGAGTAGGCTTAAACTCCTTGGAAATATGGATGTTTGGAGAAGTGAAAGGATGTAAGAAAACTCAAAGAAGAGTATGGGTGTTTTCTTGTATAATGAAAGAAGTGGTTTGGGACGCAAGGTGTTTATATGTGAGGAAAAATGTACGGCTAACTGCAGATGAGTGTGTAAATTTATGTCTGGCAAAATTGCATGTAGTGTACCTATGGGATGTGAAGTTGATGGGAGGAGAGGAGGCTTCTGACTTTTGGAGAAGGAGTAGATGGAAAGTGTAGGTGGTGGGAGGTTAAAAGGGTAGGTTAGATTAGTTGATTATTGTATGGAAATAGGAATGAAGATGTATAAGTATTATTATATGTGTGTTTAAAAAAAATAAAAAGTTTTTATATAAAAGAACTATAATGATGACGGAATCAAAGCCGGAGATGTTTTCTAAGTTTTCGTTGGAGAACTAGTGAGAAACTAAGTTTTGGCGGAGATACTCAGTCTGAAAAGTTCTAAAAAAAAAAAAAAAAAAAATCTGTTCTTATCAGTTGCCAATAGGTGGTGCTAAACTGACTGTCCCCAGTACTCGGCGAGGGGGAAAGGGATGGCAGTCGGTGGACGCTAAGCCTGTTGGCGTAGAGGCGAAAGCCTTCTGATCGGGGCAGAGAGGCATGAGGTCGAAGCTGAAGGGCCGGGACCCTGGCCTTTGGCCTGGATTCGGTGGTATCTGCCCCAGTCAGTTGTTCGGCGAGGGAACCTTTGCCAATCCTTTCGGGGAGAGGCGGGTAGTACTTCCCGAATGTAATTAGGTAGGAGAGCTGGGGGTTGTGGGTAGTAGTTGGCTGTGGCTGGCTCTCCCCAACCTCTTCTCCTACCTTCCTGGCTGGGAAGGGTGCTGCCGGTCTGGACCGGGGGTTAGGGTCCGTTGAAAAGCCTGTGGAGATAGTGCCCCTGGAGTGGCAGTCCAGGGGTGCCATACATTGCACTGAGTGTTGAGGGGCACTCAACGTATGGCACCTTAGGTCACATATCTCCACACACACTTTTTTAACACCTGCCTCTAGGGCCGAGCCTTTTGGCTAGGACCAGAGGAATTTTTGGCCCGGCCATTGTATTGCACAATGGCCACTTTCCACTCACCATTCCCACCTCCCTTTCCCCCCACTTTCTTTTTTATTTTACCCCCTGTTTGTCACTTTTTTTGGTTGGAGCACTTTATGTGTGGCGAGTAGGGTGCTGGTCCTCGGGCCTGACTCTGAAAGTCTTGGGAGTAGGTGGACATGGCCTTCTGGCTTAGTTCACCTGCTCTCATGGGGTCTCCCTTCGGGGGAGCCTCACCGAGGAGGGTTCTGTCTTGGCAGTCCCTCCGAGGATGTTTGGCCATGTGGTTTCGGCTGCATGGGCCATAGTGGGGTCCTAGTGGTTTCGGCTGCTTGGACTCCAATAACTCTTTTCCCTGTCTGGAGCCTAACGCCCCGGGGGATCAGAGCTGGGTCCTCTGCGGAGGACCAATTGACGATGGCACCCATCGCAGTTTTTTGTGTTTCACTCTTTATGTGTGTGCACATTTTTTCCTGCACCGGGTGAAGTTTTTGGGTTGTGTTTTGCACGCCACAGGCTTTTCAATAGAAAAAAAAAAAGATTTCCGTGGAGAGGAACAACCATGAATTTCAGTGAATTTTTTGATGCCTGGCTAATGCTGGGCTTCCCTAATATGGTGAAAAATAGCTTGAGTTCCTTTGATTCGGAAAGGCACACAGACGGCGTTAATGTTGTTGGTGGTGGTGGTGACAGTCAACAGCCTAAAAAACGTTTCGATGGCCTTGGTCCACGCATATATTTGACCCCAAGTCCATGACCGTGCGCCTTATATTATTCTGATGAAGCCGATTGTTACGCGGGCCTGCTGATTCCCGCCCCCATGCTGACTCTGATAGATCAGGGCTGCTGAGCTCTGACACTAAAGTCAATATGTGCCTCCATCATCTGCAGGCCCTGTCCTCTGTCTCATCTCCCCCCTCCCCTTTCTGACTATCTGCTTGTGTCATTCTATTTTTGCACCAGATAGCTCAGTCTCCATAGAGACTGTCAAAAATTGTCATTGCCAGCTATATTTCAAGCCGTCATGACGGGGTATTGGTAAAAGTTTTCAATTAGCAATAATCGCGCCTCAGTGAAACTTCATTGGCTACAATACTGCCACTGCGCAAAGCTACCAATAGATGGCAGCAGCGAACACCCTCCCACAGGAACATCGCACCGAGCTTTATTTTCCATACCTTACTTGTCCTAGAAATATTCCATATTACAAATAGCACGTGTACACATTTCTTACACACTAATCATCATAAATGATGTTGTTGTTGGTCAAAACACGATTTGATGGTCTTGGTCCATGCATATATTTGCCCCCAATTCCATGGAAGTGCGCCCTAGATTATTCTGATGAAGCCGATTGTTACGCGGGCCTGCTGATTCCCGCCCCCATGAAGCTGCACAGACATGCAAATTAGGCTGTCTTGGAGTCACCATGAGTAGAGCAGCGTCTGTGTTCTGCCGGGGGACCTGGTTTAGGACATTGGTGTGTTATACTCTGGTTTCTCTTCAGAATGAACAAATCTTTTCCTTTTGCATTACTGCCTTTGAACAGTATGTGTGTTCTGCCGGGTTATACTCTGGTTTCTCTTCAGAACAAATGCATCTTTTGTCGTTTACTAAAGATTTCTGTGGAGAGAAATAAATACTTACCTGGCAGGGGAGACACCATGATCATGAAGGTGGTTCTCCCAGGGCGAGGCTCGGCCATTGCACTCCGGCTGAGCTGATCGTGGTGTCATCCCTGCCACTGCTTGGCCTTTTGGCTAAGATCAGGTGTGGTATCCGTTCTCGTCAGTTGCTAGAGGAGCGCTGAAGCACCTCCTATTTGTGGAGGGTGGATGCAATCCAATAGCGTCATTGCACCTGGAAGGGTGGTTTCAGCAGGGACTATGCCGTGCTGCCCGACAGATACTGGGGGCCGGCCAATGGTTGCGTCTGAGCCACCTGGAAGGGTGCTTCTGGTGAGGATGGGTGGCTGCGCCTGGTCTGGTCTTTTTGCCGGGTTCTAGTCTGGCCTTCTGGCTGGCTGGTGCAAGTGCTGTCCCTGTCAGAGATCTGGTAGGAGGAGCTGGAACTGCCCTGATGGAAAGACGGGGTAGGACCATGCAAATCCTGCTGGGTTGACAGGGAGTCTGGAAGGGCTAGTATTGGTGGAGGCTGCTAGATGGGGGCAGCTTCTTCCCAAGAAAACCTGGAAGGGCTCTCTTTCTGGCAGGGGTGGAGGGCTGCACTGGCCGGTCGGGGGGTTAGATTTGGAACAGAAAAGCCTATGGTGCATGTGCCCCTGGAGTGGCAGTCCAGGGGTGTCTGAGAATCACTGTGAGTGAGGGTCACTTTGATTTAATGACACCACGGTCACTGCACCAGCTACACGCTTTTTTAGCACCTGCCTCCTGGGCCGGGCCTTTTGGCCAGGACCGGAGGAATTTTTTATTCCTGGCCGGAGGGCCTGGTCATTGTTCATCACAATGATCACTTCTTCACTCTCCTCTTCACTATCCCTTTCCCCCACTTTATTTAATTTATTAGCCTATGTTTGTCACCTTTTTGTCTTTTTTTGTTGTGCACGTTTTGTACACAGTGTGATTAGTAGGGTGCCGGTCCTCGGGCCAGCCCTGAACGTCTTGGGAGTGGGTGGACATGGCCTTTTGGCTTAGTTCACCTGCTCTCATGGGGTCTCCCTTCGGGGGAGTCCCACCTAGTACTTGGAGGGTTCTGTTTCGGCAGTCTCTCCAGGGAAGTTGGGTCCGAGTCGGCTTCGGTTGCTCGGGCCATAGTAACTCAGTCCCCGTCTGGAGCCTAACGCCCCGGGGGATCAGGGTTTGGGTCCCTTCCGCACAGAAGGACCACTTGACGTTGCACCCGTCTGCACGTTTTTGTGAACACTCTTTATGTGTGTGCACATTTTTTCTGCACCGGGTGGAGTTTTTGAGTGTGTTTCACACGCCATAGGCTTTTCAAAAAAAATTACTGCCTTTGGGCTGTAGATGCTAGAGCCTTTGTAAAGGCTATGTAAAAGAGTGAAGACGTCGAGGAATTAGAATGAAGTCGCTTAAGAACACCTGCAGCGACATCCACTTTCCTGACGATGGGGAAACATGAGAAGAAGACCAACAATATGAAGACAAGCCCTGCTCCAGCCACTTCCTCCGAAGTCCCTGAGAATGCCACAGCCTCAACCTCCACTTCTACCCCGGCCGGCGCCAGCCAATCGGGACCAGCCAAGCCGTACCTGACCGCAGACGGGCTGCCAACCCTGGAGCCCTGGATGAAGCAGACGGTCGTGTTGCAGCTGAAAGAGGTGGCCGGAAGAGTCCCTGACATGACCCCGGAGATCTTCGGAAAGAAGATGATCCTGGAGCAAGGCTTCAGCAAAGCGGAGACGCTTTCCGTGCAGACCCTCCCAAGAGGTGTATTCTTCATAACCTTTTTGTCGTTCCAAGTCTGCAGAAGATATTGGGAGATGGTGAAGACCAGTGGCCCTGAATCTCCTTTCGGAAAGTTCATCGCGAACTGCCCCATAACACGGGACGAAAAGTGGGTGACGGTGGCCATGAGGAACCCCCATACTCAAGGCAAGGACATTGCCACCTACCTCCGGAGGTTCTGCACCGTGGTAAAGGACCCAGTCCGAATACTCGATGTCAACGGCTTCTGGATAGGTAAATGGTCCGTCCTATGCAAGCTCAGAAAAGACCCTTCGGGCGACATGCAGCACCTTCAGCCACGTTTCTCCCTGGGATCATCCGCAGGCCTCCTCTTCTACCCCGGGATACCCCACAACTGCAACAGATGTGGCCACCCTGGGCACATGGGAAAGGATTGCACAGAACTTTCTTGCAGGTTCTGTCGGGTTGTAGGCCATGAGACCAAGGACTGTCCGAGGTCCAAAACCTGCAACCTCTGCAGTTTGGCAGAGCATGTCTTCAGGCAATGCCCCCAGAGGACCCGGACCTACGCTGGAGCCCTGATCCAGGGTAAGTCAGCCTCTATCTCCGGGAAGAAGCCACCAGAGAAGAAACCGAGTGAGCCCCGCAAGGCCACAGGTAAGTCAGCCCCTGCCCCTGTCCCCACCCCTGCCCCTGTCCCCACCCCTGTCCCTGCCCCTGTCCCCTCCTCTGGTACACCCCCACCCACCCCCTCTGTGCCAGAGGAGACCATTCCCATCCCGCCGCCCACCCCGGACCTGTCCTCCATGGAGGACTTCCCCGCCCTCCCCCCCCTTCCACCCCTGTCAGTGGCCCAACAGGAAGCCGGAAACGGAAGACTGAGAGCCCAACGGCAGAGCAACCCGCTGCCTCCACCAAACGGCCCAACACGAAAGTGCTGGCCCAGGGCAAGTAGTGGAGGACCTGGAGTCTGCAGGTGAGGAAGACGAGGAGGAGATTATGGCCGACACTGTGCCTAACTCCACCGTCAACCTCAATCAGGAAATAATGGACGAGGTCCTAGAGCAGTGATGGTGAACCTTGGCAACCCAGATGTTTTGGAACTACATTTCCCATGATGCTCATGCACTTTGCAGTGTAGCTGAGCATCATGGGAAGTGTAGTTCCAAAACATCTGGGGTGCCAAGGTTCACCATCACTGTTCTAGAGGAACTGGGTCTAACCCAGAACCCAGAACAGCCAGCTGAGGAAATGGAGGAGTCACCCCCCCCTGCGGGGAGGTAAGTTCGGCCCCTTGCTAACTAGACCTCATACCCCTTTTTCATTATGGCTGAGATCTCAATCTTTTCCATTAATGTGAGGAGTATCAAGGATACCTCTAGAAGGCAAGCGGTGCTGACTTTTCTTTCTACTCATCAGAGTGATGTCTATATGCTCCAGGAGTGCGCTCTTCCTCCTTTGAGAAGGTACACCCATTTGACCTCTCAGTGGACCCTCGGTCCCTCCTACTGGTCCGGGGGTGGCAATTGCAAATCTGCAGGGGTAGCCATTCTTATCAGGGGTGGATGCTTCACGGTTGACTCCATCCATGAGCTAGTCTGCGGCTCATGGGCGGGAGAGCCAATTAGGCTCATCAACGTGTACGCTTCCCCGGAGACTAATGCGCGCCTGGAACTTTTCCAGACCCTGCGGACGCAACTTGTCACCACCAGAGCAGTAGTGATCGGCGGTGATTTTAACTGTCCGATAGAGGAGGATGGGCGCAGTTCCAGCATATACGCAAAACTTGATGGTACTTCTAGGCTGCTCAAGGAGATGATCTTGGAGGCTTCCCTACAGGACGCCGTGGGAACCATAGGGCAAGGTACCGTGAATTATTCATGGTGCCGACCCGATGGATCTGTGCGTTCCAGGATTGACTTCGTGCTCACTTCAAGAACAGTCAAGCATCATGAGTTCTCCATGATCCCCTGCTTTTTCTCTGACCACAGGCCTATTCGCTTTCGGGGTGAACTTGGTGAGGGCTTTGTCCACGGACCAGGTTCCTGGAAGCTGAATTGCACCCTGCTGGAAAATGAGGAATTGATGGGGGAACTCCGGGAGGCCTACGCCTCCTGGACGGAGGAAAAGATATTCTTCAGCAAGGTAAGTAATTGGTGGGAGGTTGTGAAAGTTAAGCTGCGCAGCTTCTTTCAGGCAAGGGGACGACAGCAAGTGTTTGCAAGGAAGAAGGAACTCAGGAGACTGCAACGTCAGTTGCAGTCCCTGCAGGACCTTCACCACTGCGGCTGGGACGTTAGGCACGACCTGGAGGACACCAAGAAGAGCCTGAATGCGATTTACAAAAAGATTTGATGGTCTTGCTCCACCTACGTATATACTTGCCGCTAATTCCATGGATGTGTGCCTTATATTGTTCTGATGAAGCCGATTGTTATGCATGCCTGCTTTTTCTCGCCCCCCCATGCAGCTGCACAGACATGCAAATTAGGCTGTCTTGGAGTCACTATGAGTTGAACTCTGGTTTCTCTTCAGAGCAAATACATCTTTTGTCATTTACTAAAGATTTCTGTGGAGAGAAATAACCATGAGTTTTTTTTTTTTTAGCCTGGCTAATGCTGGGCTTTCTTGGTGAAAAATAGCTTGAGTTCCATTGATTTGGGAAGGCATGTAGACGGCATTAATGTTGTTGGTGGTTGTCAATGCGATTTACAAAAAGATTTGATGGTCTTGCTCCACCTACGTATATATTTGCTGCTAATTCCATAGACGTGTGCCTTATATTGTTCTGATGAAGCCGATTGTTATGCATGCCTGCTGATTCTCGCCCCCCCCCCCCATGCAGCTGCACAGACATGCAAATTAGGCTATCTTGGAGTCACTATGAGTTGAACAGCATGTGTGTTCTGCCGGGTTATACTCTGGTTTCTCTTTAGAATGAATACATCTTTTGTCATTTATTAAAGATTTCTGTGGTGAGAAATAACCATGAGTTTTGGTGATTTTTTTTAAGCCTGGCTAATGCTGGGCTTTCTTGGTGAAAAATAGCTTGAGTTCCATTGATTTGGGAAGGCATGTAGACGGCATTAATGTTGTTGTTGTTGGTGGTGGTCAAAGCGATATACAAAACGATTTGATGGTCTTGGTCCACCTACGCATATATTTGCCGCTAATTCCATGGATGTGTGCCTTATATTGTTCTGATGAAGCCGATTGTTATGCATGCCTGCTTTTTCTCGCCCTCCATGCAGCTGCACAGACATGCAAATTAGGCTGTCTTGGAGTCACTATGAGTTGAACAGCATGTGTGTTCTGTCGGGTTATACTCTGGTTTCTCTTCAGAGCAAATAAATCTTTTGTCATTTACTAAAGATTTCTGTGGAGAGAAATAACCATGAGTTTTGGTGATATTTTTTTTTTAGCCTGGCTAATGCTGGGCTTTCTTGGTGAAAAATAACTTGAGTTCCTTTTATTTGGGAAGGCATGTAGACGGCATTAATGTTGTTGTTGGTGGTGGTCGTCAATGCGATTTACAAAACGATTTGATGGTCTTGGTCCACCTAAGGAATATGTTTGCCGCTAATTCCATGGACGTGTGCCTTATATTGTTCTGATGAAGCCGATTGTTATGCATGCCTGCTGATTCTCGCCCCCCATGCAGCTGCACAGACATGCAAATTAGGCTGTCTTGGAGTCACTATGAGTTGAACAGCATGTGTGTTCTGCCGGGTTTTTTCTCTGGTTTTTCTTCAGAACAAATACATCTTTTGTCATTTGTTAAAGATTTCTGTGGAGAAAAATAACCATAAGTATTGTTGATTTTTTTTTTAGCCTGACTAATGCTGGGCTTTCTTGGTGAAAAATAGCTTGAGTTCCTTTGATTTGGGAAGGCATGTAGACGGCATTAATGTTGTTGTTGGTGGTGGTCGTCAATGCGATTTACGAAACTATTTGATGGTCTTGGTCCACCTAAGGAATATATTTGCCGCTATTGCCATGGACGTGTGCCTTATATTGTTCTGATGAAGCCGATTGTTATGCATGCCTGCCTGCTGATTCTCGCCCCATATGCAGCTGCATAGATATGCAAATTAGGCTGTCTTGGAGTCACTATGAGTTGAACAGCATGTGTGTTCTGTGGGGTTATACTCTGTTTTCTCTTCAGAACAAATACATCTTTTATCATTTGATAAAGAGTTCTGTGGAGAGAAGAAAATATGAGTTTTGGTGATTTTTTTTTTTTAGCCTGGTTAATGCTGAGCTTTCTTGGTGAAAAATAGCTTGCGTTCACGGGGGCGGAGCTTGGCGAGGACCGGAATGGCCGCTTGAGAACGGAGCTCCGGCGAAAACAGGGACACAGCGGATAACCACAGCCCAAGCAGCGTTGACAAAGACACACTGTCCTGGCGATCTAGACCCGCTGATCACCCACAACATGCCTAACAAGCGAAGGGGTCTCCCACGTCCTCAAAAACGGAATTCTTTGCATGGGAGCAGAGGCAAGATGGCGCCGAGTCCCCGGGGCCATCCGCAGCGAGTACTCCACAGGATTCCCAGGCTAAGACCAAGTCTACAAAACGGACCTCTCCATCTGCCAGGAAACAGTCTCCTGTGTCCTCTTCAGCCTCGGGGAGCCCGGAGAAGACACGGCCCAAGCTGGATGGAGTGCACCATGCTCAAGAGGTCAGTGGGGGCCTAGACTCGGGGGATGACACCAGGGAATTCCCTGATTACATAGATCGTTTCCCTACTAATAATCAACCGGTGCTGGACACCATCCTCAAGGACATGCTGGTCTCCCTCAGGAGCTCGCTCCATAGTGATATGCTGACATGTGTGAGGCAGTTTGGGAGTGATCTGTAGACTGTATCAGCCAGGGTAGAACATGTGGAGACCAAAATGGGAGAGTACGCCATTGCCATTAACAGCTTAGTAGACGCCCATGAAGCCAGGGAGGAGGAGATGGAAGGGGTTAAAGCAAAAATCGCAGATATCGAAGACAGATCCAGGAGGAATAACCTCAAAATAAGGGGGGTCCCTGAGAATGTTCTACAGTAGGATCTGCAAGACCATGTCACCCACATCATTACCTCAATCCTGCCTGATCTGTCAGCAATGGATGTTACTATAGATAGAATCCACAGGCTGCCCAAACCCTCTCATCTACCTGACAATGTACCCAGGGACATCATCTTACGCCTGCACTTCTACCACATCAAAGATTGTTTTATGAGAGCAGTGCGCAACAAAGATCTTGTGCCAGAACAGTACAAAGGCCTGCAGAAAAGACGCAGCCTGAATACCATCTCCAAGGCACTACGCAATCACAACATTGCATATAAATGGGGGTTTCCAACCAAACTTGTAATAACCCACAAAGGAAAGGATTTCAATGTGGACTCCCTTCCTAAGGGGTTGGAGTTGCTTAAATCCTGGAGTATCATCCCTGAGGAAGCCCCGAGAGGCCTGTCTGACGGAAGTCCAACCCGAGTTCAGGATGAGTGGCAGCTAGTTAATACCAAAAATGCCCGCTCACACCGTTAATATGCCTGCTGGGCTACACAATTATTGCATATAGGATTACGGCTGTGATCCCTGGTAAGGAGTTCTTTTTTCAAGCTAGACTCTTTTCCCTGTTTTCAGCTAGCGTTTGCACACGCTACCTCCTGGTCTCCATGACCTATTCAGTTCTTATGTGTTTTTTTCCATTGATGTCGTTTAAACTGTGTTTCTTCTTTTTTCTTGTTTGGAGCCTTTTTTTTTTAGCCGGATGTGACACCCCTTTCTACGCCTTGGAAAACCCCTTCTTCACACATGTACCTTTCTACCTATTGGATGACTTCTCCCGCCACGTACGGACGCCGAGAACTGTGAGTGTTGTACATACCATTTTCCTTGCTTTGCCTTTAAACGTGCACCGTCATGCCTGTCACGTTTCTGACTATTAATGCCAAAGGTTTAAACCACCCGGCGAAAAGGAAATCCCTGTGGCAGGAGATGATCCAGCATAAGGGAGATGTCCTCTGTGCGCAGGAAACTCACTTCCACGAGCAGAAAATGCCCCGGTGCTCACACCCCAAGTTCCCACATGTATTCACAGCAAGCACCTCAGCCAAGAAAAGAGGGGTGCTAACAGCTATCAGGGATACCGTGGCATTTACCAAACATAACGAACTGGCTGACCCTATGGGACGATTCCATGTACTGGTATGTGACTTAAACTCAATTCCCTACACTATAGTAAATGTAAACGCGCCCAATAAGCACCAGATTCGATTTCTGCATCAGGTCCTTAGGAAAGCCAAACGAATACAGAAGGGCTATCTTCTACTATGCAGAGATTTTAACCTCCCTCCTGATTTGACGGTGGACTCAACGTCCTATTCGACCAGGCACCGTCCCTCGCTACAACCAGTACTCCATGCGCAAGACCTATACGACGCTTGGAGATGCCTCAATGGGTCGGAAAAGGACTATTCTTTTTTTTCAGCATGCCACGGGGTCTACACCAGGCTGGACTTCTTTATTACAGACAAATGGTTGCTACCTAAGCTTACTGCATCTAGAATCAATGACATCACCTGGTCGGACCATGCCTCGGTGACACTATAGGTGGCGGATTCGCCAGGCGTGAATTCTTGCTTTGTCTGGCGGTCCAACTCGAGGTTGATCCAGGCTGGCGACTCCAGGACCCAACTGCAGGAGGAGATCTCCAATTTTTTCTCTTGTAATGCTAATTCTGTTTCTGACCCAATGGTTCTTTGGAACGCCCACAAGGCATACATGAGGGGAGTTCTGATAAAAATGGGTGCCGGGGTTGGGAGAAGGAGGAGACAGCGCATACAGGACTTGCTTTCCCAGATTCACATACTAGAGACCCAAAACAAAAGAAATACTACCCCAACGTTGTCTAACCAATTACTACAACTTAGGTATGATCTCCGTATGGTGCTGCTTGACAATTTCGATCTAGCGAATAGACGCCTGAAAATGTCATATTATGTCAGCGGCAACAAGGCAGGAAAGTTACTAGCCAACCGTCTCAGGGGAATTAGGTACAAATCCAAAATACCTTATATTTTGCATCCAATCACTGGAGTCAAACTGTTCCACCCACAAGCGATTGCAGATGCTTTTAGTTGTTACTACAACTCCTTATATAACTTGAGAGAGGACCAGTCCACAATCCAGCCCACTGAGCATATGATTTCGAGTTTTCTTGACAAGGTTAACCTCCCTAAAATATCACCGACTCAACTGGAGGAACTCAACTTACCCTTCACGGTCCCTGAAATTGTTAAGGCTATAGAATCTCTCCCAATCAATAAATCTCCCGGCCCTGATGGGTTCACAGGGGAGTACTTCAGGGCCTTTAAATCTGAACTGGCTCCCTATCTATCCGATGTCTACAATGCCGCTGTCTCCTCCTCCTCTTTCCCTTCCGAAATGCTATCGGCTCTCATAGTGGCTCTTCCGAAACCAGGGAAAAGCCCAGATATGCCACAGAACTTCAGGCCGATCTCACTTCTGAACAACGACCTGAAGCTCTATGCTAGGCTTATAGCGAATAGGCTGGTTGATTTACTGCCGTCCCTAATTCATATGGATCAGTCAGGGTTCACGAAAGGCAGGCAGACTGCGGACGCAACGAGACGCCTGATAAACATCATACACGCAGCAAACACGACCAAAACGCCTTCTCTGCTCCTGGCCTTGGATGCGGAGAAGGCGTTTGATAGGATACACTGGGAGTACCTGGCGAAAGTCCTCTCCAAATTTGGGTTTGCGGGCGGGATCCACTCGGCTATAATGGCGCTTTATACAAACCCCTCGGCACAGGTTTATATATCCGGCATGCTATCCTCTCCCTTCAATATCTCTAATGGGACACGCCAGGGCTGTCCACTTTCCCCACTCATATTTAACTTACTTATGGAACCATTGGCCTCGTACATTAGATCCCACCCACTGATCAAAGGGTTCAAAAGCGGTAATTCACTCCACACAATAAGCCTTTTTGCGGATGACATCATTCTGATGCTTACAGATGTTGAATCCTCTCTGACCTCAGTACACGAATCGCTACAATTGTTTTCAACAGTGTCCTATTACAAATTTAATGACACCAAGTCCTACATCCTTGGCATGAATATTCCCCCGGGGGTTCAACGATCTTTGAGCCAAAAATTCCCTTACATCTGGAAGGACAAAGGAATTTCCTACTTGGGAATAATCCTAACGCCTCACACTTCTGAGCTGGCCAGAGAAAACTATTATCCTCTATTGCAAAAGCTCCCCCCCAAGCTGACCAACCTGGCGAGATTCGAGCTCTCCTGGTCGGGTCGTCTGGCTGCCTTCAAAATGCAGATCCTTCCCCAACTTATTTATATTTTTAGAACCCTGCCGATTTTGGTCCCTTCCACCTTTTTTTCCTCACTACAATCCCTAATCAACCAATTTTTATGGGGGGGTAAACGGGCCCGCTGTGCATTCAGTAGAATAGTGAAACATAGGTCGGCAGGGGGGATTGGTCATACCCATATCAGAGATTATCATGTGGCATCCATCCTTGCTCAACTAAAAGGCTGGTTCCCCTCTTCAACACCCACTCTATGGTCCCAACTGGAAAGCCACCAGGTCTCTGGCGGAAATCTTTATAACTATTTATTGTCCAGTGCCTCACTGCCCCGCCCTTCCCCCAGATCTAGTCCTACAATCCAAAGTACCATTACCGCATGGCGGCTACTTATAACCCACCCATTCCCCTCACACAAACTTTCTTCCTTGAAGCTCCCTGTGTCAGCCCTGCCACTGTTCATACCTGGTCTCTCCACCTCTAATTGGGAAGGGAGGGGCGACTTGTCCATAGATGATTTGTATGTGGGTCCCGCTCTTAAAACCTTTCGAACTTTGCAGCTGGAGCTATCTCTTCCTGCATTGGAGCAGTATAGATATTGGCAAATCTGCCACTTTCTGAGAGGGTTCACCGGAG
Organism: Rana kukunoris; assembly: GCA_029574335.1. Lineage (NCBI taxonomy): Eukaryota > Metazoa > Chordata > Amphibia > Anura > Ranidae > Rana > Rana kukunoris. The sequence continues at coordinate 334,244,988 of CM056053.1, read as the reverse complement.
CTTCCATCCACCTTCCATGGCAAATCTCTCAGTTCTTCCTTTCTAAATCTCATAACATTAAAGGTATTTTGCTGTTTTATTCTCTTCTACAAAACAAATGTGCATTCCAGAAGTCGCTCTCTATGCGCGCGTGGGAAAAAGACTTTGATAAGGTGTACCCAGAGGAACAGTGGCAGTTGGCACTTAGGGTCACATACGCTTCCACTAGAAGTGCTAATCTGTGGGAGCTATTTCAAAAGCTCCTACTACGTTGGTACCTCACCCCCTATCGTATTTCTCGGTTTGACCCTGGTGGATCCCCCCTGTGTTGGAGGATGTGTGGGAACACTGGCACATTGTTCCATCTGCTCTGGGCATGTCCTAAAATTATCCAATACTGGGAATCTGTATACCAATGGGTGGATCAAGTATTAGGTGTCTCCCTGTCCCTGTGCCCAGGGATGGCGTTATTGTCCCTGGAAATAGACCTAGCACCACATCATCTGAGACCTTTGTTATCCCATATGCTGCTGGCAGCTAGACTGGCTTTGGTTAGGCACTGGAGGAGCCCGACCCCCCCAAGTTTGGCTGAAACAATACAAATAGTTCACACACATGGTACTTATGAACGACTATTTGCCTTGAGTACTGGAGGCAGAACTAATGTTGACAAACACTGGGATCCCTGGAATAAATGGTATCACTCTTGTGATTGATTGAAACTAGCCCTGGTTACATCCAACAGTAACATTTAACCATCTAATTCAGTTTTGGCTCCTTTGTTTTCTTTGTTTTTTTATTCTTATGTTTCCTTATTTTTACTTAGCTTTTTTTTTTTTTTTTTCGCTTACTTCCATTCCTTTCTACGAGGACCGGTAGCCCAGTAATAGCAAATGTTGTTATTGCTTCACAGTATTATCTGTGATAAACCACTATCTACTACTAGTACTGCATTGCATGAACTGTATGACTATATACCCTCTCGTGTTGATCTCTACACTCGGTTGCCACCTATAGGGCTATACTGCATTGTATTGTGATGTGGATTAATAGTTCTTTGTCATTACATGCTACGCGGTGTTCGCATTGTGTTTATTTCTTTGTAACTTGTGAAATTTCAATAAAAAAGATTGAACTTAAAAAATAGCTTGAGTTCCATTGGTTTGGGGAGGCATGTAGACGCCATTAATGTTGTTGGTGGTGGTGGTCAATGCGATTTACAATACGATTTGATGGTCATGGTCCATCTACGAATATATTTGCCACTAATTTCATGGACGTGTGCCTTATATTGTTCTGATGTAGCCGATTGTTATGCATGCCTGCTGATTCTCGCCCCCCATGCAGCTGCACAGACATGCAAATTAGCCTGTCTTGGAGTCACTATGAGTTGAACATCATGTGTGTTCTGCCGGGTTATACTCTGGTTCCTCTTTAGAAGAAATGCATCTTTTGTCATTTACTAAAGATATCTGTGGGGGGCGTGGCCAGGCAGCTGATGTAGCCGGACGCAACTGAAGTGAGCTCTGCCGAGAATCCTTGCTAATCTCCTGTGGAAGATATCGTTTACCGACCTAAAGCATACCGGTGTGCCCCTTGCAAGCCAGGGATCACATACATACCTTTCCTGACGCTCCAGCCCTACGATGTCGTCCGGCAAGCGACAGCTGGTGAACAAATCTGCGGAGCACATGCTCCAAAATGGCGCGTATGCAGGCCGTACTGCTAAGGAGACGCAGCGCGAGGCAGCGGAGAAGTTGTTCTCTAAACTGCCACCGAAGGACCTGGTGGCCTCCTTCAGTACCCCGGAGGACTCTCCTGGCGGTGGTTCCGAAGCGGACGATACAGTACCCCTTGAGGACTCGGTGCAGGCTGGATTACTATGGGACAGAGTGAGTACCCCAAACCCTGAATCCGCTAGGCCCCAATCGCAGGCGAGCCCTGTAAGTGACGGGGAACCCACTCTGCGGGACATATTTGCTGCAGTGACCTCCTGTAATACATCTATCGGGGCCCTTACCACGGAAATAAAGGGGATGAAGTCTGAGATTTCTTTCCTCAGACAAGATGCTCAAAAGATGAGGGAGAGGACATCCGCTTTAGAGGAGAGGGTAAGCGCCATTGAAGATGACCTGGGGCCTATGCAGAGGGATCTCTCCTATAACAACCACTTAATTGACCAGCACTCCTCTCGTTTAGAAGAATTGGAGAACAGAATGAGGAGGAATAATGTGAGAGCTATAGGCCTTCCTGAAAAAATGGAGGGGAAGAACCCTGTCGAGTTCATAGAGAAGTGGCTGATTGCTGCATTTGGGAGAGAAGCATTTTCCCCCATGTTCTCGGTTGAGCGGGCCCACAGGGTGCCGTCAAGACCCCCACAACCAGGTGCACCACCGAGGCCTTTTCTGTTTAAACTCCTGCACTATCGGGACAGAGATGCCATCCTGTACAATGCCAGAATTAACTCGCCTGCGCTAAAAATAGACAATGCCAAAGTTTCCCTGTTCCCAGACTTTTCAGCAGAACTCCAGAAGAAGAGGGCCAAGTTTCTAGACATTAAACGCCGCCTGTGAGGCCTTGAAGTGAAATATGCGATGTTATACCCTGCCTGATTGCGGGTGGAAGCGTTTGGTTCGGTGCAATTTTTTGATTCCCCTGCTACTGCTGTACAGTGGCTTGATCGTGAGGAGCAATCGCTTAGGGAAGCTAGGGGTAGACGCCCCGCGGATTGAGAGATTGTAATACCCATACATGCTGGATCATTTCTACAGCTTCCGCATTGCATGTTGCTAGGCGGGAAATATGTTCACTTTGGTTGATGAAGGCTAGATGTTGGCTGTTGAGAAGTTTTCAAGACACTATGGTGCGCTTCCACTGTTGCCCCCAGAAGGGTCGTACCGGGCCTTACATGATCTTACCAACCACAGTTGCCTGGGCCATGTTGGCCGAATTGTACTTGTTCCCCTTTTTCGGAAGATACACCGTGTCTTGTTCCATGACCGTCGCCCTTTATGTTACATTGTCCCTCTTATTCACTCTGGTCCATACCCATCGTGCCTATACATTAACAGTCCTAACCCTTGACCCCTGTTTGTCCGGATCCCATGAAGTTTTGGTTATCCCAGCACTGATTACTATTCTCTGGTTTATCTATTGTTCCTACCTGTGCCTGCTGTTGTATTATTATCCTGTTTCTATGATGCATGCATTACAATGTCTAAGGTAATGAGGTGCCTCTCATGGAATGTCCGTGGCATGGGTTCCCCGGTAAAACGAGTTGAGGTGCTACGCACCGTTAAGAGGTTGGGTGCAGAGGTGATATGTTTGCAGGAGACCCATTTCTCACCTGGGTCTACTCCAAAGATAGCTTCCAGGCAGTTCTGCCACCAATACCACTCCACACATATCGCATACTCTAGGGGAGTGAGTGTCCTGATAAGGCGGGGTACCCAGTATACACACATAAATACTAAGATAGACCCCGATGGTAGATATGTTTTCCTATATTGCTCTCTCCAGGGGGTAAAGTGTGTACTGGCGGGAGTGTATATTCCGCCACCCTTCTCATCTAGTGTCCTGAGGGTGCTGGCTGAGTTTGTCTCTTGTCTTCCTGGTATACCTGTGTTGGTACTCGGGGGCTTCAATAATTTCCTGGAATACGAGAGAGACAAGTTTAGAGCTACCATGGGAGGGGGCGTTCATGGGAGGAAAGGCCCCACACCCTTTGCCCGATTAGTGGCTGAGCTAGGCTTAACTGATGTGTGGAGAATGCATAACCCTGACACAAAAAAATTTTCTTGTCAGTCGGCCTCAGCTGGGGGATTATCAAGGATTGATCTAGGTTTGGGAAATGCTCCTTTATTGCCCTTGGTGAGGTCCTCACAATACCACCCAAGACATGCATCTGACCACTCTCCATTCACGGTGGACCTGGGTCTGGGGAAGGAAAGGGGAACTAGCCTCTGGAAACTCAACCCATTCTGGTTATCCCTCCTATCAGACTCTGACCCGCTACCCCTACTCCTCACTGACTTCTTTAGAGACAATATAGGATCTACTGACCTACAGATTGTTTGGGATGCTGCAAAGGCTTATATGCGTGGCCAACTCATTAGAGCAATTAATGGCATTAAAACTAATACCAAGGAGTGGGAAACTCAAGTCCTAGCGGATGCCCACCGACATGAAACGGAGTATGTGGCAGATCCATCTGATGATAACAAAAGACGATGGCTAGCCTCCCAGACCACGCTCAAGGATCTTTCGTTGCAGCTAGCTGAAAACAAAAGATTCTTTCTGCAGCAGAGACACTTTGAAAGCTTTAAAAGCTTTTTTCAGGATGTCTATACATCCAAAGTTAACCCCACTGCTGAACAAATCCATGCATTCCTGGACAAATATCAAATGCCCTGTATTCCTGCCTCGGAGATGGCCTTGCTTAATGCCCCCCTTACTAGAGAAGAGCTTCTTGAAGCTTTGGCACTGGCACACAATGGGAGGGCACCCGGGGCGGATGGTCTCCCTTCTGAGGTCTATAGTCGGTACTCTGAACAACTCATTCCCATTCTACTGAAAGTATATAATACAGCTTTCGAGACTGGTAGACTTCCCCCCTCCATGGACGAAGCCCTCATCGTGGTTCTACTTAAGCCGGGAAAGGATCCTTTATCCCCTGACTCATACAGGCCTATATCCCTGTTGATGTTTGACGTGAAACTATTGGCCAGGGTCCTGGCTACTAGGCTCTCTAAATGCATTCATCATGTGGTTCATAGAGATCAGTCGGGATTTATCCCCACTAGGTCGACTGCTCAGAACCTACGTAGACTATTCCTTAATTTGCAAGTGCCAGTTGACAATCCGGGTAATAGGGCCATTTTCTCTTTGGACGCAGCCAAGGCATTCGACAGTGTGGATTGGCCATATTTGTGGGAAGTACTAAATAAGTTTGGAGTTGGCTCCTCCTTTCTGAAATGGTTTCAGTTACTATATAGCTCTCCAAAGGCACGAATGAGAATTAATGGGGAAGTCTCGGACCCTTTCCGGCTGTTCAGGGGGACACGGCAGGGGTGCCCGCTATCTCCTCTGCTGTTCGCCCTGGCGCTGGAACCTCTGGCGATCCATTTGCGAGCCTCGCCCGGCATAACTGGTTTTTCCAGGAATGCCGGGCAGGAGGTAGTCTCATTATTCGCAGATGACACGCTCATATACTTGGGAGATACTGGTGAGTCTCTGAAAAATGCGATGTCACTAATCGCGGACTTCGGAGACCTGTCAGGCTTTAGTATCAATTGGCACAAATCAGTTCTCATGCCCCTGGACCCCTTGCCAAATCCGCTACCCGTCTGCGCCAAAGATATATTGTTAGTTAAGGACTTTAGGTACTTAGGGATTCAGGTGACACCAGATCCAGCCCAATATCTCTCGCTGAACCTGACTCCATTACTGCTTAAATTCAGGCAGAAGTGTGCGGTCTGGAAAAAACTCCCCCTATCGGTCACGGGTAGGGCGAATCTCATAAAAATGGTGTGGGCCCCCCAACTCCTATATGTTTTTCACAATTCCCCAATCTGGATACCACACAAGTGGTTTGCCCAAATAGATGCTCAGTTTAGGGATCTGATCTGGGGCGGGAAGGTGGCGCGAATTAGCCTCAAATCCCTTCAACTAGCTAAAGATCAAGGGGGTATGGCGGTTCCACACGCAAGATACTATTTTGTAGCTTCACAGATACAACACCTGGGGAACTGGGGTGAGGTAGATGTGGGGGATCCGGTACGATCATCATTGATGCCACTGGGAGCTACCCTGCCAGCTGTATCGTATCTAGAGGCAGGGCTCCCACACCTGTATCAATCGCTCCCCACTGTCGTCCTACTAAATACCCTGTGGAGATACATTAGGTCCAATTTTAATATCAAGGGGATATGTCACTTCACTCCAATCTGGAACAATTCCTACTACAGAGAACTCTTCCAATTAGAGGGTTTTAGGCAATGGACTAATGGAGGAATCCATTACATTGCTCAGCTATTTGAGGGCCCAGTTCTAAAGTCCTTCACTGATCTGGAAAACGAGTTCCCACTTGCTAGAACACAATTCTACAAGTATCTGCAACTACGACATGCAATACAGAGCGAGAGCAGGCTATCCCCTGTCACGGTTGTAAAACACCCACTAAGCAATACCGTCCTGCTGAATGTAGATAAGAAGGGAATGATTTCTCAGGTCTATTCCAAACTGCTTGGTACTACCCATGACGCACTTACTATACCATGCAGAAAGGGCTGGGAAAAAGACTTGGGCCCCATAGATGGAGATACATGGGAATTGTGTTTATCTGCTGCCCCATTAGTATCGGTCTCAACGCAACATAGATTATCACACCTATATCTGTTTCACAGGGCCTACAGGACACCAGCTCGCCTATTTAAGTGGGGCCTCAGAGACTCACCACTGTGCCCAAAATGTAACGCCAAGGAAGGAGACCTATTACACATGATGTGGAAGTGCCCAAAGCTTTTTAGATACTGGCATTATGTTACTGACACTATATCTCAGGCATATGGTTTTCCTGCACCACAGGATTTGGTAGTGTGTCTCCTTGGGGCTCTCGAGGTGCCTTCACTCTCCACTCATGGCCACACAGCTGTGATCCGACTACTCTATGCTGCCCGGAGAGCCATTGCTAGATTTTGGATCACTTCCAGAGTGCCTACAGAGAAATTGTGGATTAAACTGGTAAATACCATGCTGATACGCGAAAAAATCACATATCAGCATAGAAATGCGCCCAAAAAATTCTACTCCATGTGGCAGCCATGGCTGGACATCCCGGGGCTGGGACCGGCAGAACTGATTATGGACAGGTTATTGCAGTAAAAAGGGATCGCAGGGAACGGGGGGTTGGGACACATGTTTACAGGGTGTTGTGTAATAATTTGCGATACAGAGACGGTCATGGGCTCAGGATCACGGGACATTAGGTCATTGAGCAAACTAAGCTTCATATAGATGTACACTGGTTATAGATATATAATAAGAGGCAGACAATGAAACTGATTGGACTATATGTTCAGGGAGAAATCTGAGACCCCCAGTTGGGTTCTAAGGGAATTGATATGTTTGGATGGGGAAGGGGGGAAACCTTTCTATTACTGTTTACATGCCCCAAAGAAGTACGCAACCCACTTGTTGTATTCTTGTGTTATTGATGTACATTTTGCCATTGAACTGTATGTCTATTCTGCCTCAATAAACTGTTTTCTGATTTAAAAAAAAAAGATATCTGTGGAGAGAAATAACCATGAGTTTTGGTGATTTTTTTTTTTAGCCTGGCTAATGCTGGGCTTTCTTGGTGAAAAGTAGCTTGAGTTCCATTGATTTGGGGAGATATGTAGACGACATTAATGTTGTTGGTGGTGGTTGTTGTTGTCGTCGTCAAAGCGATTTAAAAAACGATTTGATGGTCTTGGTCCACCTACGAATATATTTGCCACTAATTTCATGGACGTGTGCCTTATATTGTTCTGATGTAGCCGATTGTTATGCATGCCTGCTGATTCTCGCCCCCCATGCAGCTGCACAGACATGCAAATTAGGCTGCCTTGGAGTCACTATGAGTTGAACAGCATGTGTGTTCTGCCGGGTTATACTCTGGGTTTTTTTTTTTTTTTGAGCAAATACATATTTTGTCGTTTACTAAAGATTTCTGTGGAGAGAAATAACCATGAGTTTTAGTGATTTTTTTTTAGCCTAGCTAATGCAGTGCTTTCTTGGTGAGAAATAGCTTGAGTTCCTTTGATTTGGGAAGGTATGTAGATGGCATTAATGTTGTTGTTGGTGGTGGTGCTCGTTGTCAATGCGATTTACAAAACTATATGATGGTCTTGGTCCACCTACGCATATATTTGCCGCTAATTCCATGGATGTGTGCCGTATATTGTTCTGACGAAGCCGATTGTTATGCATGCCTGTTGATTCTCGTCCCCCATGCAGCTGCACAGACATGCAAATTAGGCTGTCTTGGAGTCACTATGAGTTGAACAGCATGTGTGTGTTCTGCCGGGTTATACTCTGGTTTCTCTTCAGAACAATTACATCTTTTGTCATTTACTAAAGATTTCTGTGGAGAGAAATAACCATAAGTTTTGGTGATTTTTTTTTAGCCTGGCTAATGCTGGGCTTTCTTGGTGAAAAATAGCTTGAGTTCCTTTTATTTGGGAAGGCATGTAGATGGCATTAATGTTGTTGCTGGTGGTGGTCGTCAATGCGATTTACAAAATGATTTGATGGTCTTGGTCCACCTACGCATATATTTCCCGCTAATTCCATGGACGTGTGCCTTATATTGTTCTGATGAAGCCAATTGTTATGCATGCCTGCTGAGTCTCGACCCCATGCATCTGCACAGACATGCAAATTAGGCTGTCTTGGAGTCACTATGTGTTGAACAGCATGTGTGTTCTGCCGGGTTATACTCTGGTTTCTCTTCAGAACAATTACATCTTTTGTCATTTACTAAAGATTTCTGTGGAGAGAAATAACCATAAGTTTTGGTGATTTTTTTTTTTTTTAGCCTGGCTAGTGCTGGGCTTTCTTGGTGAAAAATAGCTTGAGTTCTATTGAATTGTGAAGGCATGTAGATGGCATTAATGTTGTTGGTGGTGGTCGTCATCAATGCGATTTACAAAACGATTTGATGGTCTTGGTCCATCTACGAATATATTTGCCACTAATTCTATGGAAGTGTGCCTTATATTGTTCTGATGAAGCCAATTGTTATGCATGCCTTCTGATTCTCACCCCCATGCAGCTGCACAGACATGCAAATTAGGCTGTCTTGGAGTCACTATGTGTTGAACAGCATGTGTGTTCTGCCGGGTTATACTCTGGTTTCTCTTCAGAACAAATGCATCTTTTGTCGTTTACTAAAGATTTCTGTGGAGAGAAATAAATACTTACCTGGCAGGGGAGACACCATGATCATGAAGGTGGTTCTCCCAGGGCGAGGCTCGGCCATTGCACTCCGGCTGTGCTGATCGAGGTGTCTTCCCTGCCACTGCTCGGCCTTTTGGCTAAGATCAGGTGTGGTATCCGTTCTCGTCAGTTGCTAGAGGAGCGCTGAAGCACCTCCTATATGTGGAGGGTGGATGCAATCTAATAGCGTCATTGCACCTGGAAGGGTGGTTTCAGCAGGGACTACGCCATGCTTCCCGACAGATACTGGGGGCCGGCCAATGGTTGCGTCTGAGCCACCTGGAAGGGTGCTTCTGGTGAGGATGGGTGGCTGCGCCTGGTCTGGTCTTTTTGCCGGGTTCTAGTCTGGCCTTCTGGCTGGCTGGTGCAAGTGCTGTCCCTGTCAGAGATCTGGTAGGAGGAGCTGGAACTGCCCTGATGGAAAGACGGGGTAGGGCCATGCAAATCCTGCTGGGTTGACAGGGAGTCTGGAAGGGTTAGTATTGGGGGAGGCTGCTATATGAGGGCAGCTTCTCCCCAAGAAAACCTGGAAGGGCTCTCTTTTTGGCAGGGGTGGAGGGCTGCACTGGCCGGTCGGGGGGTTAGATTTGGAACGGGAAAGCCTATGGTGCATGTGCCCCTGGAGTGGCAGTCCAGGGGTGTCTGAGAATCACTGTGAGTGAGGGTCACTTTGATTTAACGACACCACGGTCACTGCACCAGCTACACGCTTTTTTTTAGCACCTGCCTCCTGGGCCGGGCCTTTTGGCCAGGACCGGAGGAATTTTTTATTCCTGGCCGGAGGGCCTGGTCGTTGTTGAACACAATGACCACTTCTTTCACTCTCCTCTCCACTATCCCTTTCCCCCACTTTATTTAATTTATTGCCTATGTTTGTCACGTTTTTGTCTTTTTTTGTTTGTGCACGTTTTGTACACAGTGTAATTAGTAGGGTGCCGGTCCTCGGGCCAGCCCTGAACGTCTTGGGAGTGGGTGGACATGGCCTTCTGGCTTAGTTCGCCCGCTCTCATGGGGTCTCCCTTCGGGGGAGTCCCACCTAGTACTTGGAGGGTTCTGTTTCGGCAGTCCCTCCAAGGAAGTTGGGTCCGTGTCGGCTTCGGTTGCTCGGACCACAGTAACTCAGTCCCCGTCTGGAGCCTAACGCCCCGGGGGATCAGGGTTTGGGTCCCTTCTGCACAGGAGGACCACTTGACGTTGCACCCGTCTGCACGTTTTTGTGAACACTCTTTATGTGTGTGCACATTTTTTCTGCACTGGGTGGAGTTTTTTTGAGTGTGTTTCACACGCCATAGGCTTTTAAAAAAAAAAGAAATAAATATGAGTTTTGGTGAATTTTTTTTAGCCTGGCTAGTGCTGGGCTTTCTTGGTGAAAAATAGCTTGAGTTCCATTGATTTGGGGAGGCATGTAGACGCCTTTAATGTTGTTGGTGGTGTTCGTCAATGCGATTTACAAAACGATTTGATGGTCTTGGTCCACCTACGCATATATTTGCTGCTAATTCCATGGACGTGTGCCTTATATTGTTCTGATAAAGCCAATTATACATCAGACAGGAGGCTCATATCTTATGCATTAATCCTTCTTTATTAATGCTCACAGCAGATAGTGTAAAAACCATGTAAACGTAAGTAATAGTAAAGAAAAAACAGTAGGAACTATGTATCCCAGCAGCCCTGGGCCTTAGCCACTCCTACTCTAGTCTCTATAAATGTCCTGTTCTATCCTGATTCTTCCTCTTTCTTTCTGCTCACGGCAGAGCACTAGAAGATAAGTACTGACAAGAATCTCATATTGATTGTGTTATTGATTTATATGATATTGATATTGTTGCTTTTTGCTTTATATGTATATGTGTGCTTTGTTGTCTGAGGTGTAAGAGCTGTCAGATGGCACTGCGGCTCGACCCGCAACTGGCCCACCTAGCGGAATCCGAGCCAGGCCCCGCAGCAGAGGGCATGTTATTTCACGACTCCCTGGTCAAAGACATAAATAAATTCGTGGGCATGTTTAACAGCCTTGACAAGGCACAAACATCTCTCAAGAAAACGGGCAACGCTAGAGTTTTTTCCCGGGCCGGCAGAAGTAGGGGCCGTTCTGCCGGCCGCTATAACACCGGCAGACCCTTTCAGAGGTCAACTGCCCAACCTCACTACACTCAGGCTCCCGCTCCGTACACCACCACTGCACAACCTGCACCTTTCTTCCCACCACGTGGCAGATCCTGGAGGGGACGTGGCCAGAGAGGATACCCTCGTTCCCGCCCATATACCGGTGAGTACCACACGCATTCCCTTGCCCCTTACACCTGTGGGGGGCCGTCTAATGTTTTTTACCCACACCTGGTCTGCGATTATGGCAGATACATGGATACTAAATACAGTTGCAGGGTTCCAGATAGATCTCCTATCCCCACCGAATCTGGGAGTAATTCCACCCCCTATCCGGTTTGCAGAACAGAATGTGACCCTGATAGACAATGAACTCCGGGAACTGATATCCAAAAAAGCCGTGATCGAGGTCGACCCCTCCTCCCCGGGGTTCCTCAGCAATCTCTTCTTAGTCAAGAAGAAAGGGGGAGGTTACCGCCCGGTTATAAACTTTCGGGACCTGAACCAACATGTCGACATTTCAAGATGGAGGGCATCCATTGCCTCCGAGATCTCCTCGTCCCGGGAGACTGGTTGGTAAAAGTGGACCTAAAGGACGCCTACCTCACGGTCCCCGTGCATCAGGCATCACAACACCTTCTCCGTTTCAGGTGGTGGGGACGCACGTGGCAATTTACATGCCTCCCGTTCGGGCTGTCATCCGCCCGGTGGTGCTTCACAAAGATCTTGAAACCAGTTGTGGCATCGCTGAGGTCCAGAGGAGTACGTCTGATCATATATCTGGACGACATCCTCATTATAGCTTACTCCAAGAATCAGGCATACCACCACATGACTTGGACGATCAACCTTTTACTAGGCCTAGGCTTCCTGATCAATCAAGAAAAGTCGGTTCTCGTCCCGGCCCAGGAGATGGAGTTCCTGGGTTTCTCCGTGGACACCAACCTAGCTGTCCTTCGCCTGCCCAGCGAGAAATTGGCCCTGATTCGCAAGGAGATCAGGGCGGTTCTCCGCAAAGGGTTCTTATCCCTACGCGTACTGGCCCGCATAGTAGGCCTGCTAGCGGCATCCATCCAAGCCATCTTTCTGGCCCCCCTGCATTACAGGGCCCTCCAGAGGTTAAAAATTCTACACCTCCGCCAGGGCCTCCGATATGCGGACGAGGTGCCCCTCTCCTCGGAGGCCCAAGTCGAACTACGATGGTGGCTCCGATACGCCATCGAGTGGAATGGCAAGACGATCTTCAACGCCCGGACATTGTCATAGAATCGGACGCGAGCCGCCGGGGCTGGGGCGCCCGCATGGGGGAAACCTCGACAGGAGGGATCTGGTCCAAGCAGGAATCTCTCTTACACATCAACGCTTTGGAACTCTCAGCGGCACTCTTCGCTATTCAGAGTTTCCTAGCGGAACGGTCCAATTGTTGCGTCTTATTACGCATGGACAATATTGCAGCGGTACAATACATCAACCGCTTAGGTGGCACCAGATCCAAGGTTCTGACAGACATTACCACAGAAATTTGGCACTTCTGCCTGTCTCGAGACATCATCCTTATGGCGGAATACATCCCGGGTACTTCCAACACTGTCGCAGACTGGAATTCCCGATATCTTATCGACGCCAGCGATTGGTGCTTGGACCGATCAATCTTCGCCCAACTGAACCTACTTTGGGGTCCCTTGGACATAGACCTTTTCGCCTCCCGTCTCAATCACCAACTGCCCCGCTTTTTCAGCTGGAGACCGGATCCAGGGTCCTCGGCAGTGTGTGTTGTCCAGTGTCTTGGACAGGGGGAACACACTATGCGTTTCCCCCATTCTCAATGATCCCCAGGGCTCTACTGCAGATTACATACCAGAGGGCGACGATAGTTCTGATCACGCCATGGTGGCCAACACAACCATGGTTCCCTCTTCTCCTGGACTTGGCCATAGACCACCCCAGGCTTCTTCCCCAATTCCCTCACATCCTCTCCCACCCGACCAAAGGCATTCACCCTCTGGTAGAGGAGGGCACACTGACAATCTTGGCATGGTTGGTCTCGGGATGCCGGACGCGCACGACGGCCTTTCAAACTCAGCTAGAGATCTCCTCTCCGTGGCCTGGGCCCCCGGGACTCGATCAGCATATCAATCAGCCTGGCAACTCTGGGTACGTTGGTGTGACTAATGGCAGGCTGATCCCGTGCGTGCCCCTGTCACCGTCGTAGCGAATTACCTGGCGGATTCCTTTAACTCCGGCAGGTCCTACAGCTCCATTAATATATACAGGTCTGCCATTTCGGCCTACCACTGTCCGGTGGACTCTCTGACAATCGGCAAGCACCCTCTAATCTGCAGACTGCTTCGAGGCATCAGGTTCAAGCGGCCTCCTCGTCCTAAATACCAATCCACCTGGGATGTTTCCAAGGTCCTTCACATGTTCTCAGGCTGGGAGGACAATGATTCGCTGTCTCTCAAAATGCTGTCGTTTAAACTTACAGTGCTGATATGCCTTATCTCCATCAAACGTGTCTCAGACGTTAGGGCCTTGGACATCTCTAGACGTCAGTTTTCACCCCACGGGGTAAGGTTCACGGTTGTCCGCAGAACCAAAACTGGCCTACATTCGGTATTTTATCCCTTTTTTCCGGGACACCCACGACTCTGCGTGGTAAGGTGCCTACAGGCTTACGAGACGAGCACGAGCGATCTACGAACCCCTGGTTCTTCTCAACTTTTAATATCCTACGTAAGGCCCCACCACCCGGTCTCCCCGGCCACGCTGGCACGTTGGGTTAGGTCAACCATGGCAATGGCGGGCATAGACGTCACCCTGTTCGGAGCACACTCTGCCAGAGGGGCCATGGCTACCAAGGTGGTTACAACTGGAGGCTCTCTTTCGGACCTTTTACTGGCGGCCGATTGGTCTTCTGAGACCGTTTTCCGCCTTTTCTATTTCAGACCGGAGGAACATGTCACTACGTCTGTTTTATAATGTATGATTTGGGAGTTCATGTTTTATTTTCAATGATGGTATGAGTATTGTATTAAGCTTTGAACTTGCATAAGATATGAGCCTCCTGTCTGATGTATAATTCGAGATTTTCCTAGCTTGTGACGGAAAATATTGATTATATGAAGACAGGAGGCGAGTATCTTCCCTCCCTCCCCAGCCCTCTCACGGTCATGTGTGTTTTATTTCAGGCTATTGACATCGTTCCCATTTGGAATATTGTTCGGGTGATGTTCCCCGCTTTTGGATGACCAGCTGGTCTGAGTAGCTCAGTTGGCTGACCCAGTTGGGACCTGTGGATGTTACCTCAGGAGTCTTCAGTTAAGAAGTCGTGGGCCGGCTGGCCGAAGAATCGACGGTTGACGGGACGTTGCAAGTATGGATCCGGATCTAGACACCTCAAGGTTCACACAAAGAAAGAGGAAGAATCAGGATAGAACAGGACATTTATAGAGACTAGATTAGGAGTGGCTAAGGCCCAGGGCTGCTGGGATACGTAGTTCCTACTGTTTTTTCTTTACTATTACTTACGTTTACATGGTTTTTACACTATCTGCTGTGAGCATTAATAAAGAAGGATTAATGCATAAGATACTCGCCTCCTGTCTTCATATAATCAATATTTTCCGTCACAAGCTAGGAAAATCTCGAATTGTTATGCATGCCTGCTGATTCTCGCCCCCCATGCAGCTGCACAGACATGCTAATTAGGCGGTCTTGGAGTCACTATGAGTTGAACAGCATGTGTGTTCTGCCGGGTTATACTCTGGTTTCTCTTCAGAACAAATACATCTTTTTTTTTGTAATTTACTAAAGATTTCTGTGGAGAGAAATAACCATGAGTTATGGTGATTTTTCTTTTTAGCCTGGTTAATGCTGGGCTTTTTTGGTGAAAAATAGCTTGAGTTCCATTGATTTGGGAAGGCATGTAGACGGCATGTTTGGTGTTTTTTTGTTTAGCCTGGCTAATGCTGAGCTTTCTTGGTGAAAAATAGCTTGAGTTCCATTGATTTGGAAGGCATGTAGACGACATTAATGTTGGTGGTGGTGGTCGTCAATGCGATTTACAAAACTATTTGATGGTCTCGGTCCACCTACGCATATATTTGCCGCTAATTCCATGGACGTGTGCCTTATATTGTTCTGATGAAGCCGATTGTTATGCATGCCTGCTGATTCTCCCCCCCCATGCAGCTGCACAGACATGCAAATTAGGCTGTCTTGGAGTCACTATGAGTTGAACAGCATGTGTGTTCTGCCGGGTTATACTCTGGTTTTTCTTATGAACAAATACATCTATTGTCATTTACTAAAGATTTTTGTGGAGAAAAATAACTATAAGTTTTGGTGATTTTTTTTAGCCTAGCTAATGCTGGGCTTTCTTGGTGAAAAATAGCTTGAGTTCCATTGATTTGGGAAGGCATGTGGACGGTGTTGTTGTTGTTTGTTGTTGTTTGTCAATGTGATTTACAAAACGATTTGATGGTCTTGGTCCATCTATGAATATATTTGCCGGTAATTCCATGGACGTGTGCCTTATATTGTTCTGATGAAGCCGATTGTTATGCATGCCTGCTGATTCTCGACCCCATGCAGCTGCACAGACATGCAAATTAGGCTGTCTTGGAGTCACTATGACTTGAACAGCATGTGTGTTCTGACGGGTTATACTCTGATTTCTCTTCAGAATGAATACATTTTTTGTCACTTATGATAGAGTTCTGTGGAAAGAAATAACCATATGTTTTGGTGTTTTTTTTTAGCTTGGCTAATGCTGGGCTTACTTGGTGAAAAATAGCTTGAGTTCCATTGATTTGGAAAGGCATGTAGACGGCATTAATGTTGGTGGTGGTTGTCGTCAATGCGATTTACAAAACGATTTGATGGTCTTGGTCCACCTACGCATATATTTGCCGCTAATTCCATGGACGTGCGCCTTATATTGTTCTGATGAAGCCGATTGTTATGCATTCCTGCTGATTCTCGCCCCCCCCCCATGCAGCTGCACAGACATGCAAATTAGGCTGTCTTGGAGTCACTATGAGTTGAACAGCATGTGTGTTCTGCCAGGTTATACTCTGGTTTCTCTTCAGAACAAATACATTTTTTTTTTAATTTATTAAATATTTCTGTGGAGAGAAATAACCATGAGTTTTGGTGATTTTTTTTTTAGCCTTGCTAATGCTGGGCTTTTTTGGTGAAAAATAGCTTGAGTTCCATTGATTTGGCAAGGCATGTAGACGGCATTAATGTTGTTGGTGGTTGTCGTTGTCAATGGGATTTACAAAATGATTTGATGGTCTTGGTCCACCTACGCATATATTTGCCGCTAATTCCATGGACGTGTGCCTTATATTGTTCTGATGAAGCCGATTGTTATGCATGCCTGCTGATTCTCGCCCCCCATGCAGCTGCACAGACATGCTAATTAGGCGGTCTTGGAGTCACTATGAGTTGAACACCATGTGTATTTTGCCAGGTTATACTCTGGTTTCTCTTTAGAACAAATACATCTTTTGTCATTTGCTAAAGATTTTTGTGGAGAGAATTAACCATGACTTTTGGTGATTTTTTTTTTAGCCTGGCTAATGCTGGGCTTTCTTGGTGAAAAATAGCTTGAGTTCCATTGATTTGGGAAGGCATGTAGACGACATTAATGTTGTTGGTGGTGTTCGTCAATGCGATTTACAAAATGATTTGATGGTCTTGGTCCACCTACGCATATATTTGCTGCTAATTCCATGGACGTGTGCCTTATATTGTTCTGATGAAGCCGATTGTTATGCATGCCTGCTGATTCTTGCCCCCATGCAGCTGCACAGACATGCAAATTAGGCTGATTTGGAGTCACTATGAGTTGAACAGCATGTGTGTTCTGCCAGGTTATACTTTGGTTTCTCTTCAGAACAAATATATTTTTTGTCATTTATGAAAGATTTCTGTGGAGAGAATTAACCATATGTTTGGTGTTTTTTTTTAGCCTGGTTAATGCTGGGCTTTCTTGGTGAAAAATAGCTTGAGTTCCATTGATTTGGGAAGGCATGTAGATGGCATTAATGTTGTTGTTGTTGGTGGTGGTCAATGTGATTTACAAAACGATTTGATGGTCTTGGTCCATCTATGAATATATTTGCCGGTAATTCCATGGACGTGTGCCTTATATTGTTCTGATGAAGCCGATTGTTATGCATGCCTGCTGATTCTCGACCCCATGCAGCTGCACAGACATGCAAATTACGCTGTCTTGGATTCACTATGAGTTGAACAGCATGTGTGTTCTGCCAGGTTATACTCTGGTTTCTCTTCAGAACGAAAACATGTTTTGTCATTTACTAAAGATTTCTGTGGAGAGAAATAACCATGAGTTTTGGTGATTTTTTTTTTTTTAGCCTGGCTAATGTGGGCTTTCTTGGTGAAAAATAGCTTGAGTTTCTTTGATTGGGAAGGCATGCAGACTGTGTTGTTGTTGTTGTTGTTGGTGATCGTGGTCGTCAATGCAGTCAAGGAAACTATTTGGTGGTCTTTGTCCATCTACGCATATATGTGTCCCCATTTCCATGGACGTGTGCCTTATAGTGTTCTGATTAAGCCGATTGTTACGCATGCCTGCTTTTTCTCGCTCCCCATGCAGCTGCACAGACATGCAAATTAGGCTGTCTTGGAGTCACCATGAGTTGAACAGCATCTGTTTTCTTCCGGGTTTTACTCTGGTTTCTTTTCAGATCAAATACATATTTTGCCGTTTATGAAAGATTCCTGTGAAGAGAAACAATTATAAATTTTGGTGAATTTTTTAGCCTGGCAAGTGATGGGCTTTCTTGGTGAAAAATAGCTTGAGTTTCTTTGATTTGGGAAAGCATGTAGATGGCATTAATGTTGGTGGTGGTGGTGGTGGTCAATGCGGTCTAGGAAACGATTTGATGGACTTGGTTCACCTACGCATATATTTGCTCCCAATTCCATAGACGTGTGCCTTATATTGTTCTGATGAAGCCGATTGTTACGCATGCCTGCTGATTCTCGCCCCCATGCAGCTGCACAGACATGCAAATTAGGCTGTCTTGGAGTCACTATGAGTTAAACAGCATGTGTGTTCTGCCGGGTTATACTCTGGTTTTTCATCACAACAAATACATCTTTTGTGATTTACTTAAGATTTCTGTGGAAAGAAATAATCATTTTAGTGATGGGCTTCCTGGGTGTAAAGCAGCTTGAGTTTCTTTGATTTGGGAAGGCATGCAGACGGCATTAATGTTGGTGGTGGTCGTCAATGCGGTCTAGGAAACGATTTGATGGACTTGGTTCACCTACGCATATATTTGCTCCCAATTCCATAGACGTGTGCCTTATATTGTTCTGATGAAGCCGATTGTTACGCATGCCTGCTGATTCTCGCCCCCATGCAGCTGCACAGACATGCAAATTAGACTGTCTTGGAGTCACCATGAGCAGAACAGCATCGGTGTTCTGCCGGGTTATACTCTGGTTTCTCTTCAGAACGAATAAATCTTTTGCCTTTTAGTTAGCATTCCTGTGGAGAGTTTTGGTGAATTTTTTTATGCCTGGATAATGCTGGGCGTCTTTGGTGAAAAATAGCTTCTTTTGATTTGGAAAGGCATGCAGATGGCGGTAATGTTGTTTGTGGTGGTCGATGCGGTCTAGGAAACAATTCTATATTCCTGGGTATTCTACACATGAATTTGCCCTCCAATTCCATGGACGTGTGCCTTATATTGTTCTGATGATTGTTCTGATTGTTATGCATGCCTGCTGATTCTCACCCCCATGCAGCTGCACAGACATGCAAATTATTTTTCACCAAAAAATTCACCAAAATTCACCAAAACTCATGGTTGTTCCTCTTTGTTTGAAAAGCCTGTGGCGTGCAAAACACAACATAAAAAATTCACCCGGTGCAGAAAAAAATGTGCATACACATAGAGAGGTGCAACAAAAAATTGTGACAGGTGCATCATCAATTGGTTCTCCGAAAAGGACCCAGCTCTGATCCCCCTTGGCGTTAGGCTCCTGGCAGGGAAAAGAGTAATCTGTGGACCACGTAGCCGAAGCCACATGGACCCAACATCCTTGGGGGGGACTGCCGAAACAGAACCCTCCACGGTGAGGCTCCCCCGAAGGGAGACCCCATGAGAGCGGGTGAACTAAGCCAGAAGGCCAAGTCCACTCTCAAGACTTTCAGAGCAGGCCCGAGGACCAGCACCCTACTCATCACACATAAAGTGCGGTGCCCCAAACAAAAATAAGTTGTAACTTCGTTAAATGCGGGAAAATTAACAAAAGAAAGTGGGGGAGAGGTGAGTGGAAAGAGACTAACATGCATTACAAAAACTCCCCTGGTCCTAGCCAAAAGGCTCAGCCCTAGAGGCAGGTGTTAATAAGGTGTATGTGGAGATCATTTTCCTAAGGTGCCACATAATGAGTGCCCCTTTCAAACACTCGTGCAATGTTTGGCACCCCTGGATTGCCACTCCAGGGGCACTATCTCCATAAGATTTTCAACAGTCCCTGACCCCTGCACCGGCATCACCCTTCCCAGCCAGGAAGGTAGGAGAAGAGGTCGGGGAGAGCCCACCTAAGCAGGCTACTACCCACAACCCCCATCTCTCCCACCTAATTACTTTCGGGAAATACTACCCGCCCCTCCCGGCGAAAGGAAGAGCAGGGTTTCTCTCCTGAACAACTGACTGGGGCAAACACCACCAAATCCAGGCCAGGGGGCAGGGGCTTAGCCCTCCAGCTTTGACCTCATGCCTCTCTGTCCCAATCAGAAGGCTCCTCTGGCACAGAAGTGGTATGTGGGGGTGTGCCAGAGGAGGGGCGGGGGACAGGGGCCGACTTACCTGTGGCTCACTCGGCTTCTTTGGTGACTTCCTCCCGGAGCTAGGGGCTGGCTTACCCTGGATCAGGGCTGCAGCGTAGGTCTGGATCCTCTAGGGGCATTTCATGAAGACATGCTCTGCCAAACCGCAGAGGTTGCAGGTTTTGGACCTCGGACAGTCCTTGGTCTCATGGCCTGAAACCCTACAGAACCTGCAAGAAAGCTCTGTGCAATCTTTACCATTGTGCCCAGGATGGCATGTTGGCATTCATGGTTCCCTCAATGAACTGTAGCTCCTCAGTGCTGGCAGCACTCATGCAGCCCCAGACCATGACACTCCCACCACCATGCTTGACTGTGGGCAAGACACACTTGTCTTTGTACTCCTTACCTGGTTACTGCCACACACGCTTGACACCATCTGAACAAAATACGTTTATCTTGGTCTCATCAATTTAGATTAGAGGATAAATGTTAGCAATACTTTAAAGCCTGGTACACACTATGATTTTTTTCTGTTTAACCCAGCGTCTTAAAATACTGTCAGCTCTGGTCGGAGCCACTGTACTAATTGTCCGACGTTAGTGCAGCGATCTCCTCCTCTGAGCTGTTGTGTTCTGACAGGGGTACCCCCCATTCCAGAGCACTCCGATCAGCACTCTCAGGCATTTTGTGTGATAGCTGATCAGGAGACAGTCATCTGCTGGTTTTCCAGCATGCTTGTGGAAAAGAAGCCAGCCAAATGGCCTGGCTTCTATCAGACTGGGTGCCATACACACGGGTTGAATGTCAGCCATTTTTTTTTAATGTCACCTGACATTTAGCCCATGTGTACGGGACTTAAGGGTTTATTTATAAGGAAATTCCTAAGGAAGTCACGTGGTGTGACGAGACGCGTAGGGATCGAGGAGCCACAGAGTCCAGACGCCTGACACAGAGTGTTCCACCTGACGTCTGTTTGTTTTATGCCCATTGGATCGTTTTAAATGTGAGTGTTATTTTTTATTAAATGTGTTTTTTACCTTGCGGGATTGCGCTATGGTCTGTTTCTTTTTCATCATGTATGCTACCTGAGAGGTCCATTGCTTTGAGTGACTATTTGGCCATCTTAGAAGAGGGTACCTGCTACTTGATCAAGAACGAACTCGCTGTTCGTGGGAGATAGGCCCATCATCCATCACCCTGTGGTGAGTGGATGCATGAGTGACACAAGCTGTCCACATAGAAGTTTTTGTATTGTCACTCCCCTGCTTCTACCTGCTTCATTTTTTTACTGCTGAGGAGTGCTTCTGCCCTGCTGAGGGATCACTGTCCTCCACCGGGAGGTGCTGTTGTAGGCTATCCGTGCAATAGCCTTGAGGTGAGGAGCTGGGGACCACCCGAGGTGTTTTCTGTTGTCACCCTTTCCTGGCACCACTATTTCACTCTGGATTTTCCTGGACATTTTGTTTTTTTCACCAGAGACTTTATTTATTCATTTATTTATTTATTTATTAATTATTTTGTGTATCCAGAGGCATTCCCCCATGGATTTTTCTCTGGTCTTATAGTCTGCTTGGATCTAGTATTGTGTTTTATTCAAGGTTCTTTTGGTTTCACATTGCACCGGCTAGTTTTTTTCCCTTTGTTGTCACAATACTTATTGGTAATCACCCTTAATGTGTATAACCATTCACATTGTTCATTGTATAATGTTGGTTATTATGTTGTCCTAAATTCACCTTCATTCACCATCCACCCCTCCAGTCACCTGCCCCATTCCCACACATATTCACCCATTCCCCCCTCCCCCTTTCACTATTTCAGCGCAGACACCACCCCCTCCCTTTTTATATGCCAATTTCTCTCTGCCCAGGACAGAGTGTTAGGGGTCTGCTGCAGTATCCCCAGTCCACCTCCCAGCTCCACTTCACCCCAACCCATCCCCCTTGGTAGCGCAGGAGCCTTTCCATATATCAATAAAATCCTTTGACTCTCACCTAAACTTGCTTTCATTGCTGTCTTTCATTTGTGTTGAAGGGAAAGGGGGCAGGAAGTTGAAATGTGAAGATATTTTTCAACTCCAGTGCTTATTTAGTTTTGGTTTCCAGCGACCAGCTAAGGAGATTTTTTTTGTCTTGAGTGCCACAGTGTTACTGCTTGGTCAGTTCATCAGATATTAACCTGCAATTGTGCAGAATACGTCTTCATGGGTATCACTTCCTGTCGTTGTGACAACACCCTGTAATCGGGACAAGAAGTGAATATACATTTCCCCAATGGGAAATAGATCCAAACTATAACAAAAAACAAGAAGTTTGGGGTGCCATTAAAGGGGTTGTAAAGGTAAATGTTTTTTCACCTTAATGCATTCTATGCATTTAGGTGAAAAAACATCCGACAGCACCCCCCCCCCCCAATCCCCCGTTTTACTTACCTCACCCCTCGAAAGTCCCGCGCTCATCCCCGTCATCCTCTTTGGTTCACAGCCTGGCCATTGATTGGCTAGGTTGAACGGATTGATGCAGGCCGAGTGATACAGTCGTCGGCTATGCCCGACGCTGTATCACGGGAGCGCACCCGCAAGAGCTTTCGACCATGCAAGCTTACTTGCATGGAAATGGAAAGCTCTTGCGGAGGGGGAGCCATGACAGACGCCGAGGGACCCCAGAAGATGCAAATCGGGGCTACTGTGTGCAAAACATCCCACACAGTGGAGGTAAGTATAACATGTTTGGATTTTTTTTTTTTTATCTTTAGTGTCGCTTTAAACCCCAATTTGCATCATGTATAAAAGAACCTCCTCTTATGCCAGCCGTGTGTATGCTCCATAGCAGTTTTCCTGACAGGAAACTTGTTCTCTTTTTTTCCTGCCGCGATTATCTGCGTTTTTTTGCTCTGCAGTTTTCCTATGGGAAACACTGCAAAGGAGCATACACATGGACGGTTTTCCCAACCAAAGCTGTCATGGCAGTTTTCATGTCAGGAAAACCGGCCATGCGTACACGGGGAAAAGCAGCCATGAAGGCTCGGTTTTCCCCTTGGTTTTCCCAGTGGACTTTTGACCACCAGGAAAACCGATGTGTACGAGGCATTACCTTCTACACTACAGTACCTTCCACATGGTTTAGAGTAAATGAGGCTGCACTGTAGGCTCCCCTTAACTTTCATGGCCTATTTAAGTTCCATGCAATGCATGCATAAGAACATGATTTGATTGAGATTTTTATTTTTTTATAAGAAAATAAAAATGGTAAACACTTTCCTAGGCTTAAGTTGTAAATGCAACAAATAGGAGTATGGCCTTTCATGTCACAATTCTCCACAATCTGTGCTCTGATACATCAAAATCATTTTTTCACAGTACAGTTTACTTTGATAAAGTACTCTGGCTGAGTACAAAGTTAATAAAACACTGGCATGAAATATTTCCTATTAAGGAATCCTGTAAAAAAAAAAAATGATATGGGGATCAGTAAAAATATGCAGGGAATATGTAAGTCAGAGGTTAAAGCCTGTTCTTCAATAATACAGAAATGAATCCACCTGAATTACATTTAGTCAGCTAAAAGCCTAATCTGTGTATGTTAAATGTATTGCAGATTTGTGCAAATTGCTTGAAATGTTGCCTTTATTTTGTCCCTTATCTTGCTCTCTCAGGCTGTTTTCTAGCCACACGATAGCTAAATATCAGTGAGCTTTTCCTGAAATGAGGACAGGACTGTGTGGAGACATCTGTATGTGAAATACATAGTACAATGATCAACCAGCATTATTCAATCCAAGCGATTATTTCTCTTTCTGTGATAGTTGTTTACATAACTTCAATATACATTCAAAAATACTATAAATCTTTTCCCATCCTTTGGAACTTTCTACCCCAATCTGACTGTCCCCTAATCTATCCATCTTTAGACGATCCCTTAAAGCCCTTCTCTCTCTAAAGAAGCTTATTCTTCTAACTAATACACTGTTTTACCCTCTCCATCAGCTCATCCCCCACAGCTATTACCTTGTTGTATCAATTGACCCTCCCACCTAGATTGTAAGCTCTAACGAGCAGGGTCTTCTGATTCCGCTCATACCAGATTGTAACATATGCCTTTAATTTGTTAAGCGCTGTGCAAACTGTTGGCACCATATAAATCCTGTATAATAAAAATAATAATAAATCTATCTATAATATGAGCATGTGAATTGCTTTTGAAAACACTACTCATAGAGGAGCTGCTGAATTGTTTTTTGATTTCTCTGAACACACCTGAAGGTGACACACCTTGCTCATCCAGCACTTATCTACACACCTTAAGGTATTTCAAAGAAGTTATTATGGCAAACAGACTAAATGAAGAGAGGATCTGCAAGTCTACTTAGATAAACAACCAAAAGGACCGGGGCAGGACTTAGGGTGGTGGGGGCCCCTGGGCTTAAGTGTTGAAGGGGCCCCCTGGAGCGAGGGGGGGATCATATTTGTTGAGCGGGGGGGTGCGCATTAAAGTTGTTAAGCGGGGGGGGGTGCGCATTAAAGTTGGAAATTTGTTGAGCAGACATCCCACACCGATCCGGTTCCTCCTGGGGGGAGGTTTTGCAGTTGTTGAGCGGGGGGGGGGAGTGCCTCTCACCTGTGCCGACAGCCAGGGCCACAGACTGTCATTAGCCCGGCTGTCTGCTTTCTTCCCTTCAGCAGCCACAGTCCTCCACACACCGCTCCGGTTCCTCCTGCTTCCGTGCTGCCTCCTATTGCAGTGGGGGAAAATTAACCCTTTCGCGGGACTGTGGGAAGAAGGGAGGTATGCGCAGGGTCGCCATCAGGAATTTTGGGGCCCCTTACACAGCTTAAGGCATGGGCCCCCTGAAGCAGAGAACCGGGGGTGGTGCCGCCTGAAATTGAGAAGCAGGGGGGGCTGCCGCAAATTGAGAAGCAGGGGGGGGGGGGGGCTTTACAACATCCGGGGCCCTGGGGATCTCTGGGCCCTTTAATAAAAATAAAAAATAAAACTCTGGGCCCTTTAATAAAAAAATAAACATTTATAAAAAATATAAAGAAAATATAAATATAAAATATAAAAAAAATAAAAAAAAGGGGGGGTTGCCATCCGGGGGCCCTGGAGACCTCTGGGCCCTTTAATAATAATAATATTAATAATAATAATAATTATATATATATATATATATATATATATATATATATATATATATATATATATATAAAAAAAACATTTTTTTTATAAAAAAAATAAATAAAAAAAGTGGGGGTTGCTGTCCGGGGCCCTAGGGGCCTCCGGGCCCTGGGGACCTCCAGACCCCTAAAAAAAAAAACATTTATAAAAAGTACATAAAAAAGGGAGGTTGCCATCCGGGGGCCCTGGGGACCTCTGGGCCTTTGAATAAAAAAATAAAAGAAATATAAACAAAAATAAAAAAATAAACATTTAAAAAAATAATAAAAAAGGGGGGCAGGGCCCCATGTGGGGGTTGCCACATGGGGCCCTGGGGACCTCTGAGCCGTTTAATAAAAAAAATATATATATAAAAAAATTAAACTTTTTTATAAAAAAAGGGGGGTTGCCATCCAGGAGCCCTGGAGATGGAGACCTCTGGGCCCTTTGATAATAATAATAATAATAATAATTATAATAATTATATATATATATATATATATATATATATATATATATATATATATATATATATAAAAAAAACATTTTTCTTTATAAAAAATAAAAAAATAAAGTAGGGGTTGCTGTCTGGGGCCCTGGAGCCTCCAGATCCCTAGAGGGGCCCCCTATTGGGCGGGGCCCATGGGCTTGAGCCTAGTCAAGCCCAATGGGAAGTCCGGCCCTGAATAGGACAATAACGTTACTAGAGATACAGTTAAACACCTGCAGTATTCTGACTAAGGGTCCTTTTATATGGGCGATCTGCCTGGTGGACTCAGATCCACTGATCCCCGCTGAGCAAGCAGATGATAGGTTTGTCTCTGATCTTTGTGCAGAGATGGACCTGTCAGAGCGCCGCTCTCTTCTATGGGTAGATCGGATGAAAACGGACCGCCTGTCCATCTTCATCCGATATCATCCATACCGATTCACCAAACGAATGGAAAATACGGTTACCATCCATCTGGATTTCATGGACAAGATCACATTTGGATAGCTAGTGAGCCCACCCCCACAGAATCACTGCCTAGGACACACTTAACCCTTGATCGCCCCCTAGGGTTTAACCCCTTCCCATGCCAGTGTAATTTACACAGTAATCAGTGCATTTTTATAGCACTGATCACTGTATAAATGACAATGGTCCCAAAATTGTGATAAAAAGTGTCCGATGTGTCCGCCATAATGTCACAGTCACGATTAAAAATTGCAGATCGCCGCCATTACAAATAAAAAAATATATAATAAAAATGTATAATAAAATGCCATAAACTATCCCCTATTTTGTAGATGCTATAACCTTTGCACAAACCAATTAATATATGCTTAGTAGAATACATATCAGCCTAAACTAAGAAATAAATGATTTTTTTGTATATTTCTGGGGGATATTTATTATAGCAAAAAGTTAAAAATATTGAATTTTTTTCAAAATGGACACTTTTTTTTTTAATAGCACAAAAAATAAAACCTGCAGAGGTGATCAAATACCACCAAAAGAAAGCTCTTTTTGCTGGAAAAAAGGACATCAATTTTGTTTGGGTGCTACATCACACAACCAGGCAATTGTGCCCAATCACAAAAAGTGCTCTGGTCAGGAAGGGGATAAAGTGGTTAAGGTGTATATTTAAATCTTTAAAACTGGGTATAGCACATGTAAAACGCCTATCATGTTATATCATGTTAAGCAATAAAATGAGTCTATAACTTACTTTTATACATTCTGACCAGTTAATAAGGATATTTTATGGAGTATCCATAATATGAGAACTCCTTATCTACTAGCTGAAAAGTTGTCAGTGAGAGCTCCTAATCTTAACAGCCGTTCTCCTTCTGTGCAAATTGAGCTGAGGGCAATATAAGAAAGTTGAATAAATACTTTTTAATGCTGAATTTCTGTAAGCCCTGTTAAAGGTTATAGTACAAGTAACACTCTTTACAAGACATATTCAGTCTTAAAAAAATCACCATCAAGAAGGTACATGCAGTAAATGAAATATGCAGCAATGACGTTTCATACTACTCTTAACCATCTAAAAAAAAGAAAACATTTAAAAATATTATGGTTCAAATGCAAAGAAATTGAGAAATTAAGTCATTAGAAAACACATAAAAAATGCTTAATTTTCATCTCCTTGCTGTTAGAGCAATTAGCGTAGTGTAGCTCTGAGTTTTTCATGGTGTAAATTTCAGCTTTCTAATGCTGGCATATCGTATAGAGATAATTTAGGGCCATTAGAGGTCTAAGTAATATGTCAGCATTCCATTGTTCTTTAGGTAAATGCTTTCTGTTAGAATCTTGTGGTAGTTAGATAGACACATCCTTTAAGAAAGCCCCAGCATGAATGCCTGTTAGTACAGTTAATATTTAGCATTCCTCCACTTACTAAGAAAAAGTGGTTAAGTTACAATAGTTATGATAAGAGGCTGTTACATCAGAATAAGTAATTGCTTTCGTTTATGCAAAAGTCATTGATAGCACATTATTACACAGTCTTTTTGAATGTAGCTTATGTATTTAATATTGTATTTTTTTTTT
Organism: Rana kukunoris; assembly: GCA_029574335.1. Taxonomy (NCBI): domain Eukaryota; kingdom Metazoa; phylum Chordata; class Amphibia; order Anura; family Ranidae; genus Rana; species Rana kukunoris. Next base: position 334,217,408 of record CM056053.1, on the reverse strand, counting down.
AAACTTATTTTGGTCATTTTGCATTTTACCCATTGTGAAGGACTTTTATGCAATGGCCTATATACTTCAGTTTAATTCTCTCCCTCCTATTTTAATGTCTGTGTGTTATGGGTAAAAGGTGACTTTTTGTATTCTAAAGGGTTTCATGACTTTTTGCAACCATGTGCTCTATGTAGTCTGCCTCTAGCCCTGGATAATTGGATTACTATCCCCTTTGTAGAGGCCTCTGTAAAACCTGTTTAAACCAGATTGCCATGCTGCCAGTAAGGGACAATGACCTTTCAATACTAAGTGGCTTGTGAAATACCTTTCCATTGTGTTCTGCAGATGAATAGCTGTTGTCAGAGACGAGACGCCTAGCCACCGCGTCCGGCCACCTGATTAGATAATTGACTCATGTTAATTGTTGTTCTGATTGCTTCATTGTAGTAATTACCACCTGGGGCTTTTGTCTGAATACACATCACAGTCTTTCTATTCAAACCTTTCTGACCAATCTCTGCTGTGTCATTTTCAAGTCCTCATTTGCATGGTTAAGGAGGATCTGATGGGAAACTGCCTGGACTTTAAAAAGGACCAATAAGAAAGCGGTTGTTGGGGGCGGGATGTTCCAAATTCTGTATAAAAGTGTGCTGTGTACTTTCAATAAAGGTGTCCTGTTTCCATCCAGCATTAAGCTTTGGCTCATGTGTGGATTATTCGGCGATTCCAGGGATATTCCTACTCGTGGAATATTGGGTGATTTTCTTTTATTAGAGAAGAAGGGAATGCTTGACGGGGATATTTTCTACTACCGTCACACCCATACTGTATTTGTAGTTTTATTTTCAATGGTCTTATAGAAGATTGTTTCAGGAACAAAGTAAAAAACGTACCCAAATGTTTTTGTATTGTTTACAGGAATGAGTCCCCACTTTTTGAATCCCTTACTTCATTTTTTTAGCTCAATCAATCCATCTGTATATATTTTCCTAAATACTCTAAAGACAGAATGTAAATGTAAGCAATGAATGCCAACTAGATGTTTATTAAACGGTAACTCCACTTTTGTAGAAAATAAATAGCAAATAAAAAAATAATAATATAGCATATACAGTAAAACCTTGATTTCAAGTAATGCGGTTTACAAGCGTTTTGCAATGCGTTGTCTCACAAGACGAGCAGGATTCAAGCCTCAGGGGTGTGCAGTACCACATGTGGCCAGAGGTGCAGGGGTGTTCCGAGGGTTCTGTTGATGCTCAAAGACATTTGGAGACCACTTGGAGACGCTCGGAAGACACTCGCAATACAAGCTGTTTTTTTTTTTTTTAATCCTGGCTCGATTTACGAGCTTTGTCTCACAAGATGAGCCGTATCCAAGCCTGTCTGGAAACACTCAAAAAGTGTATCCGAGCGTCTCTGAGTGTCTGAGTGTCTCTGCCGCCCCCCACCTCTGGCCACATGCGGTACTGCATACACTAGCAGTGACACTGGAAAAAATTATCTGAGTTTCTATTGATTCCTATAGTTACACTCATAATCCAAGGTACTACTGTACAATTGTGGCACAAGTCATATTGTAATTGAATGGTTTTAAATATTACATTTCCTTTTTAATTTGCAGATCTGTAATTTTCTGTGAAGATTTCAGGCATCCGAAGCAACAAAAATTAAATAGGACATCACATCTAAAGGGATGCAGGCCCTGCCACTTGACTCATTAGAGCTTTGCAGGTGCAGCAGCTGGTTGATAATAAAAAACACTCCCATTAGACTTACTTTCACAAATGGGCACAGACAAACACACAGGGATTCATCAGAATAACAAAGGGTATGAATTTACAACAAAGTGTGTCACAATCCTTGTAATGTACATAGATCACCCAGAGGAGAATATTTTTTTCTCAAAAAAAAGAGTTACTCTTTAACCAGTTCCCATCCAGGCCAATTCTGACATTTCTCACTTACATGCAAAAATCTGTATTTGTTTGCTAGAAATGAGCAGCACCTGAGCTCCATGAGCAGACCCTATCAATGGATCCATGCTCCCTGGTAGGCAGAGAGCATCTAAATGTACCTGCTAATCTTTCTGGTAAGCAGAAAAATACCTATACTCTCTTTTAGCACCTACCCGGGAGGGTTCTGCAGATGTTACTAGAGAGTAATACATATTGTCAACATTCTGTAACTATTGGAGACCATCAATATGTTGTTGACATGTTGCTTGAGATTCTAGTCGGGGTATTCACATAATTTGCATAACTGACTAATTATTAGAAACTGCTAACATGTTATTGAAGACTTTAAGCTAAAGGCTATTTGGGTAATACAAAAGCAGTAAGAAAAATTCTGTAATGGAAAAGGGTGTAGCTGGGCATGGGTTTAAAAGGCTGTGGCACAAATTTAACTTTAATGCCCCGTACACTAGACATGTGCAGACTGAAATATTTTGTTTCGTATTTTCATTTTCGTCCGGAAAATAAATTTATTTAGTTACTCCCGAAAATCGTTTTGATTTATTTTGTTTTCGTTGGGGAATAGCTATTGTCCGAAAATCCAGATATTATACTTGGTTTCTGTCGAATGGTCAAAGAATATTCAACGGAACATCGAAACTTTACGCAGAATATTCCGCCTACAAGAATTCTAATGTTGTATGACTAGTAATAATAATAATAAATAATTATATTATTATTACTAGTCATAGTCAACCAACAATAGAATTTTCTATAGCCTATGGGCGGAGCATTAAAATGTACGAGTGCAGTATATCTTCTTCCGTCAAATCTGCTTAGCACTTTTGATAAACACCATAAGCCTTCAATGACAGATCAGATTCGGCGATTTTCGATGCTTTGTCGAATTTTCGTTGTTGAATTCCTAACCTAGCCGACTTAGTTTCACATTCGTTTCTCCATCTCCGGCTCCAATATGGCAGCATCCGACGGCCATTTAGTCTATTCAGTCAGCGTCATGTCGAATCTCTCTATATCGAATTGGTATCGCAACGAAAACGAAAATAAATAATTTTTTATGTCGGATCTTTCGGTTTTCTTTTTCTGTGCTTTCGTTATCGTTTCTTAAAACTATAACGAAAATACCTGATTTTCGGACTAAATTTGCATTCGAATGAAAACAAATGCACATGTCTACCGTACACAAGATCGGAAATTCCGACAGCAAAAGTCCGATCTGAGCTTTTGAACGGAAATTCCAACCGTGTGTATGCTCCATAGACTTTTGCTGTCGGAATTTCCCCCCATCAAAAGATTGAGAGCTGGTTATCAAATTTTCAGATGGAAAAAATCTGATTGTCTGTAGCAATTCCGACGCGCAAAATTCCAACGCATGCTCGGAAACAATTTGACGCATGCTTGGAAGCATTGAACTTCATTTTCACGGCTGGCCGTAGTGTTGTACATCAATGCGTTCTTAATGGACGAAAGTTCAGAGAACTTTTGTGTGACCGTGTGTATGCAAACCAAGCTTGAGAGGAATTCTGTCGGAAAAGCCATCCAAGGTTTTACTATTTTGGCAGGTCCCAGAACTGGATTGAATTGCTTGAGAAGTAGCTTGCACTAATTCAATTTTAAATCAATAAACAGTTAATAACTATATAATATGATCTAGTCCTTGTAGACAATAGAAAGGGACAAATATTACACAGAATACAATATGATGCTTGACTAGTTTGAATACAGGATGCTTTCCTAAATAATCTTGTTATATACAAATACTAAACAAATACTAAATAAATGAAAGCACATTGTTCACTCTGTTCAGCTGTGGGATATTAAAACTACCATGCATGAAATAAAATGTTTGAGATACAGCAGGAAAAAAGCTAATGTATTTCACAAACAGATTTCTGAACAGGAATCTGTTCATAGTAAAGTTGCATAATCAGCTCAGGCTAACCACTGTGCAAGGAAGTTAATGAGCCTGTGTTTAAAGGATCGAGAATGAAACTACCTCCTTACTGACAATTAAACTTAATTATATCAGAAGTGTTCCTGATTGCCAATTTTAATTGGGGCTTTCTGGGTAGTCTTAAAGCAGAACTATGTACTGAAATAAACCCTTTCAACTAGCTTGTTTTGTATTTAAAGAATTGCAATGGTCATGAGTTTAAATTAATGTTAAAGGAGAATTCCAGGTATGGATATTTTTTTTTATACTTGAATGGCTTTTATCAGAGCTTTTTTTTTCAGAAAATAGGTGCAGGAACTCAACCATGACCCGTTCAGATTTCACAAACAGTAGAAGGGTCTAAAAGGGGCATTAAATACCAGAATTGCATTACATACAGTGTGCAGAGTTCAGGGGGTTACAAAGCAGTCACTTGTAAACACAGAAACCAGACTTCTGTGTTTACAAGTGATTGTGGTGAGCGGGCACCAAAGGGTCTGAGCCAAAGGTGGTGGAACTGAGTTCCCCCAAGTTCCCCCAGAAAAAAAGCCCTGGCTTTTATTGAGAAAAGTCATAAAAAACAACATGGTAACAGGTGTTACAGAACAGTACACATCATTAATACAGTCAGAGGATGACACTTCGTGCCTTATGGGAAGAAACCCTTCCATCAACAGAAATATAAAACTTTGTAAACTTATAGTAGTCAAACCATTACAATAGAAAAATACAGCCAACAGGAATATCTATTACCAGATTCATGTGAGAAAAAGCAATAAAAGTGAAAAATCAAGAACAAAAACACAAAAAAAAAAGAAAAAAAAAGAAAAGGCATCACAGATCATTATTGGAATCGTAATAGCCACCAAGGTGTCCATTTAGCATCATGGATCTGAATCGTATCGTGGAGTGTGTGAAAGATCTTTTCAGATAACATGATTTGATCCATTCTGGCGGAAACCTGAGCAAAGGAGACCGTAGAGGACTTCCAGTTAAAGGCAATGGCCCACAATACTGCTATACACAGTGTGTAGATCAAATCTCTCAAGGGTTTAGGAGTGTCAGGGATCCTCTCAAATAAAAGGCGATGGTTGCGTGTCATGGTTACATGATTTCCAGCAAATTTGTCAATAAGAGCAAAGGCCTCTCGCCAAATTGAGGAAATCTTCTCGCATTCCCAAAATATTTGGAGGAATGTACCTGAGACGGGACAGCCTCGAAAACAGCAGGAGGAGGCCTGGGGGAAAATCCGATTTGAACGCTGTGGTGTGAAAATCCAGCGAGTAAAGAGCTTAATCGCAGTTTCTCTGAAAGAGAGAGAGACTGTACACCTCCGAAGATTCCGCCAGTTCGCCTCCCAGTCCTCCAGGCTGTAGTCCAAGGACAACTCCGATTCCCACTGTAGCATATGTTTTAGCTTACTACTAGGTCCATTAAGTATCATCGTATTGTATAAAATAGAAATAAGGCCTTTCTCTCTGGGACCAGACTTACAAAGGGATTCAAAGGGTGAGAGTGGGATAGATGGGGTGAGAGCATAATGGGTCAAAAAAAAGTGCCGTATCTGCATATATTTATAAAATTCACCCAGAGGAGCTCCCTTTTGGGATTGAAGTAGGGAGAAGGATATAAATTTACCTTTGTGTTGTAAATCCTCTAAAGTAGTCAAACCTAGCCCAGACCACCAACTAAATGAGATAGGATCCGTGAAGGCTGATGGGAATCTGAGGTCCCCCAAAAAGGAGGCACCAGGAGGAGCCCTCGTCAACAGACCCAATGAAGGGCCGTAACGTCTCCACAATCTAAATCCCTGGGCAACTATAAGGTTCCTACTTGCTAACTCAGGGGGACGAGGGCAGGAAAACCTCAGCAGGCCAGGCAGGTGAAAGGGCAAAATGGAATCACGTTCAAATCTAACCCAGGGGACCTTAGGCTTCTTGATGGACCATTGAGCTTGTTGTGTAAATCTACTGGCTAAGTAATAGAGCCAAACCTGTGGCACGCCCGAACCCCCGGAACTGTAGGTTCTATATAGAACCGTCCTAGCAAACCTAGCAGGTTTGTTTCCCCAAATTAATAGGTTAATAAAGGATTGAAGTTTTAATATATATGCTTTAGGAATCAGGAGGGGGAGAGAGCGAAACAAATATAAGATCTTAGGCAAGATTGACATTTTTATCGCAGTGATTCTACCCAAAAAATATTACAAGTAGACCAAGTTTTAAGAAGCTTTTTCAGATTAGCCACTAATGGGGGAAAATTTAAGTCAAACATGTCACGAAAATCTCCGGGGATCTTCACACCAAGATAGGGAAGAGAAGAGTGGGCCCAGGTAAAGGAAAATGTGCTCCTCAAGTTCTCGAGCTCAGCCGGGGGGAAGCCAATCGGGAGGGCCATGGATTTGGAAACATTCACCGACAAACCAGCAAAAATGGAGAGGGTGTTAAACAGGTTTGGCAGCGAAATTATGGGATTGGTCAAAAACAGCAGTGCATCATCAGCGTACATACATAGTTTATATTCTGAGTCAGCTTTCGCATACACTATGTAATGTCTGGGTGTTGGAGTATGGCGATGGCTAGGGGTTCGATTGCAAGGGCAAAAATTAAAGGGGAAAGGGGGCAGCCCTGTCTGGTGTCCCTACCGAGCTTGAAAAAGTCAGAACAGCAGCCTGGAAGCTTTATCCTAGTGCAAGGGTTTAAGTAGAGGGCTTGAAATGCTCTTAGGCCGCGTACACACGGCAGGGAATCTCGACGGGCAGAACACATCGTTCCGCCCGTCGAGGTTCAAATATCCGTGACCCGCCCGTCGGGAATGGCAACCAGCCATTCTTCCGGGCGGGCCGTCGAGGAAATAGAGAGCGTGCTCTCTATTTCGGCTCGACGGGCTTCCCGACGGGAAGCTCGCCGAGACCGTACACACGGCCGAGGTCCTCGCTGGAATGTGCATTCCAGCGAGGTTCTCGCTGGTTTTCAGCGAGAACCTCGGCCGTGTGTACGGCGGCTCAGAAATTCCCCCCTGAAGCCAAATCGATTCAAAATATGAGATATATACTGTCATGATACAGTATCAAATGCTTTGTTTATATTTAAACTTAGTAAAAACAATTTCTTGAAAAAGAGATTAGCATCTTGAATTAAATTCGAAACCAAACAAATATTGTCTGTAATCAGGCAGTGTGGAATAAATCCAGATTTGTAAGGAGAGATTAAAGATGAGATCACACCACCCAATCTGTCTGCCAGGATTCTGCTAAATATTTTCAAGTCATTGTTAATGACAGAGATGGGCCTGTAATTTTGAGGTAATGCATGATCCTTATTTGGCTTAGGAATCAAGGACATATTTGCCAAGAGCATTTCTTCTGGGAAAACACCACCTTTTAGGACTGAATTAAAAAGTCTAGTTAATTTAGGGATAAGTTGGGAGGAGAATTTTTTATAGTAAACCGCCGAGAAACCGTCGGGTCCAGGGGAAGAGGTATTTTTAAGAGACTTTATCACATTCAAAACCTCTGCAGGGGATATAGGGCGGTTCAGGGAGTCTACCTGTGAAGAGGAAAGAGAGGGCAGAGGTAAGTCATCCAACCAAGACTTAGCTTCCTCAGAAGGAGCTGAACGCTGTTGTCCTAGCAGCTTAGAGTAATAATCCTGGAAGACTCCAAGAACCTCTTTAGGGTGGGAGACAGAGCCGCCCAGGGGGGTGGAGAGCTTATAAATATGTGGAGGACGAAAAGATTGATTAAGCTTTCTCGCAAACATAGTGGAAGCAGCATTACTTTGGAGTAAAAATTTGGCCCTGGACCAGCGTAGGGATTTCTCTGTCTTAGCCGAGAGTAGGGAGTCAAGTTCCAATCTTTTTTGGTCGATAAGCCGCCGAGTGGGTTCTAAAACCCGTTTCACAGGGTCTTTGTAAAGACTGTCGAGCTCAGCAGAGAGCTGCATGATCTTAAGTTTAGCAGAGGTATTACGGGCTGAAGCAAGTTTAATAAGCGTTCCCCTCAATACAGCCTTATGGGCCACCCAAAGTGTAGAGAAAGGGGTCTCAGGGAGGTTGTTTGCTGCAAAATAAGATTCTATGGACATCAGATTCAATCAAAGGGTCTGAGAGTAGTGCCTCGTTCAGTCGCCAGGTAAAGGGGTACGGGGTCAATTTAATGAATTCTGTAGAAAAAGCCGTAATGTGGTGATCCGACCATACACAATTGTGAATATCTGCAGAACCTGAATTAGCCAAGATCACTGGGGTTGAAAAAATATAGTCCAATCTAGCATAACTGCGGTGGGGATGTGAGAAAAAGGTATATTCCTTGGCACCCACGTTATGTGCACGCCAGGTATCTATCAGCTGTAGGTCTATTAGTCTACGGGAAAGGGATTTGGGAAAAGCTTTTGAAAAGGGGGAGACTTGACTCCTGTCGAGGGAAGGGTTAGCAACCATGTTAAAGTCTCCCCCAATTATCATATGGGGGGACCGAAACTTCTCTAGGATCTCCAGGAAAGAAACAAAAAATGAAGCAGTAGCATCATTGGGGGCGTAGACACTCGCTATAGTACACTCCCTATTATGAAGAATACCTTTTATAATTACAAACCTGCTTTCCTTGTCTCTATGGACATGATGAATCTCCATAGGAAGAAAGGAGTGCAGGAAAATAGCCGCTCCCCTACTCTTTGAGGTGTGGAGTGTATAAAAAGCCTGAGGGAAATTTATATGGAAGAGTAGAGTAGAATTTTCGCTCCAAGCTGCTTATATTGAGTAAAGGCTTTTTTGTGTTTGGCTGGGGAATTGAATCCCTTCACATTGTGAGATAAACAATTAATAGCCATAAATGCTTATGATAAGGAGCTCACCAGTATAATAAACAGAACTAACTCTATTGGTTGAGGGAATACTGATATTTCTGCAGGTGTCCCCTCCAAAAATAGCATACATGTAAGTAAATACGTGACCCAGATCAAAACCAGGAGCAGTACAATAGACCATTGAGCTGTGACATATACATCAGTAGTATCAATAAAGAACCTGTGAATCAGAGTAACAAGTGGTGGAGCAAGAGAGTGAATCTCAAGTAAGTTCTGTGATGCTGAAACCGTTAAAAAATAAGAAAAACTGAGCAAAAAAAAGAAAAATTGAAAAGGATGAAAAAACATCAGGGTGGATAAGGAACAATATATGTCCTGACAAATGAGTCAAAGAGAACAGAGACTAATAAGTCTCACAAACCAGCAATTAAACGAATGTGGTAGCAAATGTAGCACAAATAGGAATATCAGACTCAGGTCACCTTATTGGTGGAAGTCAGTGAAATCGCCGGGGGGGAGAAACATGCAGCGGCACTTCAGGACAGACAACAATTCGATTAAGGAACCAAAACTGGGGTGCAGGCGAAATAAGTGAAAGGGGAGAAAGATTCAAGTCTCCAGAACTAGAAGAGGGAGGACTGCAATTCAGATCCTGGGAGACGCCTCTTCATATCTAATCCTCCGTCGATCTCTTCTGGTCGGTGGGGTTTGCCAAATCTGAGAAGGTCTGGGTGTAGAAGGGGGGCGACGAATTGCTTCAGCCTCAAGTAGTCCCAATTTAATCAGGATCTCCTTGCCCTCCGTGACATTCATCGCGGTATACGTAGAACCATTATGAGGAATCATCAGCTTAAATGGAAATCCCCATTTATAACGAATACGGGCTTCTTGCAAGACCGTCGTAACTTCCTTCATACCTCTACGGCGATCTAGTGTGGCTGGAGAAATATTTAGGTAGATCTGTACCGTGAACTCGTCAACTGTGATTCTCGGGGTATTACGAGCGGCTCTCAGGATTTCCTCTTTGATCAGGTAGTCTTTGAGACATAGCACAATGTCCCGGGGAGGCTTATCCGCTGGCGGCTTAGGTCTGAGGGCTCGATGGATCCTGTCACAAGTAAAGGCTGCGGCATCACGGTCAGGTAACAGGGATTTAAACAGTCGGATGACCACCAGGATAAGTTCCACGACCGTCTCTGGAAATCCACGCAGACGTAATTTATGGCGTCTGTTTCGATTGTCCAGGTCCTCGACTTGAGTTTGGAGTTGGGCGAAGGCTACCGACATATTCTCATGCTCCCTGCTGGGATCATTGTACGCTAGCGCAAGTTCGTCGTGCTGCGTTTCCAGCAGATCAGTACGAGAGCCAAGGGAGGCAATCTCCTGGCAATGCATTAGCCGTCGTATTCAGCTCAGCCTGGAATTTAGAGGCTAACCGGGTGTACATTAATTCCAGGCTAGAGTCTAGGTCAGCCTTGGAGAGAGCCGCCGGGTACTCACAGTCGGGAGGTTGTGTCGAAGAGCCGTGTTCAGGAGGCAGAGAGGCCGAGGCGCCATTTTGAGCCATGCCGTACCTTTCCCTTGTGCGAAGGAGATAGTGGGTCAGCGAAGTTTGGGAAGTCCCCTTCGACTTTTTCTTGAATTAAGTCATGCACCGTGTTCTTCTGAGTCAGGGGGTGATAGGCAGACATCAAATCTGGGAGAAAATAGCCCCTAAATAGCCAGAATAGTCCCGCTGTGCACGGAGCTATGCAATCAAGCGTCCATCACGTCCAGCGACGCGCATGCGCCCCTAGGTATGGATATTTTAACAAAGTTACATTGGTCCAGCTTGGACCAATGTAACTACATATGTATATACCATACCTGCGGATTATCTCTAGAAACTGTGTAGATACTACTACCACACTTCACTAGCTTCTGGCTTCTGTGATGAGCGGCTGCCCTGTTGCGTTGTGGACACAAGAGGTCTCCCATTTAGAGCCATCCAGAGATTGCCTTGCATTTTCTCAAGGAATGTGAAGCATTCTCTGATTAAACGAGGCGGAGAGGATGACATCACTTTTGCCACCTCTCCACTTCATCTAATCTAGGGGTCTCCAAACTATGGTCCTTCACCTGTTCAGGAAATACAATTGCCATCATGCCAAGCAGTAGCGGTGCATCCATAGAGGGCGCAGGAGCGCTGCCCCTCTCGCTCCTGCACAGCCACTGAAATCAATACATAGATTCATGCATTGCATGAATCTATGTATTGTCGCCGCTGCCGGTGCCGCCCACTATTCAAATTGCCATCCCCCTGGAGAGCACCGGCCATCTGTATAACGGCAGCTAGTTGGCTGTGGGCTCAGATAGGCTTTCCGATTACAGCCTGAGGGCTGTAATCGGCTTGCAAATAGTTAACCAGGGGACGCACAGGGTGAGCGTTTCCTGGTTAACACTGACACGCATCTCAGCCAATCAGGTTCACCGGATCTGGTTACCGGGACTACGTTGAGGGATCGTGGAGGAGAATCCGAGGATAGCTGACCGAGAAAGGTAAGTGCCAGGTGGGCATTTTAGGGGCAAACTGGCAGCAATTGATGGGCACAGTGGCGACAATGGCATGGCACAGTGGCTGCATTTGGTGTGGTGGCACAGTGGTGATAATTGATGGGCACAGTGGCGACAATGGCATGGCACAGTGACTGCATTTTGCATGGCACAGTGGCAACAATTAATGGCACAGTGGCTGTGTTTGGCATGGCACAGTGGCAACAATTGATGGGCACAGTGGCGACAATGGCATGGCACAGTGGTGACAATATATGGCATGTCACAGTGGCTGCGTTTGATGGCATGGCACAGTGGCGACAATTGATGGGCACAGTGGCTGTGTTTGATGGCATTGCACAGTGGCGACAATTGTATGGCACAGTGGCGACAATTTTATGGCACAGTGGCTGTGTTTAATGGGCACAGTGGCTGCGTTTGATGGGCACAGTGGCCGCAATTGATGGGCACAATGTGGCTGCAACTGATGTTTGCTTTTTTTTTTTGTTTATTTGCGTCCCCCCCAAAAAAAATTGAGCACCAGCCCCCACTGATGCCTAGTCATGTCTGTGAATGTCAGAGTTTTACAATGCCTCATGGGATGTGTAGTTCTGCAACAGCTGGAGAGCCATAGTTTGGAGATCCCTGATCTAATAAGAGAATACTTTGCATTCATTAAGGAATGCAAGATTTTCTTTAAATGGGTTACCTCTTGGGTTTACATTGCAATGGGGCCACGGCTCAGCATAGGACCCATAATCTAGACGAGACTACTGTGGTAGCAGTTTCTACTATGTTGATTTTCAGCTTCTAGAGAGATCCCACAGTTATGATATACAGTATACATAGTTACATTGGTGCATGCTGAACCAATGTAACTTTGTAAAAATATCCACACCTGCAATTTTGTAATTCCGTGGAGCCAACACCTTCTGGCCCTTTAAGGAGTTTAGGTTGCCAGAAGGTGGGGCAGGGTTTATGTCATGGTGGTCACATTATCGGAAAGGTTCTGATCGCAAGCAGCGATTGTGAGCTTTTCGCTAGCCATTGTTAACTGTGTTGGGAGCACGCAGAGCGACCGCCTTCGACACAACTGTATTCCACCAATTCACTCAAATATGCGGGCACTCTGCACCAAGGCCCACCTGCCAAGAGGCCACATATTTGCATGTGGCCAGCAAGTAAAATGAGGTTAGTGGGTACAAAAATGCTAGATTTCCCCCTCTCTCATTTGCTGCTGGTCTTATGTCAATAGCTGTCAATATCTGGTGGGCTATCATTGTTTTTTGTAAAATGTATGGGTTCAGTCAGCGCAAAAAACAAACAAAAAGTAAATAAATTCTAACATGAGCTGCTGTACACTAAAGGTCAATATATGGTAGTCCTTTGAAGAATTTGTAAAAAAAAGAAGCAGTGCAGCGCTAATAACACTCTGATACCATAAGAACAAACAGAATATTTAACATTCCTAAAAAGTCCCCTTTAAATAAAAGAGATGACATGAAGAGTTGACAAATAGGTTCTCCTCAGCGGTGATTAGGGTGCTCATAAAACATCAAATGGCGCGTCCTTATCAGTACATCCACCACCATATAACCAAGCCGCTCACCTCACTCTCTGGATCGCTGAATTAACAGATGGGTCTATCAGGCATTCCCTGCTGAGGTGAGCGGCTTGGTTACACGGTGGTGAATGTGCAAATAAGGACACACCATTTGATATTTTATGGGCACCCTAATCACCGATGAGGAGAACCTATTTGTCAACTCTTCATGTCATCTTTCTCTTTTATTTAAACTGGGACTTTTTAAGAATTTTAAATATTCTGGGCCAGATTCAGGTACATCGGCGCATTATTGGACCGGCGTAGCGCACCGCCTTTACGTTAGACTTGCGCAATGTAGCCGCCCAATCACCCTATTCTCGTCGCGTTTACGCAGAAATTTGCGCATGCGTAACGTTATTTCAGAGGCGTAAGGCGGAGTAATACAAATTGGGAAGGACGTGAGCGTGTTACATTGAAATGAGCCGTGACCCCATGCAAATGAAGGGCCGGCCGGCTCGCGCATGCTCACTTGAAGGAGACCATGGTCAGCACCTCTGTGCGCATGCTCACAACTCGGGAACGGCGCAATCAGTGAAATTGGAAGTGGACTAGGGCAAATTAGAGAACTACGCAGACAAAATAGACAGACACCAACGCACTTCCTTTGCAAAAGTACATCCCTTTGTATCCCTCCCTATACAGCAAGGTGCTTTTGTTCTGTTGTTTGTTAGCGTTTATTTGTTTGTTTGTGACGTGTCTTTGAGATATTTGGGGACTGTTTTGCAGAATGATTTTTGTCTTTTATGTGTTTTCTTTGTTGTTTTTTTTTGTAAAATTATATTTTTGCTGGGCTTATTTTTTTTTTGCTGGTAATTTTTTTTTTTTTTGGTTCTGTTTGTGTATGATTTGGGAATGTGGGGGTGACATTCCTGCCGGAAAAGGGGTGTCACCTTCATTTGTGGTGGCTTGTGCCAATCCAATGTGATGAGGATGTGGGGTGTGTGTGCTAGGGACCAAAGTGATGTGCATGCATGCATTCTCATTGTGCCATGATTAATGTGTGTGTTTAACGTGCAAAGATGCATAATGTGAGCTGGCATGAGATGGGGTCATGAGATGGAGTCCCAGTGCATATGCAGAGTCACCTTGAAGGGAAAAGACAGGAGGATGTTAGTAGTGCATGTGTCCCTTTTGATGTGTGCATCATGGGGGGGGGGGGCAGTCATGCCTGCCACCCATGTTACTCACCAACCAGCCAGCTGTCCCCATACATGTTCTGTTCGAAATCTGTGGGGATGGGGCTCTGATTGTATATGTAGCTGTCATGGGTGTCATGGGTAGTGTCATGTGTTGGGCTGGTGATGTCCTCCTGCAAGCTAGTGGTTAATTCCATGATGGCATGAGGGGTGAATCTGAAGATGCGAGACACCTCAGAATCACTCATGCCATAGATGTCTATGCGTGTGCAGTATATCCTCTCCCGTGAAGAGTGAAGATTTAGGGGCTTGTATCAGATAAGAATATTGTATTAGTATAGATTAAATTGTAAAGTTTATATAAGCAAATAAAAAGTTAAAAAAAAAAAAAAATCCCGTGCCCTCCTCAGTGCCCTCCTCCTTCTTTGCTCATCTAAAGTCAGTAGTATAGCTATGAGCATGGATGCCACTGGCATGTTGGCATACAGATTGTTGTGCAACACGTGTGACTGCTCAGCTCCTCACTAACAGTGTTGCTTTCTCTGACATGTAGACGATTTTTCAAATTTTAGACTAGCTTTTATATGGTCTAATTTTAGACAGGACATTTTGTTGTTGCGCACACTGCGTAGCCTGCGCTGCCCCAACGTTCTATTGTGGATCCCTGTAAGTCCCTCATTAGCATATTTGACTAGCAAATCAATGGTCTGTCTAGCGCAGTTTTGCGCGGATAGATGCGCCTGTCTAACGAAATTACGCTGGACAAAAAAAAGTAGATTTCTTGCGTATCTCGTTCTGGGGATGCCGTGCATCGAAACGAACGCGCACATTTAGACTTACGCCGCGCATCTCCTGTTACGCAGGTGTAATCGCTCTGTGAATCTGGCCCTCTGTTTTGTTTTTATGGCATCAGAGTGTTATGAGCGCTGCACTGCTTCTTTTTCATACATATTGTTTTATAAATCCTAAGCTACATAGATATTACCTTAGCCACTTTTCCCATGACTTACACTGAAAGGATATCAGTTGGGACAAGTAAGTAAAGGCAATTGTCTCTGCTAGGTATAAAGCACATATATAAACTGATGCTTACACCAAAGTAGGGATACACCATCAATATTCCTAAACAGGTAACATACAGTTACTCACGATCCCAAAGCTACACTTTTTTCCAAGGAGCCTGCAGTATGGACCAACTTCCACACATTGCTGTTGAAATGTCCAAAAGTCCTATACCTGCCTGGTCACCATTAATTACTTGGGCACCCCTGTTAAACCTGTCCCTAGCCATAATAGACCACATATGACACAGAAGTTAAAACTTACAAGTGAAGAATGCATAAAACATGATAATGGAGAAAAGTACCGTTATATTTTATACACTGTGTACATAGTGGTGTGTATCATACACTGTGGGTTACCAGTACGAAAATCTGTGTTTGTGGAGGTATTTGGAATCACTGTATTTTGGATTGGGCTTTTGGTGTGTAGGTGGCTTTGGGGATATTTTGATTTCCCTAATAGCCTCCTTAGTCTATGGTATTTATTTATTACTTTTTTTCAGCTGGGTTCCATCTATGACATTTGGGAAATTACTGTTTGGCAACTCTGTATTCCTTGACTTGATTTTACCACCATTAAAAGGTATGTTTTACTTGGTTCCTCTTTTTGGACACATACCCATGGTGTTTCTAGTTGTTTATTTCACTTATTATTTATTGTCAATAGATCATTGGTGTTCTTGCTCTCATGTTGTTACTCCCAGGTGGCTCCTCACTTTGGGTCTGCTTCTGCCTACTCCATCTTTTTCTAATCGTGGTACACAGCCTATGGAACACAGTCCCAGACTGTGCACAGCACCATGTAACGTTCTTATATTTTTATGTACTATTGTTAGTATCAGAGATGTATATGCACGTAATATTGGTTTCAATATGCATTATTTGTTCAAACACTGATGCTTTAAACAACATGTTTTGAACACCCTGAGGTCCCCTGAGAAAGCGGCAACCACAAATGTAGGGACCATTTTCACATCCACAGACCTAGAGCCTCCATATGCTGAAGGTTGCCATTTTGTGTGAACTTACATATTATGCGGGACGCACGTGATGTGCGCTCGCCGAGGGAGGGGCTAAACCCGCTCCACGAGCCAGCCTGGGTCTCAGGGAGGGAGGACGCCAAGGGATCCGACGAGCGGAGCAGAGGAGATACCTATGCCGAGCGCGAGGCAGCGCGCTGCGAGGACATCGCACGGCTCTCCCTGTAATCGGGGTCCAATCTCCCCGGTGAGGGTTCTACATGCCGCGCACCCCACGGAGCCATCCGATGGAATGATGAGCACTGCTCGGGAGAGCATACGGAGCGACGCAAAAGCCCACGGTAACGGCACAGACTACATCACCGCTCCATGGCACGGATCCCTCAGATCCCCGGTCCCCCGCACTGCAGACGGCAGGTAATATCTTCTCATTTCTTTAGTCCAAGTATGATGCTGGAACCTGAAGCCTGGTAAGCACTCATTAATGCATGGAACAGAGACGGTTTAGGATCCTAAAAGTGGCTTGTAGGAACTAACTGTAGGAAGGGATAAGGAAGGAAAAAAAAAAAAAACCCTCATATGTTCTTAGGACATCTTGTGACATCTGGTGACCCTAATATTGATGAACTAAGCCTCCCCTCTGTGGCAGGGGGGTACATTTGGGCGTGCGGAGTCCCCCAAAGGAAAGGGGCAGTATACCTCCCTATTGCAAAGGATAAAAAAAAAACTTCTCTTCCGTTTCCCCTCACTGGATGCGTGATTGTTATGTGCTCATTAACATTAACATTGATCGGGGAGAGGGAATGACTGTGGTGAGCGGAAGATAGGAACATTATATTTTAAGCCTAGAATCACAGGGAGACCCTTGCTAGGAGTGTGTGCTCCGTGCCAGGTTTTTTATACTTAGGTAAAGAGGTCACATACCCCAGTCTATAAGGGCAAATTTCCTACAGAAATAGGGGACTCTCAATACCAAACAGGATTGGTCGGATTGGTCTACACTCTCCATAATATCGAGATACGGGAAGGCATAAAATAATAGCCCCACAGCTCCGAGGGGTTTCGGGCACACTCTAAGGGCGCAGGAGTTAGCGAATGGGGACATATTAAGACCCAGGAGGCCCTGATTACCCAGAGAGAAAAAGCTGTAGATCTATCAAAAGAAAAGGGGAGTTTTACAAATATCCTGAATATTCCCTGATTAACTCCAAGAGTGTCAATATTGAACCTCCCTTCTCCAATACAGCAACCAAGCATAGGGCGCTCCCCTGAAACAAATTGGGAATGATGACCTATCTCCTCACTGTATGTGGGCCTTTAGCAATTTATTCAAGGCCTAGATAGAGCAGGGGATTATGTATAAAATCCTATATCTGGCTAGCGTATGAAACTATCTAAACGTGACAGGATTTACTCGGAGGTCAGAAGATTGCTGCAAATCTAGAAGCAAATACAGTTAAAACTGGGGAAGCGGATCCGAACAAGTAAAAACTGTAATATGAGTAAGATAACAAGGGGCTCTGCCCCGAAAACTCCCAAGGATAACCCTAACACCAGTACAATAAAACAATACATAACCCAGGAGGGGAATACTAAAAGCCCTGGTAATACCAAAAAAGCAGAGAAAATAGGCACAGTTAGGAAAGGGGCGGGGGGTGCCAAACTCCTAACCCCTGATATATCTATAGAAGGAGAACAAGATCAGACTCAATATGCGGAGGGAAGCACAGATACACAGATCCCACTTAAGGGCAAATTAGAAGAAATGCTGAGGAGAATGGAAGAGAGGCTGGAAAAATGTATTAAGGACGAAATCAGTACCCTCAGAACAGACCTGAGTCATCTGCTGACGCGGGTAGAAGAAGCAGAGAACAGGCTGGAACAACAGGAATACGAATTAATCCAACTAAAAAAACAATATTTGACCATTCACCAGAACCAGAGGACATTAAAATATCGTTTAGAAGACCAGGAGAATCGTAGTAGAAGGAAAAATTTAAGGATTAGATCCATCAAAGAGGAAAGAGGGGAAGATCTAAAAAAAATATTAAACAGCTTGTTTATCCCCCTATTCGAACAAGACACCGAAGAACCCCTCAAAATTGAGCGGGTACACCGTATAGGCAGGATCAACAATGGTGAAGAGGCTAGACCAAGAGATATAATTGCAAGATTTAGATTTTATGAGGACAAAGCAGAAATCTGGTCCAGACTCAGGAAAAAAAAACCTCTGTGTTACAGGGGTGCTGAGATTTTGATTTTTCCAGATTTGGCCTGGGAAACACTGGCTAGAAGGAGATGTTTAAAACCCCTGCTGGAACAGCTGCAGACACGGAACATCAAATATCAGTGGGGTTTCCTGGCGTGTCTCATTGGTCAGAAAGATGGGGTGTCAGCCAGACTAACCTTCCCGGAGGACCTATCTGGGTTCTGTTCCAAATTGAATATTCCGGTGCTAGATTTACCAGGATGGGTAGATTAAGCCCTTCCAGCTTTCTTAGTCAACTGTTCTGAAAAGATGAGTGGGGTGGGAGTGGGGTGGGAGGGGGGGGTCTGTGGGATGGGGGGTGGCCCAAAAAAGCTCACATGAGCAAGATATCTTTAATGGAAACGGTAGTAGACCATTGTCTAGAGGCCAGGATGGGGGGGGGCGGGGGGAGGCACCACCTCATTCAAAAGTTCCGGTGGAAATAAGGAGGGAGGATATCCACGGTGCTGAGGTCCCTAATGGGCCAAGGGGGGGAGGGAAGGGGGGGTTCAGGGAGGGGGGATGGTGGAGTAGGGTGGGGGATAAAGGGTGGGGGATCCTTTTCGGCTCAGATGGGCGGCAAAGACAGGATTTGTGGCTTCCCTGGGTTCTGTATGGGAACGAAGAATATACAGATAGGTAGGAAAATATGGCCGAGCTGAAGTTTCTTTCATATAATGTCAAAGGTTTGAACGCTGCTGCGAAAAGATCTAAAGTCCTAGACAAGATCAAACACTATAAGGCAGATGTCGTCTTCTTACAGGAGACCCATCTCTCTTTGGACTCAAATACTAGATTATACTCTCCCACGTTCCCAATATGGTATTATGGGGATTCCACTTCCAAACGGGCACACGGAGTGGCTATAGGGTTTGCTAGTGGTACAGGGTTTGTCCTGGAGACAAGGCTGACAGATCCAGAAGGTAGATTTTTATTTCTTAGGGGCAAAATTGGGAGTATGGCCTGTACCCTGGCAAACATATATGCCCCCAATGCCAACCCAATCAAATACACCAAAAGAATACTGGGAAAGTTAAAAAAAATTCGGAGGGACACACGATTGTGATGGGAGACCTTAATCTATGTTTGAGCCCTGGAGATGACAGTATGTCCCGTGTGAAGGAGACAACAAACGGGCAGTTGCAGAAATTAAAAAGAAGGATGCATGAGTGCCAACTGGTTGATGCTTGTAGGGTCTTTCACCCCAACACACGGGACTACACGTTCTTCTCTCCTCCACACGGAACGTACTCAAGGATAGATTACATATTAGTGGACCATAAGCTATTAGATAAGATCAAGGAAACCGATATAGGAGTAGTGACCATATCAGATCACGCACCAATTACTATGAAGATCCAGATTTCCTCCCCACGAAAACAACCCCCAACATGGCATTTAAATGAAAATTTGATATGTGAGGCAGGAGGGGCGCACAGGGTGGAAGAAGAACTTAAACAATTCTTCCTCACAAATGACACCGGGGAGACATCTAGCGCAACCCTGTGGGAGACGCACAAAGCGTACATTAGGGGGATTTTAATCTCAGAGGGGGCGAGAAGAAAAAAAGAGAGATGTAGGAGGTGGGATACTTTGGTCAACGAAATCACCCTCCTAGAACAAAAGCACAAAAAACAGCCCTCAAATTAGATATATCATAACCTTACCGTCAAGAGAGATGAACTCAAAGAAATCCTAGAACAAGATACTAAGATAAAATTTAATTGTATAGCTAGAGAGAGATATATCTGGGGAGACAAACCCAGTAAACACTTAGCAAAAATGGCCCGTAAAAAGAAAACCAGAAACTATATAGAAAAAATCAAAAAACCCAATGGCGACTTGGTCTATTCCACTCAGGATATTGCCGCAACTTTTAGGAATTTTTATGAGAATCTGTATAATATAAATCAGGAGGGATGGCAGGGAGGCGAAAAAGAAGCTAAAATCCGAGACTTTCTGAAGAAAGCTAGATTACCCAAGATCGATGTCAACGAAAGTGCCCATTTGGATAGGCCCATAACTGAAGAAGAGGTCAGATTGGCCTTAAAAAATACGGCAGCTGGGAAAAGCCCGGGACCAGATGGGTTTACAGTGTTTTACTACAAAAAATTCGGTAACATACTGGTCCCCAGGCTTTGCAATTACTTTAATGGTCTTGGATCCGAATTTGAAACAAGCAAGGATGCAATTAATGCATCCATTGCGATATTATTAAAAGAAGGGAAGGACAGTTCACTCTGCTCAAGCTACAGACCTATCGCATTACTAAATGCAGATATTAAATTGTTCGCGAAAATTTTGGCGGAGCGGCTGAAAGGAGTGATGCATTTCCTAGTGCACCCTGACCAGGTGGGCTTTGTCCCCGGAAGAGAGGGGAAGGACAATGCTATAAGGGCACTCCTCTTAGTCCAGAAAATTAGGCGGGATGGGTCCCCAGGTCTATTCCTGTCAGTGGATGCTGAAAAAGCGTTTGACAGGGTAGACTGGGGACCCATGCTGCAGACGATAGAGATGATGGGTCTAGGTAATAGGTTGATTAGATGGATAAGGACATTACATCACTGCCCCACCGCAAAAATTAAAGTAAATGGAACGCTATCGGAGGCCTTTGAAATGAAGAACGGAACGCGACAGGGGTGCCCACTGTCGCCAATGCTCTTCATATTAACGCTGGAACCCTTGTTAGCCACGATCCAAAATGATCTATATATCAAGGGCGTAAGCGCAGGAAAAGAGGAACATAAACTGTCGGCTTTCGCCGATGATATCATTTTTTATCTCTTAAAACCACTGAGTACAATCCCAAGGTTAATGAAGGTATTACATGAATATGGGGCCATATCGAATTTTAAGATCAATATAACAAAATCAGAAATCTTAAATATAAATCTCAACAAAAAATAAATAGGGCTGGTAAAAGGGATATGTACTTTTCCATGGAGAAAGGAACTAAAATATCTGGGTATAAAATTGGCTAACTCGGATAAGAAGATCTATAGAATAAATTACATCCCCCTGTTAAATGAGATAAAAAGCGACGTGAAAAAAATAATAAATAAACCTATCTCCTGGATTGGCCGCATAAACATGTTGAAAATGACAATAATACCAAAAATGTTATATAAATTTCAATTGATCCCAATAGCCTTACCTCCTCAGTTCCTTCGAATCCTCAACTCTATACTCATAAACTATGTGTGGAAAAACAGAAAACATCGTATCTCCCTTTTAATATTGAAACAAGAGAAGCAATACGGGGGCCTAGCAGTGCCTGATATTAGGAAATACCATCAAGCAGCTGTCTTGTCACGGGTGGTAGAATGGGCCAGGAATAGAATAGAGAAAAGATGGGTCCAATTAGAAAGTACACAAGCAAAAGTAATTTTAGGTAACATTATTTGGACACCCACACAATATAGAGCACTTGATCAAAATGTTTGCGAATTGACACGAGACACCTTGAGAATATGGGACAGGGCACTGACACAAACTGACCGGAAATTTAACTCACCACTATTAAATTTAAAAGAAAACCCGTATTTTGCACCAGGGGAAAAAAAAATGGGGGGAACTGGATAAGAACGGCACAAATACATTTAGGGGATATAATTAAAGATGGAGAAATTATGACTTACGAAGAATTGAAATCCAAGACCAATATATGGGAACTGAATAAGTGGCACTACACTCAGCTGCACCATTTTGTACAACACCTTCCAAAACCACTACGGACCAAGGAGGAGTTGACACCACTCGAGAAAATCTGTCACTTAGATAATCCAAAGGGCACAGTTTCAAAATTATATAGGATGTTGGTGAGGATGGATGCACAGGGGGAACCCACATTTGTACAGAAATGGGAACGGGAACTGGGAACACTAAGGGGGGGAAACACGTTTGCTAGATTAATGAAATTGACCCACTCTTCTGCCATAGATACCAGAACCGCTGAAACCAACTATAAATGTATTTCGGGATGGTACACCACACCTGACAAAACCCGCCATTACAAAGCTGATCAGTCAGATAAGTGTTGGCGAGGATGTGCGGACAGAGGGACAATGGCGCATGTGTGGTGGACCTGCCCGAAAATCCAGGAATTCTGGACAGGGGTGTTGACACATATTAAAGCGATCACATGTATAGAGTTGAAGAGAGATGCGTGGACTGTACTTTTCCACGGTAGCTGTGAAGGTGTCAAAAAATACAAACAGTCATTAGTTCCACATTTATTGAATGCTGCTAAACGAGTTATACCAAAAAACTGGCAGAACATCGAGTGCCCCCGGATATGGGAGTGGATAGACGCAGTCGAGGAAACTTATAGAATGGAGGATCTGAAGGAGAGTATCGCAGAAGAAAGTAGGGATAGTCACGAAAAATGGAACAAGTGGAAGGAGTTCAAAAAAACATGGAGCTATGCGGAGCAATTGAGAGTATAAAGGAAATAATATAGATACCCAGGGGGAGAAGAGAAGGAATGTAAAAGAACCTACGATTACCGAACCTAGCTAGCATGCTGAGCCAAGGATACGGGGGGGAGTGGGGGGGGTGAGGGTTCGGGGGGGGGCGGGGTTGGGGGATATGGGGGAAGGGAAAAAAAATAAAAATAAAAAAAAAGACGAAATTCAATACCCGGGCCGAAGGTGGCCAGCTCTTGTTTTGCCTTTTTTGGGGCATAAGTAGCACCCGTTATTCCAGGTGACAAAAAAAAAAAAGGGGGAAAAAATGTTAAATTCAATATAAGTACCACAGATGATGCAATGTAGTTAAAAGGAGACAAACAAGCAACCTACCATGAGCGGGTCTCCATGATCGGGCATGAGCTGATGTGGGAAAAAAATAAAATAAAATGTGGAAAGTGCAAAATTGTTTCTGGTCTGTTAGGGGTGGTATATACTGGGTGATGGTATGTTCTTTCTAGGATATCATCAGGCACATTATTGACTGATGGTTTTTAACATGATTTTAACTTTGTGTACACTTTGTAAAATGTAAAAAAAAAAGTGTTTTTATTAATTATCTGTATTTGTGATGGTTTATTCCTGAGATTACATAGTTACATAGTTACATAGTTACATAGTTAGTCAGGTTGAAAAAAGACACAAGTCCATCCAGTTCAACCATAAAAATAAATAAAAATAAAACAAAGTAAAACACAGTACATCCTCCCATACACCCAACTCCATTCCCACAGTTGATCCAGAGGAAGGCAAAAAACCCCAGCAGAGCGATGATCCAATTTGCTACCGGAGGGGAAAAAATTCCTTCCTGATCCCCCGAAAGGCAATCGGATTTACCCCGGATCAACTTTACCTACAAAACTTAGTACTCAGTTATATTATGTGCATTTAGGAAAGAATCCAGGCCTGTCTTAAAGCAATCTACTGAGCTGGCCAGAACCACCTCTGGAGGGAGTCTGTTCCACATTTTCACAGCTCTTACTGTGAAGAAACCTTTCCGTATTTGGAGGTGAAATCTCTTTTCCTCCAGACGTAAAGAGTGCCCCCTTGTCCTCAGTGTTGACCTTAAAGTGAATAACTCAACACCAAGTTCACTATATGGACCTCTTATGTATTTGTACATGTTGATCATATCCCCCCTTATTCTCCTCTTCTCAAGAGTGAATAAATTCAGTTCCTCTAATCTTTCCTCATAGCTGAGCTCCTCCATGCCTCTTATCAGTTTACAGCATTGATAAAAGTCCCACTTCTTCTCTTTTGTGTATTGTTCTACTGTCAGTTTTGCAATGTGGTGCAAGGTATACCTAACTGCAACTTTGGATAAAATGTTATACTTAAAATTACACAAAATATAGATTTTAGTGTCCAGAAACATTTTCATATACGTTTATACATACAGTCCTAGGACAATTCCACATTTCCAAAGGCTTATTCAGCCAATGTTGGGTAGTTTATGATTACCAGTAATCACCAGTAATGGTGATTTAGGAGAATAATATTGACATTAATTAATATTGTATTGACATAATGAGAAAGCATACTTAATTTCACATAAGCATGGGAATGTAGGCTATACAAAGAATATATAGAATAAAATAATAATAATAAGACACCAAACCAGAAAATTAATGGTAATAAAAATTGGCCGCGGCACCTTTTATTGGTATATTATCTATAAACATTTAATTAATTTCAAGACTTATCTTTATTAAATATAACAAAAACATAAACTCTATAACTTCAAATATTTTTCTAACTCAAATTCTCACTCAGTTATAGAACTCAAGCGAGTATAATAAATAAAATATTCAAAATATTTAATAAAGTCCCCCCTTGATCCAAGGGTGACAAACCACAAAAAAGGTGCTGCGACAGGGTGGGGGGGATGAGGAAGCTCACAGGTCATTCCAGGATAATTGTGACTGGAACCTGTCAGAGGGGGGTCTTATATACCCTCTGCCTCACATGTAACCACGCCCTAATCCATGTGACAATCCCGCCTAAATTCACATGTTTCCCACTGACACTACCCGTGCCTAATTCTACACTTCTTAAAGTGATACTAACCTAAGAATATTTTTTTTTTTGCTAGCCACAATCCCATGCTGTGGGCACTATACTAATGCCCACTTTTTCATGGGAATGTAGGCTATACAAAGAATATATTGAATAAAATAATAATAATAAGACACCAAACCAGAAAATTAATGGTAATAAAAATTGGCCGCGGCACCTTTTATTGGTATATTATCTATAAACATTTAATTAATTTCAAGACTTATCTTTATTAAATATAACAAAAACATAAACTCTATAACTTCAAATATTTTTCCAACTCAAATTCTCACTCAGTTATAGAACTCAAGCGAGTATAATAAATAAAATATTCAAAATATTCAATAAAGTCCCCCCTTGATCCAAGGGTGACAAACCACAAAAAAGGTGCTGCGACCGGGTGGGGGGGATGGGGAAAGTTTACAGGTCATTCCAGGATAATTGTGACTGGAACCTGTCAGAGGGGGGTCTTATATACCCTCTGCCTCACATGTAACCACGCCCTAATCCATGTGACAATCCCGCCTAAATTCACATGTTTCCCACTTACACTACCCGTGCCTAATTCTACACTTCTTAAAGTGATACTAACCTAAGAATATTTTTTTTTTTGCTAGCCACAATCCCATGCTGTGGGCACTATACTAATGCCCACTTTTTCATGGGAATGTAGGCTATACAAAGACCAAACCAGAAAATTAATGGTAATAAAAATTGTCCGCGGCACCTTTTATTGGTATATTATCTATAAACATTTAATTAATTTCAAGACTTATCTTTATTAAATATAACAAAAACATAAACTCTATAACTTCAAATATTTTTCCAACTCAAATTCTCACTCAGTTATAGAACTCAAGCGAGTATAATAAATAAAATATTCAAAATATTCAATAAAGTCCCCCACCAGCCGGATTTTGTTATTGCTAAAAAACAAAAGACGGCCTACCCCACCACCGCGGCCTTTTCTATCATGGTTTGGAGCCCCAGGTTGAATATATCCAAGCCTACATCAGACAAATGAATGCCATCTCGTCTGTATAGGCCTGGAAAACCTCCTTCTAACTCAAAATGTCGAAAGGAAAAACTATGCAAACTGGGCATATATTTTTCTAACGAATGGTTTAAATGACGCCTGATTTTCTCCAACGGTTTGTCCTTCGCCGAAGACAACCAAATTAAGCGTGGGATTATTTCGGAGAAAATTACCTTTACACCCGGAAAAGAAACATAAATCGTATGTAAATCCCTCTTTATCATAAAAAGCAAATCTAAAGTCGACTTCTTACCAACATCGTTGCCACCCAAATGAATTATTAAAACGTCGGGGGACGGCCATCGTTGAGCCAAATTAAACAAATGAAACAACATATTCTTCCACTGAAGCCCACGAATAGCTTTCCATAACACTTGAAAAGATTCAGGAGATAAGGTTAAATTAGTAGTGTAGCATCTTTGCCCAGCTCTTTTATAAGCCCAATGCACAAACGAATGTCCAATTCTCCATATGGTTGACTTGTGACCTGAGGAATCAAATAGATAAGTTAGGGCGGATATAAATGTTAAACCTTTTGGAATCCCACCTTCCTAATCTTTTAATCACTGAGTCATTAAGGCCCATTCTAGCTGCCTCTGTGGCGGCTCCAATTCGAAAAGAGTGAGTGGAGAATTTAAATTGTGAAATGCCAACATCTGCTAAGCACCGATGCAAGATGGCCGAAAATTGAAATTTTGTTAGTGGGGAAAGATCACAATGGAACAAAAACTTACCTGAACCTGGAGGCCTAGCCGAAATATATTTGGAAAGAACCGCAACTGGGCAAAGGAATGAGTCGTCACTAGCATTTAAAGTGAGCCAATGACCCTTACCATTAACATCTGTTTTTGATTTGCTTATGAAAATTTTAACTTTGTCAGCCTGAACCAAAACTTCCTCAAATTCCAACCTTGACGTACCCCTTTTGTTCTGCAGCACTAGTTCTGATATGCGAAGCGCTGCGAAGAAAATTAAAACAAAAGCTGACTTAAATAATAATGCTTCATAACCAGACCTACATATCTTTTGCGTGGCTTCGCAAATTTTTCTTAGAATATCAATGGAGATAGGTCTCCGTGTGTCTGGACTGGACGTTCTTTTTCTGTATCCCTTTAGCGCTTGGCACACTGAGAAAAAACTGTTACATGCTGGCAATTTAAGAATTTTAAAGAAAAAGGAAATTCCGGCTAAACTTTTATTAATATGTGTAAAAGAATATTTTTTCTCCATCAATGACGCCAAAAAGGCTAAAATTGTATGTTCTGGTGGGCGTGGCCTGGACATGGCTGAGTGAGGAAGCAGATCTCTGGAGCTCCCGGCCTTGTCCTCCCTTCTACCGGCCTAAAACCTGAAAAAACAGGCATGCAATCTGCCAAAAGGAATAAATCTAGAGGAACAACCCGACTGACCCGCTCAGGTGTGAAAACCGGCAACCTACACCACTATTTCCACCCTCAAGAGCCAATCTCCCCGGGAGCAAGAGTGGCGGCGCCACGTGGCAACCTGCATGGCGGCCTGAGAGACGACCCGGACCAAGCGGCCTGGCTCTTCCACCCAGACGACATGTCGGAGGATATCATCGCACCGGAGTCAACAGATGCACACCCGACCATGTCCACCTCCATTGCAGAATCGGGGGGCACACCAGCGGAACGTGAGATACGGGCGCTCCTACAGGCCCTTCCGACCCGCTCGGATATAGAGTCTCTCATATTAAAACTAGAGGAGACGCACCGACGAGACTTCCAGGAGGTGAGAGCAGAGGTGTCCACGCTAACGGACAGGGTATCCACAGGCGAGAGCTCCCTGGCTACCTTAGAGCA
Organism: Rana kukunoris; assembly: GCA_029574335.1. Taxonomy (NCBI): domain Eukaryota; kingdom Metazoa; phylum Chordata; class Amphibia; order Anura; family Ranidae; genus Rana; species Rana kukunoris. Next base: position 334,189,772 of record CM056053.1, on the reverse strand, counting down.
GCGGGTGTCCGGCCTGGAGCGCGATAGAGACCTCCACAGGGAAGCGGCGGTCACACTTCAACTACACCTCGAGGAGGTTGAAGATAGAAGCAGACGCAATAATTTGCGTCTTCGGGGGATACCGGAATCGGTGGAGCCCGATGCCCTGGACGGATCGCTGCTACAACTGTTTCGAGACGTGCTGGGGGACCCGGAGGAGCTAGTGGAGGTGGACCGCGCTCACCGCGCACTAGGCCCGAAGTCAGATGACCCAGATAGACCTCGAGATGTGGTATGTCGGCTACTCCGTTACACCCAGAAGGAGCGCATCATCAGAGGAGCGTGGGAGCGCGGAGAGGTGCTACTGGAAGGATCTCCGATCAAGATACTGCCAGATCTATCGCGAGCGACACTGCGCCGGCGGGCGATGTTAAAACCCATCCTGGATCTGGCGAAACAACAGGGCTGCACATACAGGTGGGGCTACCCGCTCGCTGTCACCTTTAGGAAGGAAGGAGCTGCCTTCACCGTTCAGACGCCGGCTGACCTCCCAGGCCTCTTTCAATTCCTGGACACGGACCGGATTCCCGTCCCGGACTGGCTGCAACTCCTGCCTCGCACCTCCGGCCGAGGGGGCCCCTCGAGGTTCAGGACCGGGATGGATGCTCGTCAGCGGGGTCGAGGACAGAGGAGGCGCCGCGCGCCATCGGGTGGTGAACAACACCGTGAGTAGGCCGTAGGCCATAATCCCCGAGCCCCCGTAGACTGCCCTCCCTCTACTGTACCAGCGGGGATACCTCCCCCCGCCCCCCCTTGTTTACCCCCTTTATCGATGCCGCACTCAGGGAACCACTGTGCCACGTTCCTATGTGAATCCTGGACTACTGTCGGTTCATACAGCGCTGACCCCCCCTTCATGCATGTTGCTCGAGACCCGAGCAGGAACCCTAGGGGGACGGGATAGCTCGTTCTGCTTCATGGCCCCCCGCCCGACCTCCGTGTGTACCTCTCTGGGCTCCCGCGCTGTTAGGGCGCGCCCTGACTCCCCGCAGTTTGACCCGGATCCCAGGAGACCCTGATGCTCCTTTCCTCTCCCCGTGTTGCGGGATCAGGGTCCCCCGTCCCTGCACAGCCACCCCGGTCCACCCCCTGCTCACCCGGCCCAGACCCACCCAACCGCCTACTACTAGGGGCCCGAGGCTGCGACATCTTGCGGATCCCCCCCCCCCTGCCCGCGGAGGAGCTTCCGCTTCATATGATTTTACTATCACCCAGGGGTGAGGGGACCCTGTACTGTGGATTATTACCCGAGCTGGTCCTCAGGACGTGATTTATTGGGCCTCCGCGCTGTTAGGGCGCGCCCTGCTCCCCCGTGGGCATAACACATGTCATCATCCTCCCTTCCCCTCCCGCATGGCCTGCTGACGTTGTGTGTGAGCACCGGACAGGATGGTGTCATTACGAAAGGGAAGGATGATCTATCTCTCACTGGTACTCCCCCCCCCCAACCGCTCATGACTGTCTAGTGGTGACGGAAGATGGAGGGACCCAGATGGTGATGCATCCCACACAGAGACTGTCCTATGTTGACTGCTGGGAACATGGGATGAGATATGGTGCGGGATGGGGGGTGGGGGCGGTGCTATAGCTAGGGGAGCACACTATGGAAGGAATATCGGGTGGTGGGTGACCCCCTGACCGGGGAAGGTGAATGGGGACTGTGTTAATATGTTTGGGAGGGGGGAGGACCGCTGGCTGCTTGGGACTGTGCCATTGGGGGAACTGGGGTCATTCCACCCTTCAGATCTACCTATATTGTACCTGTTTAGACCACTAATTTACCTGTTACAGCAATTCTTAGGAGTGCGCATGTCTAAGTTGAGGCTCTGTCACCCGTGTTTTATGCTGTGTTTCTTGCCTTATATGTTCCTTCTGTTTATTTGTTCCTTTCTTTTATAACTCTCGTATTGACAATACATTGCCATAGATTGCACTACTGTTATTATACTCAGACATCTGATATGGCTGGGGGGGGGGGATTGATGAGGCCGGGGGCTCCCACCACCGGCTTTGTCTATCCACCTACCCACATAGGCCTGCGCTCATTTACCAGCCTACCTCTGGTGAGCGTTCTAGCCGTTTTAGGCTAATTTAGATTCTCCTCTCGACCTCACCACCTGGTGCTGGTCTTCTCCCGTGGGCCCCCTCCACGCTAGACGAGGACCCACGTCTCTTAGACTTTCCTCTGTAACTATTTCTATAATTCTTGACCCTTGGCCCACACTGGACCGCACATTACCCCCTTTTACCTAATTATATATCTCCTTCCCACCCCTCACCCGCGAGCATGGATACACTAAAGATTATGTCATTAAACGCCAAAGGCCTGAATACTCCTGAAAAACGCAAAATGTTGCTGCATGACATCCGTAGCCAGAACGCTGACATTGTTTTTGTACAAGAGACGCATTTCAGGGAAGACAGACTCCCAATCTTGAAGAACAGGTACTACCCCACGGTCTACCACTCCTCCTACTCGGAGGCGAAGTCCAGAGGTGTTTCGGTGCTCATAGCGGCCGGAGTACCCTGGACTTTGGGGGACGTGCAAAGAGACCCTGGGGGTCGCTTTTTGTTTATAAAGGGCCGTATTGGCACGACAGAGCTCACCCTGGCAAACCTCTACGCCCCAAATGACCACCAGGATAATTTCCTGGCGCGACAACTCCAACGTCTGATGCGTTTCACCACCGGACACCTAATAGTAGGGGGCGACCTTAATATTCCTCTGTCTCCACGGGACGACACGTCCACTGGACTGTCCTCGATATCCGCAAAAACCCGCAGTCACATTCAGACGACACTCCATACTTCTCAACTGGTAGATACGTGGCGACTGTTTCACCCAGGGGAAAGAGACTTCACTTTTTTTTCTAGACCTCACCAGGTTTACTCCCGCATTGACTACTTCTTAGTACAACACAGAAACCTGAGCGCGGTCAGGGACGCCGGGATAGGGTCGATCACCTGGTCAGATCACGCCCCGATTACCCTGACTTACGCCCTATCGGAGCACGGCTCCGAACGGAGGCACCCCTGGAGACTAAACGAATCCCTACTGCAGGACCCCGACATCTTAGCAGACGTGGTTAAGGAACTGAGACACTACTTTGCGGACAACACCACCCCAGATAGTAAACCTGAAGTAGTGTGGGAAGCCCACAAGGCGGTCGTGCGAGGTATCCTTATCAAACACGGGGCCAGGCTAAAGAGAGTGAGAACGGAACGACTGACTACATTGCTAGCCACACTACAGACCTTGGAATTACAACACAAACAGACTCCGACGAGACAACTGGGCATAGAGCTAGACACCACGCGGAGGCGAGTTACAGACATTCTTACTTATAAAGCTAAGGCGGCCATTCAAGTCTGCAGACGGAAGGTATATGAGTCGGGAAACAAGTGTGGGAAGATGCTGGCCCGCTCCCTGCGCACACAAAGCAGCGCGTCATACATACCACACGTGGTTAATCAGGAGGGACGGAAGGTATCGGTTCCACAATTGATCTCCCGGGAGTTTAGGGACTTCTACAATACATTGTATAATCTACCCACTGCCCCTCTAAATACCGAGACAGATCCTTCCAGGGAATACTTAAACTCCTCGGCTATGCCGACTTTACCCCCGGACGTTAGGAACCTACTTGAGGGACCTATCACCTTAGCCGAACTACAACTGGCTATGAGCAACACCAAACAGGGAAAAGCCCCGGGCCCAGATGGGTTAACCGTGGCATACTACAAAGCACTCTTCCCATCCCTGAGCCCCCATCTGATCTCTCTATTTAACAACCTTGGCACAGGGACGAGACTACACACATCAACGTTGCAAGCACAGATAGCGGTAATCCATAAAGAGGGGAAAGACCCGAGCCACTGTGGAAGCTACCGCCCTATCTCGCTGCTGAATGTCGATCTCAAACTCCTTACTAAGATCCTCGCGACCAGAATCCAAAGCCACTTACCGAGCCTGATCCACTTGGACCAGGTCGGGTTCATCCCCACCAGAGAAGCGAGGGACAACACTGCTAAGGTGCTGAACCTCGTCCATGCAGTGAACATTGCAAAAACCCCCTGCATCTTTGTGAGTACTGACGCTGAAAAAGCGTTTGATCGTGTTAACTGGAAGTTTATGTTCGATACGCTGAAACACATTGGGCTAGGTCATAAAATGCTGAATTGGATAACAGCGACCTATACAGATCCATCTGCCAGAGTCAGAGCCAACGGTGTACTGTCAGAACCATTTCCGATTAAAAACGGGACACGCCAGGGGTGCCCTTTGTCACCCCTGCTGTTTGCACTTACTCTTGAACCCTTTCTGTGTCACGTACGAACAAACTCAGCCATTATGGGGATTAGGGTGGGAGATGCAGAACATAAAGTCTCTGCCTATGCGGATGACTTACTCTTCTCCCTAACAGACCCGGAAACATCCCTCCCCGGTCTGTTGAAAGAATTCGAGATTTATGGACAACTATCCAACCTTAAAATAAATATGAGCAAATCGGTAGCAATGGGGGTGGGAATCCCGAGCCCGAATCTGGAACGCCTACGCAGCAGCACTAGACTGCGGTGGACGGATACAGCACTAGACTATCTTGGCACGCGCATCCCCCCGACCCTCTCCCAAACTTTTAGACTTAACTTCCCACCGCTCCTGAAAGAGGTCCAGAGGTTATTGGACCACTGGACCACCGGTCTCCACTCTTGGTTCGGCAGGTGCAACATACTGAAAATGTCCATACTACCGAAATTTATATACCTTTTCCAAGCCCTTCCCATTCATATACCAGCAATCTTCTTTAAGCAGGTTCAGACCATGTTTAAGACCTTTCTGTGGGCTGGGAAACATCCTCGAATACGCAGATCAGTACTGTCCCTGCCCAAGAGTCATGGGGGAATGGCCATGCCCGATGTCCGGACGTATTATCACGCTGCCCATTTAAACCGTCTTGTGGACTGGTGCCGACATAGAGACACCAAACTGTGGCCCCACCTGGAGCAGGCCCAGAGTGAGATCCCGCTACAAAGAGCACCGTGGTGCCCGATAGCACTGCACAGATCGATGCGACTTCATCCCCTCATAGGAACTACACTCAAGGTCTGCGCTAGGCTACTCTCACAAACAAGGCTAACAACGGGAACCTCGCCGTTGTATCCAATACTGGGCAACCCGCAATTTGAACCGGGAATACAAGACACGCGATTTCGTACTCTGAGAGACTCGGGCACTTTCCAGGCCTCCCATTTCAGTGCGGCGGGTCGATGGAGGACGCTTGCGGACCTGATGAACCCAAGCGGTATTTACCGCTTGGACTTCCTGAGGGCCAATCAACTCAGTCACTTCTTACACACCATGCCACCCCCCCCTGCGGGCACTCATTCCCTTAATGCCCTGGAGGAGCTATGCTCGGGCACGGAACCGGTACCACACGCCCTATCCATTTTATACAATATACTTATCACACCACCGGAGGGATATCGTATCCCGTGCATTGATAAATGGGAACAAGACCTACACTGCACGTTCTCTACCAAGAAAAGACAACAAATATTGACATTTACCCACAAGTCCTCCATCTGTACGAAAGTCCAAGAGACAAATTATAAAATTATGACACGCTGGTACCGTACACCGACCTTGCTTAGCAAACTGTTCCGAACGACCTCGGACCTATGCTGGCGCTGCCAGGCTGAGAGGGGCACACTACTCCATATCTTCTGGTCCTGCCCACGACTAAAGCCCTTCTGGACAGAGGTCAGGAGGATATCCCAAAAATTTACTGACAGGCAACTTCCCGACGACCCAGCCTTCCTGCTGTTACATGCCAATGACATCCCCACACGCGTATATAAGAAGTCTATTATTAGACATCTTCTTGATGCCGCTAAGGCCTGCATTCCCATTCGCTGGAAATCCTCAGAACCACCGACCATAGCGATGTGGCTACGGAAAGTAGATGACATAAATAAAATGGAAGACCTGATTCTTTCGAGCCAAGACAGACAGGAAACTCATATACAAACATGGCGACTGTGGAACATGTACACCTACTCCGATGAAGGACAAAATCTTAGAGATCCGACCAGATCCCAAGAACCTACCCCCTCTGACCCTGTAGACCTGGGAGCCACCTTACCAGACCAAGCACAACATAGTCAGGACCTCTAGACATATGGATCCATGCTCGCGGGTACCCCCCCCCCTCCCCTTCTGTGCCCCCCGATTGGGACCTCTTCCCACGGGGTGATTCCATTATCTGACCTATCAGGCTAGGCCTGGAAAGCTCTCTCTATCTTCTGTCCCTCCCCTTCCTTTGCTCTTACTATTTCTCAGAATATTAGGAAAAAGTGAGCAGATCCACGGTTCCCTGGTTACAGATCACATCCCTTGGGCCGCTGAATCTAACCTCTACAATGTTTACAGTGTAGTACCCGTAAGGGGCTGTTGCTTCCAGCTATGAGATGACCTATTTGTTATTAGTAACAATATATCTATCATCTAACTTTGTTTGAATATGCATCTCGGGATAACACTGTTTTTGATTATGGCTGTGATCCGTGTGAAATGCTCTTTGTTGTGTGAAAATAAAGAATTTTGAAAAAAAAAAAAAATTGTATGTTCTGAAGGTGATAATCCAGAACATCCTAATTTATTATTGAGCAATAGCCAATTCTTCCATGCGATCGAATAATCAATCCATGTTTTTGGGGCCAAATAATTCTTTATAGATTCTGCTATTACGGTCAAATCAAGTCCCATAGATGACTTGGGCATTTGAAGCCAATCAAGTCCGCTTCCGGAAACAGTTGTCTGAAACGCGTCATCTGCAAACGAGATAATGAGTCAGCTAATGTATTCTGCTTACCTGGCACATGCTTCGCCTTGACCCAGATGTTCAATTTCAGGCATAACAGCACGAAATAACGAAGCAGCTTTATCACATTCTCTGATTTTGATGACAAACAGTTTACAGCAAATAACACACCTCTATTATCAGAATGAATTAATATTCTCTTGTTGGCAAAATATTCTCCCCATAATTTGAATGCCACTATTATAGGGAATAATTCCAACAAGACAATATTTTTCGTTAATTTGTTATTCATCCAAAATTGTGGCCATGTCCCGCAGCACCAATGTGTGCCCCAGATTGCGGCGAAGCCTATTGAACCCGCCGCATCTGTATATAGCTCCATGTCAGAAGAAAAAACAAAATCCTCTTGAAACATTGTTCTACCATTATAGTCTGACAAAAATTGAGACCAAATTAATAGGTCGTCTTTTAGGTCAGTAGTGAGACGAATGTGAGAAAATGGTGATCTTAAACCGGACATGGCCATCGACAATCTCCGTGAGAAGATTCTGCCGACAGGCATGATGCGCGACGCAAATGCCAGCAGACCCAAAAAAGATCTTTTAAGATGACTTTTTTCTTACGTAAAAAACAGCAAATTGTATTCTGTATCCTCACAATTTTTAACTCCGGGAGCTGATATTGGAACAGCTTAGTGTCAATACCAATTCCTAAAAATTCTATACATGTTGTAGGTAAGACAGTTTTTTTTAGTGCAATGGGAATACCAAAATTCTTAGCCATGGCCAAGAATAATTTTAATAATAACTCACATACCATTGAATCGGGAGGGCCTATGAACAGAAAGTCATCTAGATAATGAATAATACCTTCACATCCTGACTCATACATTACTACCCATTGCAGAAAGGTTGCAAATGTCTCAAAATATTGGCATGACAATGAGCAACCCATTGGCAAACACATATCGTAAAAGAAATAACTATCGAAACAAAAGCCCAATGAATTGAATGATTCAGGAGCGATCGGAAGCAACCGAAATGCAGATTCTATGTCTGATTTGGCCAATAAAGCGCCAATCCCAAATTTTTTAATTAGATTAACCGCGTCGTCGAAACTGGCGTATGAGACTGACGCCCGAGAAGCATCTATCTCGTCATTTAACGATTTTCCTTTTGAATATGAGAGATGATGTATTAATCTAAACGCATTTGGTTCTTTTTTTGGGAATAAGGCCTAATGGGGATATCCGGAAATTTTCAAAAGGTGGCGAGACAAAAGGACCCGCTACTCGACCTGCAGCTATTTCTTTGATCAGCTTTTGTCTGACCACCTGAATATGCATAGAAACTGATTTTAGATTATCAACCATTTCACATCCAGAACCAAGAAATTTAGGAAGCTTAAAACCTGAAGCAAAACCTTCAATTAAAGTTACCGCTTTCTTCCAGTCTGGGTACAGCAGGAGCCATGGGTACATTCTTTCCAATATCACTGGAGTGTACGCTTTTTGAATTGTCCTTTTGCTGGTAACTCCTTTTGAAAGACTTAGCCAAAGGGTGAGTTCCAGAACAAAAAGAGCATTCATGTTTATAACGACAAGATGTGGCCCATCTACATTGTGTTTCATTAAAGGCATAACATATGCCTTTTTTGTAAATAGAAGCAGTAGGACCTTGAGTAGCTACATTTTGTTTTGGAAAGACTGGCTTCTGTGGAAGTATTAAATTCAGCCACAAGCCTACATCTTTCATTCCCCACTTTAGATTTTTATATACTGCCTTTTTTTGGCGGAACGACTCATCATAATTGAACCAGCCAAAGCCGCCAAAATTCCTATAAGCCTCCAAAATGTTCTCTAAGTGTTGAAACAATCCACTGCATTTTTCTGGGAATTTCTCACCCATAATTGAAGAATATATGCAATAGGCTTGGAGCCAATTATGAAATGACCTGTGCGCTGTGCGGCGCCTGTCCTCTTCTTCACTTTTTCTATCAGTTTTTCCTGAAAATTCTTTAACATTAGGTAATAATGACATTAAATCTATAAAATCACCATTCCATATTTTCTCTTTTATATTGGATGTTAAATGAAAACCTAATGGTGACATTTCACAGGGCAAAACCTCTTTGTAACAATTCTCAGGAATATTAGCTTGCAATACACCACTAACATTGCAATCATTTAACATAGGAACAGAAGCAGCAACAGGCATTACATTGCTGTCTGACCATACACTAGCATGAGGACTGACAGGCGCAGCTGCTTGACCCAAAGAGTCAGTCAGCTTTGTTATTGTGATGAGTAGTTGGTTAATTAAATTTTGCTGTGATAACTCACCAGCTTGTTCAGTGTTAGCTGCTGCTCCAGCTTGCGAGCCCTTTCCTCTTGCGGCCACCGCTGCTTCCAGCTGTGCTAGCCTAGAAGCATACGACGCCGTCGGCATGGCAACGTCCTCCTCAGGTTCCTGAAAAACAAAAGACATGTCTCTCCCCTTGGGCGGGGGTTGCGCTTTTTTCCCGGCCTTTCCCTTGCCATGAGATGGTGATGTGGAAACATTATTCCTCTTCTTTGTAACACTGCGTGTGTTACACTCACCCGTCCTGCTGTCACTCTCTTCTTCCTCCAGCCTCCGAGACTCCTCTTCAGCGCTGGCTGCAGCTGATGTGGACGGACGCTGTGGAGGGCAGCTGCGCTTAGACCTGCGTGTCTGTGAGGGAGGAATAATTACTTGAGGAGCCGCCGTTGGAGAGGCTATCTCACCTTCCTCCAATATAACGATATTGTCCTCAGGAGGAGCCCCCTCGGCTGCTGCTTCAATCCCCGCGAGGCATTTCTTAAGCCACTGTTCTCCCCCTTGTGACTCGGCCATCTCCAGTACTCTTCTTACGAGCGTCTTTATCACCTCAGATGTAAGTAAGCTCATGAGTGTAGCAATAACCTGGAAGCTCACAGGTCATTCCAGGATAATTGTGACTGGAACCTGTCAGAGGGGGGTCTTATATACCCTTTGCCTCACATGTAACCACGCCCTAATCCATGTGACAATCCCGCCTAAATTCACATGTTTCCCACTTACACTACCCGTGCCTAATTCTACACTTCTTAAAGTGATACTAACCTAAGAATATTTTTTTTTTTTGCTAGCCACAATCCCATGCTGTGGGCACTATACTAATGCCCACTTTTTCAATCTATGAGACTCCTTAGTGGTGTAATTTTTAAAATCCTTGTAGACCCTGATGCAACATGTAAACTAGAGTCACATGACATCTCTATCTCCTATATAACAAACACACACAAGCCTCATACAACAATAGCAATAAAGCTGACTGTAATTATTGAACACATTATGGTGATATTTCCATTAATGCAATGAAAAGGGAAGATATATGCTTTTTGTAATGGGGTTAGAGGAAGATCATATAAGGCTATAGATCCAGTAGCAATTTCTGCCACTCTGTAATTAGATCACCGTTACATAGTTGTTGTCATTTTAAAACACTTCAAGCTTCTCAGACATGTCATTTGATTTATGTTAACTATTTCACATAGAAGCATCTTTCACATTTTACACATGTGCCTGATAAATGCTAGCTGTGAATATATATAGAATGGTGCCTATATATAGAATGATGCTGATTGTAAGTCAGTGGATTGTTTGAGGTTAATGAATGCCACTTTTCATTTCATGTTGACATACTGTTATAAATTCCTTAATCCCTTTTTGATCATGAAGGGCAGACAAGGGCAATACTATAATGGCAGTTTAACTTGGATATAAATTATTTTCATGTCTTTCTAGATGATTGCACATAACAAGATCCAAGGTGTCAGACATGTGAATATGCCCATCAAATTCCACAGAATGATCTGATGATCTTGACCCAAAGTTTCTTATCTACTCGTTAAAGATAGAAAATGGAAAATAATTATTTAACTTGTTTTATAAAAGTGATATTACTGTATGTGGATTAAACTCTGTTTGGATGTTTTGATCTATAAAATTAGTTTTATTTAACCACAATAATAAACACTAAATTAATACTTTTCATTCAGGAAAAAAATGGTTGCTTATAACTATAAAATGTATTTATAAGCAATCATAGTGTGTTTAAAAAAAAATGATGGTAACATTGCATTGCTCTGGTCATTGTATGTATTTTTTTTTAAAAACAATTTTATTGAGTTTATAAAATAAGAGTTACATACAGTAATGCAAAATTGGGGTAGCATGACAGCGATAAACAGTGAACGGTTTTCAAAGAAACATCTGTAACATCTTGTCGAACACATACGAAAGGCCATGAGAAGCACAACAGACCTCACAGAATAGAAAAATAAGTACATGAAATCCCATCCATTGAGTGGTGCTTGGAGTAGGGGGCCGTGTAAACCTCCAACGTGAGTGGGAATGGGGGGGAGGCAAGGGAGTGGGGAAGTCTTGTCTTTCTTCTTTTAACTTCCATGGCAGCAACCGGGGTGGGCTCCTGCACTACATGAGGAAGCTAATAGAGAGCCTCCCCCAGCCCATCCACCCCTATCGGGTATACTCTGTGGACGGAGGAGGGGGGGCGGGTATCTTGTCATGGGCCGCAACCCCGGCGGCTCACCACGGGCGGGAAAAATTTTAAGCTTTGAGCGTAATTAGCATATGTGTCATAGCCCTCCCCCCATTGTCTGGTAGGGGGCATGTGCGTAGTGTTACACAGGTCTCTCCTCGTGTCATACCCTGTGCAGGAGATTGAGTTTATCTTGCGCGTTTCAGGGGTGAGAGGATAGTTGCGGTCCACCGGAGTGGAACGCAGGGGAAGTGTGGTCGGTCGGGGTCAGGGTGAGGATAGGGGGAGGGGGTAGTTGACTTTGTGGCAGAGCACCAAGTTAAACGGGGTCCATGGCGGGTACCTGTGGGGGTCAAGAGGGGTTGGCGGTGGGATGTGTATCCAGTGATTCTCGATAATGTGACCAACAAGCCCACGTGAATCTAAATTTTTCATGAGTATCTCTGGTTTGGTGGATCAGCCGTTCCATGTCTTCAATTTTATTGACTCGGGAGTGCCAATCTTGTAATGTAGGTGGTGTTGTCGATCTCCAGCGGAGAGGGACACATTGGGTGGCTGCGTTTATTAAATGAAGTGTCAGGGACTTGCGATATTGCGATCTAGGGAGGACTGAATGATGTAGTAGGTATTGCGCTGGGGTGAACTCAACGTGATTGGTGGTGATGTCTATAATACGTTCGTGTACCTCTTTCCAGAAAGGCTGTATGGCAGGGCAGTCCCACCAGATGTGGAGGAGAGACCCCGGCTCCTTGCCACATCTCCAGCACAAGGGAGAGACCGTGGGAAAGATTTTGTGCAGCTTATCTGGGGTCCTGTACCATCTCGTGCTGAGTTTGTATCTATTCTCCTGTGCGGAGACATTGATAGAGCCTGTGTGTGTGTGTTCCCAGATTGTCTCCCAATCTGTGTCAGATAAGGTAAGGGACAGGTCTCCCTGCCAGGCTGTACGGATATTGGTGGGGGGGACAACTGTGGAGATTAGCATGGAATAGAATGTGGAGATCAGGTGTCGTTGGGGTTCATGAGACGCAAGGATTTGTTCCAGATGTGTAAGGTCTCTAGACCACACCGATGGGGACTGTGCACTATCAAAGAAATGTTTTAACTGAAGGTACTTGAAAATGGACCATTTCAGATAAGGGAAAGAGGCAACCATCTCTTGATATGTGAGGAGAGTGCCGTGGTGGAAGAATTGAGAGGCATGTAGCCTCAGGGTTGTAGATCGAGTATCCTGGTCTGAATCGGGTATGTCGGGTATGAAGTCAGGGTTGCGCCGAAGAGGTGTCATGGGGCCCGGTGATGGGGAGACTTTAAGAGCTCGACAAGCTGACTTGAACTTGTGAAGGGTGGGGCCAATGAATGGGTGATTGATGCAAGATGTCGGGATCGAGCGGGGTGAAACCCAGGGAATGTGGGAGATCGGGTAGTTGAGGAAAGCATTTTCTATATTAACCCAGTCCTTGTCCCTAGTCTGCTGGGTCCAGTCTGCTACCCTCACAAGATGGCAAGCTGTGTGATACAGTTCTATGTCAGGTAACCCCAGACCGCCCTTCAGCTTCGGTCTTATGAGTTTATCCCAACTTAGCCTGGGTGGGCGTCCTGCCCACAAAAAGGTTCTGCAGCTTTTCTTGAAAAGCTTAAAGAAGGCCTGAGGTAAGGCTATCGGGATGGCCTGTAAGATGTACAGTAGACGCGGGAGGACATTCATTTTCAGGGCTGCCGCCCTACCAAACCATGATAGTCTGCCCTTATTCCAGTCCACCAAGTCTTCTCTGATGGTCTGGAGAGTGGGCAGAAAGTTGGAGGAATATAAGTCTTTCAGGTCATGAGGGATTTTGATGCCTAGATAGGTAATGGAGTCAGCAGCCCATTTGAATGGGAAGTTCTGTTTGCAAAGGGAGACTACTGAGTCTGGGAGGGTGATGTTCAGGGCTATCGATTTTTCAAAGTTGATTTGGAGATTCGAGAGTGATTTAAAAAATCGAAAGTCCTTCAGGAGATTGGGCAGCGTAGTTATAGGATCCGAGAGAAACATTAGGACGTCGTCTGCGTATGCGGCCAGTTTGCAGAGCTTACCCGGGACCTCAATGCCCTTAATAGTTGGATTAGTGTCTAACCGAAGTAGGAAGGGTTCCAGCGAGAGGACGAAGATAATGGGGGATAAGGGGCAACCCTGGCGTGTACCGTTGGATATGGAGAAGGCGTCCGACAGGCGGCCATTAACTCTGATTCTGGCAGTGGGGACGGAATATAGCGCTGAGATCAATTGTATGGTTCTGGTCGGCAGTCCTACTTTGTGCAGGACAGCCAACATATAGTCCCACGCCACCCTGTCAAACGCCTTCTCCGCATCCAAGGATAGAAGAAAACCCCTATTGCGCGACGACGTCAGCCAGTGGTGTATGTTGAGGGCTTTGGTTGTGTTGTCCCTGGCCTCCCGTCCAGGGACAAAACCCACTTGAGTTGTTGAAATTAGGTCAGGGAGTAGGGGCAGTAGTCTGTTGGCTAGGATCTTCGCGTATAGTTTTAAGTCCACATTTAGTAGGGAGATAGGTCGGTAGTTAGATACAAGTGTGGCGTCCTTTCCCGGCTTAGGGATCAGGGAAATGTGAGCTTCTAGTAAGTCCTTGGTCTGGGCAGTCAGGTCTGGAAGGGCGTTGTAAGTTGTAATGAAGTGTGGTATTAGTAAGTGGGTAAAGGCTTTATAGTAACTGGCCGGAAGACCATCCGGTCCCGGACTCTTGCCTGCTTTCAGTTGTTTTAACGCCCGGGTTGCTTCCTCTGATGTCACTGAGGAGTGTAGGCTGGTCAAGTCTGTGGTAGAGTCAATTCTCGGGCAATAGTCTTCCAGAAATTGATCAATAAGCGTGGACCTCTCCGTGGTCTGTGGGGTGTTCGCCGGTTTGGGTATGTTATAGAGATTCGTGAAAAAGCGCACAAACTGGTCCGCTATGTCGTCTGACTTAGTAATCGTCGCCCCCGACGGGGAGGTCAGGGCATTAATAGTGTGTGCCGATTTCCGCTTCTGCAGGGCGGAGGCAAGAAGCTTACCTGATTTGTTCCCGAACTCGTAAAAGAGTTTGTGCGTCAGTGTAAATTTACGGGTCATTGTTTTCTGGAGTTCCTCTAGGAGGTCTTTCCGAGCGGTTATCAGGTCTTCCTGCGTGCGCGTCGCTAGCAATAATTTATGTGCTCTCTCAAGAGTTTTGATCCTATTCGTCAGTTCTGTAATGCGTGTGCGCCTGAGTCTCGATCGTTTTGCTGTTAGTGACATGAATTCCCCCCTCACCACACACTTGTGTGCGGCCCAGGTTAAAGTGGGGGATGAGTCTTCTTTCGTGTTTTCGTTAAAGTAGTTGGTTAGAACGTCCGAGATGTGTTGTATGGTTGCTTCATCTAGGAGGAGTGAATCGTCCAGCCTCCATATTGGTGACCTGGGTTGATTGGAAGGGAGCGAAAGTGTCACTGTGATCGGGTGGTGGTCAGAGAGCAGCATCGGCTCAATGGTAGCACCCACCAGCGCAGTGAGGTTATTTTGCGTGAGAAAGAAGTGGTCTATCCTAGAGTATTTCTGATGTAGGGGGGAGAAGTATGTGAAGTCCTTCGTGGTGGGGTGCAGGGTGCGCCACGTGTCATGTAGGGTAAGGGTGGTCAGTTGAGTCTTGATCGCTTTTAGGGCTCTGTACGTTAAACATGTGGAGCCATTGGATGTGTCAAGGGATGGTGTCAGTGGTACATTAAAATCGCCTCCCAGCACTAGCACGCCTGCCTGGAAGGCCGTTAGTTGAAAGAGCATCTGTCTGAAAAAGGCCACTTGTTTTGAGTTGGGAGCATAAACGTTTGCTATTGTAAACTGTGCATTGTTCAGTGTGCCTTTCAGGAAGAGGTACCTGCCTTGGGGATCCTTTTGTATTTCATTTACCTGAAAGGGGCAAGTTCTGGAGATCAGGATAGATACCCCTTTGGATTTAGCAGTGTCATTCGGAGCGTGATAACCCGACGGAAAGTTGCGGTCGGTCAGTTTAGGAACACTGTCAGTTCTAAAGTGCGTTTCCTGGATCAGAACCATATGTGGTTTCTCTTTCCAGAGCGAGTATAATAGCCTGGAACGTTTTTCAGGTGTGTTCAAGCCACGTGCGTTTAATGAGTATAACTTGAGGTGCGGGGGCGTCCTATTCCCTCCGTTGGGGTGTTGAGCGGAGGACGAGGTCTGCATCGTGTAGGGCAGTGGGGGGGGGGGGTACAGGGGTAAACGGTGGACCGACTACACACTAATATGGGGGAGGGAGTGGTCCGTTAAAAAGGGACAGGTATAAAGTTTTGTAGATATAAAGAATAACCGATTAGATGAGAGGGTGTAACCCAGTCACCTATAGAGACTAATGCCAATCGGTAGTTTACAGGGTGTTGCGGGTCTCTACACAACCAGAGGGGCTGCGGGACCTCGTTCCACCACTGTGCGGGGGTTGACCTAGGTCTGTGCAGGAGGCCAAGACCAATCTATCAGTACCAGTTCCGTAGTAGTGTGTGATGCAACACAATGAAAGATAGCTACCTTCAAGGGGCCACCCCAGGGCAAAAACCATAGAGTTAAATACAGAGGGAGAAATACCCATTCCTATGGAGTTTAGCCATTTTCTAGGGCACCAAGCTCATCTAGCCCCCAGGGGAAGCTGTGTGTCCCAGAGTTTCGGGGCAACATTCAATGTCGTTGTGCAGCCTGAGACCTATACCCTGTATTGGCCACCTATCTCTTTATACTCTTAAATGCAGATATCCGTCAAGATCATGTCAGGATGATCCCCGTTTGGATCTTGTAGGGCCCTGTGGCCCGCACAGATATCGACACATGTATCTAGTAGCTAAATGAGAGTAGGAGGAGCGGTGTTATATGTGCATGAGCCTATGGTCTATACGTACACCCCTAACCCAGTATATCCCAACATTGGGATAAAACAGGCAACATCCTAACTAGTAAAACGTCCTGAAAAAAAAAAAAAAAAAGAAAAAGCATAAGACAGTGTGTCGTTGGTACTCGGTGGTGACCGCTCGGGTCGGGACCCTGCTGCCTACTCCGGGGGCCTGTGAAAGAAATTGGTAATTAAACACACATACCCCAATTAGAATGCCGGGCCTAGAGCGATGGCAATGTTGCGGCTGGAGGCCCGAAAGTCCAAAGCTAAAGTGTACGAGTGAGGGGAGAAATCCCCGATTGTTGCCAATTTCAAAGTGACAGTTCGACTTCACTTCGCCATTCAGCTGGGTGGCCTCATAGCGGTTCGATGCGGCTCTGTGTCTTGGGGAGACGTGCATCTATAAGAGCCGGATGGCAGGCCCGGGGTCCGGTCGTTTGGGAGACTCTTTGGGAGACTCTCCGTAAGTCGTGTTGCATTGCGGTGGCGGCATACGTGTAGGTAACGTCCTCCATTACTGGATGTTGTCATCTGGCGCAGGAAAAGGAGCGTGCGACGTCATTCGTAAGTTGCGTGAGGAGGGTCAATGTGTCCCGGAAATGGATGACCCAGCCCACGGAGAGCCTTGTGGGTAGTGTAGTTCAAACCACAGTGACCCATCGATCTATGCAGCCGCGCTCCTTGTCTATCCAATGGGAGCAAGGAGGCGACGATATCACAGAAACGGCAATTAGGCCTCCAATAAGTAGGGGAAACTCCCCAACGTACTGTCCACTGAGTATCCAGGAGCAAAACAACCAAACGAAAAAGTTAAAAACACAAAACAAAAAGAATGGGACCCAAAAGTAATGTCCCGGCGGCCATTATAATGTAGGGTTTTCGTCAGAGTCATGCTAACAGTCCCCAATGCGTATCATCATGGCCTGGTTCAGTAGTCTCTCCTTGCTCTCCTCGGGCCAGGTGCGGTGGGTGATCCCTGATTGCCTTGGGAGTTAGGCGTGGTGGGCGAGTTTCTCTGGTCAGACGGAGATCTCCTCCTGCGATAGCGGGTGGCTTGGGTCTCCATCGGGACCTCCTGGGACCTGTTCCAGCGCCCCACCGATCTCCGATACAGGGCATACCAATCTGGGACCGAAATCAAGGGCAAGTCCAGGGCCTCACAGAATTTGGGTAGATCCTCTGGAACCATCAGTTTGGCCGTGCGCCCCTGACGGGAAGCCTCTAAACAGAAGGGGAACTTCCACTTGTAGCGGATCTCGTTTGCCCGTAGTACATCCAGCAATGGTCTGAGATCTCGGCGATGTTGGAGGGTGATTCCGGAGAGATCTTGGTAAATCTGAATCGCCGCTCCGTTGTGTGAGGGCCTCTGGCTGCGGGCTTGCCTTAGGATATCTTCCTTAAGTTGGAAGTCCACGAGGCAGCACACAACATCCCTGGGAGGGTCGTTGTCTCTACCCTTGGGGCGCAAGGCACGGTGAATCCGTTCCATAGCTATGGCTGCTTGCGGTGGTCTGCCCAGTACAGTGTTAAAGATGGTGATCACCTCACTCTTCACTCGGTCACCCTCCACCGATTCTGGAAGGCCACGGACGCGTAGGTTCCGCCTTCGGCCTCTGTTGTCAAGGTCCTCCAGGTGTCTATTTACATCTCTTAGTTGCAGGGTATGGTCATCTATTTTCCTGGTCGACCTTTGTAGGACCTGGCCGTGATCTTCCAGCGTCTTCTCATTGACCGAGACTCTGTCAGCTAGAGAGCGTATGTCAAGTTTTAGGTCCGCAATGGCGGCTGACAGCGTGTCTTTAATGTCTGCGGCAATAGCTCTCAAGTCCAATATGTTGAGTTGCGGGAGGACGGGGGTCTCCGTGCCCCCCGTATCCAATCCCATCGGGGGTATCGGAGCTGCCTGGGATGCTGTCAGTATGATGGGTGAAGGGGCAACCGATTCAGGAGGCATGGGGCCTAGTGCATGGCTGTGGTGCGAGGGCGCAATGTTTCCCCTGGCGGTACGGAACATCTCCGGGATAATCTGTCCCTGCGATGCGGTGTGTTCCCTCGGGGAATGGGAGCGGGAGGCTGAGGTGTTCCTAGAGGCTGTTCCCATGATTTCGGGTGTGAATGGGATATGGGTTCTCCGCTAATGGTGGCAGATTGTCCTGAGGTGGCTGGAGCTGTGAGATCAAGCGTCCATCTTCCTGCCCGGTCCGGCCACACCCTGCTCTGGTCATTGTATGTAAAGAAAAAAAATTGAATAAAATGATTGTAAATGTATTTTTTTTTTACATACTGTCAGTGTCTCTGATCACTGTTACACCAGTCAAATAATGATACTGCACTGCACTGATAAGTATGTAAAGAAAAATTAAAAATTGTAAAAAAAAAAAAGGTTTTTATTTCTTCATCCTCCAAAAAATTGTGACAACAAATTACAGCTTTTGCAAAAAAAAATCACAGTCCCTATTACTAAACACCTTGGACTATCTACTTTCCTAAAAGGGGTAAATTGGGGAATATTTGTACTGTCCTGGCATTTTTGGGCCCCAAGAAATGAGTTTATGGCTGATCGATTTCAGATATACAATGTAGAAAATAATAATTGAACCTCATTGCATATTTTGTAAGTTTGCCCACTTACAAAAAAATGAAGGGTCTATAATATTTATCATAGGTATATTTGAAGTGATAGAGACAGACAATTACCCCAAAACACAAAAAAAATACATGATAAAAATGTTATAAATTGAGTTATAGTTCAGTATGTAAAATGAGCATTTGATCCCCTACCAACCAACAATAATTCTGGCTCCCAAAAGTGGAATTAAGACAAGGAAAATGGATGTTGCTAGTACACTATCTTTATGACTGTATATCCATTTCTGTGACTTGATTGGACCCTCCAGTCTCCTCTATGGAACAGCAGGTGTAGAAAGACATGTGTCCGTTTTTTTACCCACCAACATCCAATCCGATCCTATATGCTAAAATATAGAAAGGCGGTCTGTTTACATCAGACCACCCATAGAGGAGAGCGGGTTATGTCTGTGTCTGCTCTGTATGAGCGGAGAAGACACAGGCCATCCATCTGCCTGCTCAGGGGGGGGGGGGATCAGTGGACAGATTACCTGCTCAGCAGTCAGACTCTAACGGAGCCCGTCCCGTGTGGAAGGGGCCTTATTTGTAACTTTTTTTTGTCTTATTATGCCACACTGATGAGCACTGATAGGTGGCACTGATATGTGGCAATGATGAGCATTGATAGGAGGCACTAATGGGCACTGATAGGCGGCAGTGGTGAGCACTGATAGGCAGCACTTGTGGGCACTGATAGGCATCACGGATAGGCAACACTGGGCATTACTGATGGTCACCTATGGGCACTAAATTGCAGCACTGACTGGCACCAGTAATGGGCAATGATTTGTGTCACTGATTTGTGTCACTGATGGGCACTCATTGTCACTGATTGGTGGCACTCATGGGCATGGATTGGTGGCACTTATGGGGCTTTACTGTAATCAGAGCACTGATGATCATTACCCTAACTGCATGCCCTGTTCACCCCTACGAGGAGATGGCGCTGATTGACTCTGTCAGTGTGCAGTTGAGAGACAATTACAGGCACTTCCTGTATTTACATGTGACCGTCTGTGGTTGGACACAGCCGATCACATGGTTAAAGCGCTGTGAGGGGTATCACACACAATCCAGTGGCTGCAGCCACAGGGATTGTGTGTGAAACTGACAGGCAGACTTCTGCCTGTCAGCTGAGAGCATTTAGGCGGCTCTGCTGCCACTCAATCGCTCACATCCACCCTGCTGATCATAGTGCGCCTCTCACAGGATTCCGGACAAGAGAGGCGCACGATGATGAGCAGGGTGGATCAGACGGTTGTCTCCCACAGACATCTTCGGGATATGATTGCTAGTTTCCTGTATCGCCTGGGGCATTGAGTCCTATCCAGTCTGGTTTTTGTCCACCACTGTGAGTTGGAGTTCGCTGCAGTCCTGGAGTTAGATCATTATACAGTCCTTCCGGTAAGCAGGAAATCTATATGGTGGTGGCACAAATTTGTCAAATAATATAACATACTGTATAATTGTAATATCAGACCCTTTTTCCCCCCCAATCTTATCCAACAAGGCTATTACCACTGACTTATTAAACTTCAATTCCTGTGAACAAATGCATGCCTGAGCTGTAAAAATTGAAAAAATCTTTGATTTGGAATATTGTATTCTGTTAATTCACTGACGGTTTTCATTGCGTCTTCCTGAAATAACTGTGCCATATACCTTAGTCCCTTCTGCCTCCAAATGTCAAACCCTTCAAATTTCACCAGTTTCACATAACTACTATTATTTTCCTTCCTTCTAATCTTATTAGTTCTTCTCCCATTTTGAAAAACATGACACAATAAGCATGCATGTTTGTCTACATTTCAGGTAAATGCTACATTAAAGTAATTGTAAAGGATACATGTTCTTAAAAAATAACAAATATGTCATAATTACCTGCTCTGTGTAATAGTTTTGCCCAAATCCTCCTCTTCTTGGGTCCCCTGCCAGTGCTCCTGGCCCCTTCCCCTCCACTTAGTGCCCCCATAGCAAGCAGCTTGTCCCTCATGCCGGCTGGCTCCCGAGCCCCGCTCTGTGTGTCGATAAGACACACAGAGTTCAGTTTGGCCCTGCCTCTGCTTCTTTCTCACTGGCTGTGATTGACAGCAGCAGGAGCCAATGGCTCCCACTGCTGTGTCTGAGCCAATGAGAAGGAAGAGAGTTGAGAGAGCCACTGCTCTTGTGCACATCACTGGATCGAGGTCAGGATCAGGGGGGCTTGGGGTTGGGAGCTGCATGCAGAAGGTTTTTTATGTTAAATCAGAGACTGCACTGACAAGGGGCAGAATGGCTTTCTAATGACTGATAAATTTCAGCTTATAAACATAAATAAACAAATAAGCTAGAGGTGCTTACACACTTGCTGGTTGATAAGTAGTCATTGACTATTTTGGAGTTCTTTTTCTTTTTTTTTTTTATAAATTCTATTTTTATTTAAATTGCAAAATGACAACAATTACAAGAATGTCCAGTAGTGAGAGCCACTGCCTACAAATATAAAACCAAAAAAAAAATTTATACACTATGGGCCAGATTCTGGTAGAATCCGTGGCGGTGTAGAGTAAGCCATTTACACTACGCTGCCGCAACTTACTGGAGCAAGTGCCGTATTCCCCAAGCACTTGCTCTGTAGTTTGCGGCGGCGTAGTGTAAATGGCCCGGCGTATCCCTGCGTAATTCAAAGGGGGCGGCTTGTATTTAAATTAAGCGCGCCCCCGCGTCGATCGAACTGCGCATGCGCCGGTCGGGAAAAAAGCCCAGTGCGCATGCTTCAGCTCACGTCGGAAAACGTAGTTGAAACCGACGTAAAAACAACGTGATCGTCACTTACGCAATGCCCTATTCGCGAACGACTTAGTAAAACGACGTAACCGACGGAAAAAGATGATGCTGACCCGACGCCATACTTAACATGGCATACGACGGAACTTCGTAAGCCTACCCCTCATATAGCAGGGGTAGGTTTAAGCTTACGGAAACGACGATGAGGCGGCGTAAAAACGTTCGGGAATCGGCGTATTAGGCTCATTTGCATAGGCAAATGAGAAATCAACGTTAAGGCCACCTAGCGGCCAGCAAAGTAATTACATCTAAGATCCGACGGTGTAAGTGTTTTACACCTGTCGGATCTTTGCTGTATCTATGTAAATGATTCTATGAATCAGACGCATAGATACCCACGGAAAAAAACTGAGATACAACGGTGTTTCTTGCGATACACCGTCGTATCTCTTTTGAGAATCTGGCCCTATATATTGAACAACAGGACTATAAGTCACATTGGGTGCCTCAGCTACCAGTAGACGCCAAGAAGCCTCTTAGGAAAAAATAAGTAGGATGTAACGATACATTAATCACAAATAACTGGCTCAAATATGAAAGAAATTCAGGCGTCCACAAAAGTAGAGGATAAAAAATAGCTGTAAAATAAGTAGTGTTACACTGGCTCCCGAAAGGACATAGGCAGGAGAAGCATCACTAAGCCCTGGTTCACACTGGGCTGCTGGAGTGAAGCCGTTCGAGTTCAGCTGAACTCGCACGATTTCACTCCTGCTGACAGCCCTGATTTTGGCCGCGAGTTAAGAGACATCTGTGCAGGTTTCTGTACAGATGTCAATGTAAATCGCGGCCCCAAATCGCAAAAAGTAGTACAGGAACTACTTTTTGAAATCGGTGCAGCCCCGCTGATGCAGCGTCGCACCGATTAGTAAGGTGTCATTGGCGACAATTGCCGGCAAATGCCGCCGATTTGAGATGCGATTTCACATGTGAAATCGCATCTCAAATCGAACCAAATCGTACCCAGTGTGAACCTGGGCTAAAGGAGATTTATGCCCAGAACATAAAGTGAAGGATTCAAGAGGACAATCACCCTTCCAAATCCGCTTCATGTACATTTGAAAACCTCTTCTGAATGCTAGAACTTGACAGCTAGTAACCTATGCTGTTTTGCCACTTTTACATGCAGCGGCACGTTTAGCGATATTTTTGAGCCTTTGCGTTCCAAAGCGAGAACCTCGCTGGGAGCCGCATTCTGCCGAGAACCTCGGCCGTGTGTACGCTCTCGGCGAGCCCCGCCTGTCGGGAAAACCGTCAAGCAAATAGAGAGCTTGTTCTCTATTTGCTCGACGGCCCGTCGGGATGAATGGCTGGTCGCCTTTCCCGACGGGCGGGTCGCCGAATCTGCCGGCCGGCAGAGAACCTCGACGGGCGGAACGATGTGTTCCACCCATCGAGGTTCTCTGCCGTGTGTGTACGGGGCCTAAGACGTGTTTACAGGCTGTTACAAACATTTGGGGCCAGATTCAGGTAGATGGGCGAATCTTTATTTTGGAGTAACTTTTCTCATTTACGTTACTCCGCCGAAACTTTAGGAGCAAGTACTGTATTCACACAGCACTTCCTCCTAAAGTTGCGGCGGCGTAGCGAAAATGAGCCGGCGGAATTCAAATTGGGTGGGTAGGGGGCGTGTATTATTTAAACTAGGCGCAATCCCGCGGCGAATGTACTGCGCATGCGTCGACTGTCAGTGCGCATGCTCCAAATTCTGTCAGTGAACGTCAATGACGTCAATCCCCATTCACGGACGTTTTACGCAAACGACTCAATTTTTTTTTTTTCGACGCGATGACGACGGCCATACTTAACATAGGATACTCCACTAGGGGGCTGGTTTTTCTTTACGCCGCGTATCTCTTACGGAAACGTCGGAAAGTCACTGCGTCGGGCCCGAATACGATCGTGAATTGCCGATTCTCGCTGATTAACATATTCTCGGAGTTAATCAGCGGGAACGCCCCGAGCGCCATTTTTAAAATTGCAGTTCCGATACGACGGCGAAATACAATTACGCCGCTCGTATAGGAACTCCAACCCGGCGTTTCTTGTTTTCTGCTTACTGAAAACAGAAACGCCGGCTCAAAGTGAGAGTTAGGCTGGAGTATCACTGATACTCCAGAGTAACTCTACCTGAATCTGGCCCTTGGTGTTTCAAATGTCAGTAAACTATCATCCAGAACACGATTCCTCTGATTTCAAAAAAATGCTTTTAAACTCAACTGCTTCTAAACTACTATAAATGACTGATGCTGCGTATACACGACCGTTTTTCGGGTTCTAAAAAATTACGTTTTTTTTTTAAAGGTCATCAAAAACAATCATGTGTGGGCTTCAGAGCAAGTTTCAGGTTCTAAAAAATGGGCATTTTTTTTCCCGAACATGCTCTATTTTTTCACAACGTTTTTAAGGTTGTAAAAAATGGTCGTGTGTGGGCTTAACCACTTAAGGACCACCGCATGTACATTTACGTCGGCAGAATGGCACCGACAGGCACATCAACGTATATATATGTTGGTGCCTTGAGGTGGGTCGGGGGTCCGATTGCGACCCCCCCCGGTACATGCGCCGGTCCCCGCGGCTGTACGAGCGATTCGTGCAGAGGGGACGGCGGTCCGCCCCCTCCGGATCGCTCCCAGCCAATGCGCGCGCCCGCCTGTGTGTCACTTGCTCCTCCTGTGATCTCTCCCCTCAGCGTTTTTTTCATCCACCGCTGAGGAGAGATCACATCACACAGTAAGTCTGCACAACACTACACTGACACACACTACACATAAACACATTTAACCCCCGCGATCGCCCCCCCTCCCCCCCTGTCACAGTGTCACTGAATGCAGTAATCATACATGTATGATTACTGTATTTAGTGTCAGTGTGACAGTCAGTTAGTGTTCAGGGTAGCCCCGTACCCCCCCTAATAAAGTTTTAACCCCTTGATCACCGCCCTAGTTAACCCTTTCACTCCCTATTGCCAGCATCACTAAGCGATCATTTTTCTGATCGCTGTATTAGTGTCGCTGTTCCCGCTAGGTAGCTATTTTTTTTTATTGCGATTTTCTTTTACTAAAGACATGTGGCTAAATACATTTTGGCCTAAATGTTTGACTAAAATTTAGTTTATTTGATTTTTCTTATAACAAAAAGTAAACAATATTGATTTTGTTTCAAAAATGTCGCTCTATTTTTGTATATAGCGCAAAAAATAAAAATCGCAGAGGCGATCAAATACCACCAAAAGAAAGCTCTATTTGTAGGAAGAAAAGGACGCAAATTTTGTTTGGTAGCCACGTCGCACGACCGCACAATTGTCAGTTAAAGCGACGCAGTGCCGAATCGCAAAAAGGGGCAAGGTCATTTACCTGCATTTTGGTCCGGGTCTTAAGTGGTTAAACGACGTGAAAAATCCGCGCATGCTCAGAAGCAAGTTATGAGACAGGAGCGCTCGCTCTGGTAAAACTAGCGTTCGTAATGGAGTAAGCACATTCATCATGCTGTAACAGACAGAAAAGCGTGTATCGTCTTTTACTAACACAAGGGTGGCACCATCCGCATGGAACTTCCCTCTTATAGTGTCGTCATACGTGTTGTACGTCCCCGTGGTTTGCTAGAGCATTTTTTTTTCACGGTCGTGTGTAGGCAACGCCGTTTTAATGATCAAGTTGAAAAAAACATTGTTTTTTCTAGAGCCTGAAAATTTCATTTTTTAGAACCCGAAAAATGATCATGTGTATGCGGCATGAGTGTACATGTACCCATGAGATAACATTGAGAAGAGGTCAGTGGCAGCTGAGAAAAATGCCAAACTGCTCCTAAACGTGTGTTTACCAGCTGCAGTGTACATAAGGCCTTATAGTGTCTGGGTTCTCCGATGTTGTCAAACTTGGTGGGATAACCTCGACTATTGTAGGAAGCTCTGTACAAGGGAAGCACTGAATTAACCAGAGTTTTCCATTGCTAGATAGAAGGAGGGTTTGGAGATTTCCATTTTTTACAACAACAAGCTTTCTGGCATAAAACAGCAGCATTCTCAAAAGGGCTCTCATGAACTTCCGTGAGGGTAAGCCCTGTACACATGATCGGATATCTGATGGAATCTAATCCGATGGATTTTTTCGTCGGATATCTAATGAAGCTGACTTTCATCAGTCTTGCCTACACACCATCAGTCAAAAATCTGAACGTGTCCAACGCAGTGACGTAAAACACTACGACGTTGTCAAGGAATCTAGTAGACCAGACTGTGTGACCACACAGAGGAGACCAAAAATGTATGTAAGTGAAATAAAAAGGTGTTTATTTACAAGGTGACAAACATGCGAAAACAATCAGTGCACAATTAACCACAAATATTATATACAAATCAAGGGGAGATACCGTAATCTTAAACAAAGCCAGGCCAATGTCATACACAGGGAATATCAGCAGATGGGTGAGGATGGGAACACAACAGAGCAGGGAGAGGATGGATGGACAGGCTGCGGGGCAGGAATCCAAGGTAAACAGGATCCAAGGTAAACAGGTAACAGGAAGGATAGGTCCAGGATGGGCTCGGGCTAGGGATCAGAAGCAGGGTCCAGATAGCAGGCTCAGGGTCAGGATTACAGGCTCAGGTCAGGAAGGTAGAAAGATACCAGGGCGAGGTATGCTTGCACTCACCGGGTATATGTAGAGGTGTGCTGATTACATTCAGGTCACACCTGGGTGCAGCAAGGGCCGTACGCTCTACACTGCCAGGCTCAATCCGCTGGTGGAGACCAGTCCTGCGTCCAAAAGGTGATATAACACCAGCAGGGGGAAGTTCTCCTGACAGCTCCAAACTGCCAGGAGACACCTGCTGGTGAAAGGCAGTACTGCGAGCCAGATAATAAATAGCACCAGCGGATGGAACCTTTCCTGACAGACGTGCTGAGAAAAATTAAGTTCAATGCCTCCGAGCATGCGTCTAATTGATTCTGAGCATGTGTGGATTTTTCTCTGCTGGTGTTCCCCACAGGCGAACATTTTTTTCTATCAGTTTTTTAACCATAGGAACATTTTAAAACATGTTCTATTTGTTTTCACCGATGGAAAACAAACCGATGGGGCCCACACACGATCGGTTTGTCCGATTAAAACGGTCCATTTTCATCAGACAAACCGATCATGTGTAAAAGGCTTAAGGGTTCCACCAGACCCAACAAGCAAACCCTCATCTCTCGAGGCACCAAAATGGTCATTAAAATGAATTGGAGAACTTCCGTCCAAAAGTCCTCTATTGTGGGACAACTACAAAAGACATGAATGAAGTCCGATTGTGGGAAGGAACGACACCAACAACCCTAGGATTCAGTAAGCCCAAATTTCTTCACTCTATCTGGTACAAGATGGATACGGTGAAGATTTGTTTATTTGGATCTAAAATACTGAAATGGATAATCCCAGAAATCCTGCCAATCATCGCCATCTAGGTCAGGAATATCTGACAGCCATTGTTCCCTACACCTAACAAGGCTAACAGGAAGAGATTATTGTATGGTTGGTACAGTACTGAGTGGGCATTGGAAATGGTGTCAGTGCAGAGCAGTGACTCCAGGTCCGTTTCCTGAAGGTTAATGGCATGGGAGCCAAACTGTGTAGAACAAGCATGATGTAATTGTAAATATCATAAAAAATACCAGTTGGGCAGGGAATATTTAGCTTGAGGACTGAAAAGGAGAGAAGGCAGCCAAGGAAACAAATTTAAATTGATCCCCCAGCTTCTTAATGCCCCTTGATTGAGGTTCTTTTATAATCACTTAGCCACCAGCCACCATCATTATATGGTGGAAGGTCCCGCGAATCGCCGTACTGGCTACTTTAAGAGCCGTAGCAGGCGCGTGCATGCGTGCGCCCGCTGCACGACAGGGGGACCCGATGTTCGTGGCCGGCTGCGATGTCCCCAGGCCACCCATGATCGTGAGCACGAGAGCCAGGATGGGGATGTGTGTATGTATGCACACAAATCCCTGTTGTAACAGGGGAGGAGAGACAGATCTGCTGTTCCTAGTAATTAGGAACAGTAATCTGTCTCCTCCTCCAGTCAGACCCATCCCCCCACAGTTAGAAACATAAACGAGGGAACACAGTTAACCCCTTGATTGCCCCCTAGTGTTATTCCCTTCCCTGCCAGTGACATTTACACAGTAATCAGTGCATTTTTATAGCACTGATCGCTTTATCCTCTATTTTGTAGATGCTATAACTTTTGTGCAAACCAATCAATATACGCTAATTGCGTTTTTATTTTTTTACTTAGAATATGTAGAAGAATACATATTGGCCTAAACTGATATTGGGGATATTTATTATAGCAAAAAGTAAAGAAATATATATTTTTTTCAAAATTGTCGCTCTTTTTTTTAATAATAGCGCAAAAAATAAAAGCTGCAGAGGTAATCAAATACCACCAAAAGAAATATCTATTTGTGGGGAAAAAGAGGACCTACATTTTGTTTGGGTACAGCGTCGCACGAACACGCAATTGTCAGTTAAAGCGACACAGTGCCGTATCGCACAAAAATGGCCAGGTCAGGAAGGGGGTAAAATCTTCTGGGACTGATGAGAGTGCCTACAGCTTCCTGTGGTGCTGGAAGAGCTTTGTTTTAAGGTAAGTTTAACATAATGTGCCAGTATGCGATTCATACTAGCACATTACGCTGATGTTGATGTCACTCCTGCACATTAGGGATGAGCCGAACACCCCCCCCCACACCAGAACCTTCGAACGAACTGACCGTTCGCGTGAACATTTAGAACCTCATTGACGTCTATGGGACTCGAACGTTCGAATTCAAAAGTTCTAATTTTAAAGCCTAATATGCAAGTTATTGTTGTAAAATGTCTTTGAGAACCCGGGTCTTGCCCCAGGGAACATGTATCAATGAAAAAAAAGTTTTAAAAACGGTTGTTTTTTCTGGAGTAGTGATTTTATCCACTTGACCACTGGGAACTTAAACACCCTTAATAACCAGACCAATTTTCAGCTTTCGGTGCTCTCACATTTTGAATGACAATAACTCTGTAACACTGTAACCAAATTACATTTTTGACCTTTTTTTCCTACAAATAGAGCTTTCTTTTGGTGGTATTTGATCACCTCTGTGGTTTTTATTTTTTTCGCTATAAATGAAAAAAAAAAAAAACGAAAATTTTGTAAAAAATATGAATTTTTCTTCATTTCTATCATAAAATTTAGCAAAAAAGTAATTTTTCTTCATAAATTTGGCCTAAAATGTATACTGCTACATATCTTTGGTAACAAAACAAAAAATAATTGGATATTATTTAGTCTGGGTAAAAGTTATAAGGTCTACAAGCTATGGTACCAATTACTGAAAATTGATCAATTTGATTATACCTGATGTACTGACAGCCTCTCCCATTTCTTGAGACCCTAACATGCCAGAAAAGTACAAATACCCCCCAAATTACCCCTTTTTGGAAAGAAGACATTCCAAGGTATTTAGAAAGAGGCATTGTGAGTTTTTTGAAGTTGTCATTTTTCCCACAATTCTTTGCAAAATTGGGGGTACTGCAGAATATTGTGCAGGGGGGTACTGCAGAGTATTGCGCAAGGGGTACTGTAGAGTATTGCGCAAGTGGTACTGCAGAGTACTGGCAGGGGGTATTGCAGAGTACTGGCGGGGGGTATTGCAGAGTATTGTGTGGGGGTATTGCAGAGTATTGCGCGGGGGTATTGCAGAGTATTGCGCAGGGGGTATTGCAGAGTATTGCGCAGGGGTATTGCAGAGTATTGCGCAGGGAATGAAGAGTATTTCAGGGGTTAATGCAGGGATGGCTGAGCAGGGATGGCTGGATCTGTGACTGCAATAGTCACAGATCCAGCCACAGCGCTGCTGACACCCGCGCTCCCCCCTCTCACACTGTACCGATCGGAGGGCGGAACCGGCGTCATCAAATGACGGCAGTTTGTTTACATGTGATCGCTCCGTCATTGGACGGAGCAATCACGTGGTAAACGGCCGCTATCAGCGGCAATTTACCGCGATCCATGATGCGGTCATGGACATTCCCGCATGCGCGCCCCAGGGGGTGTACGGGAGCACAATTCTGAGAAGACGTTATATAACGTCCTCCCAGGGTTAAGCAACCACCTTGCCACCGTTATTTGACGGCGGCTGGTGGTTAAGTGGTTAATGATGCTTAAAGTGAAAAAAACATGAAAAATTCCTTTAAATATCGTACCTGCTGGTGTCTATAGTATACCTGTGAAGTGGCATGTGTTTAGAACTGTCCCTGCACAAAATGAGATTACTATAAGAAAAAAAAGTAATTTAAAACTGCTTGCGGCTTTAATGTAATGTCTGGTCACTGCAATATGGATGGAAATCTTTGAGAAAAATATCACAGACACAGACAGTACACACACCATGTAGCTTTAGGTGCACACTGCAGAGGACACGGGCAGTACACACACCAGGTAGCTTTAGGTGCACACTGCAGAGGACACAGGCAGTACACCATGTGAGAATACTGCAGCTAGCACAATCACCTGCCTGACAGTAAATTAGGAAGAGCAGATCTAGCTAAACTATACAGTGTATAAATATATATACAACACCTGGGATGCATATATATCTCTACACACATAACTTTAACTGACTAGCCTGCCTGCCTGCCTGCTCTATCTAAAAATGAAACTCTCTCTGTCTTCTCTCTTTTAACCACCGCACCACACTAAACAAGGTGACACTTCTCCAATGGGGCACTCGAGAAGAGGAGGAGCCAGGAGTAGCGCTGATGGACCCAAGAATAGGAGGATTGGGGCCACTCTGTGCCTAATCAACTGCACAGAGGAGGTAAGTATGACATGCTTGTTTTATTTTTATTTTATTTTTTAAACTGAACCTTTAAGGTAAAAAACCTTTTGACTTTACAACCACTTTAACTTAATAAACAGTATTTTTCAAAGAACAGAATCACAAGCAAATGGCCAAGATGACAAGAGTCCAAGTATTCTGAAGTTATACCTGAGCATTAAAAGCCCATTCCTTGATATTTAGCCCTTCACAGATTAATACATTGTGACACTAAAGGGAAATCTTCATAATGATTATTCCATTTAGATCACAGCAAAAACTGAAAGTAGCCATTATGCAAATGCAGCGCTTTTAGATTAATTATGCATTCCATCGCTTGTGACCCAAACATCAAATAATTATTTTCTGTGCTATCATGCACATATAAGTAGCCAGAAAGGTTCTTTTTTGTGATACTTGAAAAGACTTGTCAGTCATCATGGTACTTTGTATTTTTGCAATGTAATGTCTAACACATTGTTTGATTTTTAACTCCTCCAACAATACAATAATACAGACAGCCAAATTACAGGTTTCAAAGCAAATCTCAGTGTCTTCTGCATGCTTCATTTGTAAATGCATTTGTTCAAGCTGATTTGGACAACAATGACCTTTACAGAATGTAAATACGTTATGTCAATTCCGTGTACAGTCATATAATGACTATGCACATGCCTTCTTTATGCCTGAAAAGCCTTAAACATATTTTTTTAATTTGCTACTGCATTGTAATAATACATACTGAAAAACGGCTTCTACTGGTGTAGTCTACAGTGTAAAGAAAACATATGCTTTGCTTATGCAGGGCAAAGCAGCAGGTTGACTTTGAAGACCTGTCCCCCAGTAGCAGATAGTACTCATTCATCAGATGCTTTGTTCCAGCTCTGGTAGCAAAGGAAATGTTTGTTATTTCTGGCTCTGAGGGTCCTTGTGACTCACCCCATTTGACAACACTGCATAAGAAAGGTGCAGGGGATCAAAATAAAAGTGTGTATATTCTGCTGGGGATAGGGGAAAATAAATGAATGTGTTATGTTCCTTTGCTCTACATGGTGACATGGTGGCATCACAGCTTCTAATTAAGTGTTACATTAAAAATCAGTTTTCATTACCTTATGCTCTGCTAGACTTCCTCTTTCCTGTGAGATCAGTCCCCTAAAGCTGATTATTTTCTGCACTTCATCAGTCGCAGGGACTCAGTAAAATCCTCATATTTTAATATTACAATGCATGACCAACAGATTTGTATTATAAGGAGGGCTCATCAACAGCAGAAAGCCTTAGGCCGCGTACACACGAGGAGATATATCCGATGAAAACGGTCCAACGGACCGTTTTCATCGGACATGTCTCCTGGGATGTTTTGGTTTGATGTGTGTACACACGATCAAACCAAAAACCCAGCGGACAGACAACACAGTGACGTGGCGGTGACGTTGACGCCGCCACGTCACCAAATCAGGAAGTAAAATACTTCCACGCATGCATCGAATCCATTCGACGCATGTGGGAGATTTCGGTCCGCTGGTTAGGCGTACTAACCAGCGGACATATCCGACAGACAGCTTTCCAGCAGACAAGTTTTAAAGCATGCTTTAAAACTTTTGTCTGCTGGAAACCTGTCTGCTAGCTGGAAAACAAGATTGGATACGTCCGCTGAAACTGGTCTGTGGACCAGTTTCAGCAGATATGTTTGGTCGTGTGTACGCAGCTTCAGAAAGAAGAGAAAAGGGCTGGCAGCCAAAGAAGCAGTAGATAAGGTTAGTACACAGGCCCGGATTTACTCCCTTTGCCGCTCCAAGGCCGGGTCCTTTAATTAAGCCCCCCCTCCAAAAAAAAAAATGAAAGTCCCCCAACCCTGAAAGTGCACATATACTAACGGAAAAATCATACATAAAATCAAACAATAATTCTGAGGTTACTTGTGATTTGCATATTGTGTTATTGAAGACATACCTAGTGTATTTGTGCACTGTTTATATACAATAATAACTGTAAATATATTCATTATGCAGCATACCCAGCAAGGAATTAAATACCTTTGAGTCAAATATTCTGCTTTGCACTGTAATCTCGTCCTGGAGGGGACCCAGAGGTAGTGCAGTGGTGATGGGAGTCTGGGAGAATCATAGCTGCCAGGAAGATGTGGAGACAAATGAACACTGGACTGGATGTGAAGGTCCTCAGTCAGGAGGAGAGGGCTGGGACGTCTCCGGTGCCAGTTTTCTTATAGGTTTACTCCAGGATTTCCTTCTTGCCCATGAGCAGAAAAAGTAAAAGACCCCTCCGATTTGCCTGACACGTGACGGAACATCCGGACTTGTTGATCGTAGTTGCCTGTCGAGACTGCGGTGTCCTGCCAAAAAATGTCCGGCGGATAATGTCTTGCACAGTACGAACCACAACTGGGGCGACAGAACTACTCTGCAAGGGGGTGGGTTCATGTACTATCGTCTAAGGGGCGGATAGCTACAGAAGAGGCAGAGTTTTCTATTGATATGCACAGCTGATTACTTGGCCGTGATTTTAGCAATACATTACACATGTTTGCAAATCCGTCCCCTCATTTGTTTAAACACACCCCGCAAATATCGGCAGAAGACCAGGTTGGAACATAGGGACTTGCTGCCGGCCGGGTCGACAGGATTTTTTCACCCCCCCTGTTGCGGCCCCTGCACCCACTGCCTCCCTTAGGCTTGGCCTCGGTGGCCTTGTCAGGAATCCGGCCTTGTTAGTACAAATACTTCAGGAGAATAGATGCAGCAGCCATGCACAGTTCAGCTTTTTTTTCATCTGGAAAGTATTGATTGTATAAAACATAAACAATATATTAGATAGATAGATAGATAGATAGATAGATAGAGATAGACAGACAGACAGACAGACAGACAGACAGACAGACAGACAGACAGACAGACAGACAGACAGACAGACAGACAGATAGATTATACAGAAACTAGATGATCAGAGAGATCTTGGGTGGTAAAGAGTCTCCAACCCTGACTCTGGGTATCTTATTTTTGTAAATTTTAACCCGACTGCGAAAGAATGCTGAAAAGGCAGAAAGCAGTCAGCAGGTGTACACGGGGTGTTATATGGAATAGGAAAGTTGTAAACAGGCTGTGAGCTATTTATCTGCTTAGATGCTACTGAGCGCCTGTAAACTTTTTCTGGACCCCTGAAGCATGCAGGAAGTTTAAGTCCTGTTGTGGGACATGTTTAAGCCAGAGGTGAGCCAAATCTTTCATATGTATCATACGTTTATGGTTTTGTTTGGTTTATGCTGAAGAAAAGCTTTTTTTTTTTAAATGTTATATTTTTTTATTTTGTTTGCTATTACAAAGATGACTGGCTAGTGATTTGAAGCCCCCACATATCAAGATTTATACTGTATAGAGGTTTTCCCTATCCAACCCCTACCCTGCTCCCTTATTCTGCCCCTAAACACACCCTCATAACTGATCTCAAGGAATTACACTGTTAAATGTTTATAGCAGAATTAAGTTACAAAATTAAATATTAACAACTTTATCTATGCCTATTAGTGCAGCCTCATCAGTGCCCATCAATGCAGCCTATCTGTGCTCATCAGTGCCCATCAGTGCAGCTCATCAGTGCCCTTCAGTGCCGCCTCATCAGTGCTCATCAGTACTGCCTCGTCAGTGCCTATCAGTGCAGCCTCATCAGTGCCCATCAATGCAGCCTATCAGTGCTCATCAGTGCCCATCAGTGCAACCTATCAGTGCCCATTAGTGCAGCATCATCAGGGCAGATCATCAGTGCCCTTCAGTGCCGCCTCACACGTACTCATCAGTGAAGCTTCACCAGTGGCCATCAATGCAGCCTCACCAATGCCCATCAATGCAGTCTCACCACTGCCAATCAATGCGGCCTCATCAGTGCCTATTAATGCAGCCTCATCAGTGCCTATCAGCACAGCCTCACCAGTGGCCCTCACCAGTGCCCATTAATGCAGCCTCATCAGTACCCAGCAATGCAGCTTTATCAGTGCCCATCAAAGCAGCCTCATCAGTGCCCATATATGCAGCCTTGTCAATGCCCATCAATGCAGCCTCACTAGTGCCCATCAGCACAGCCTCAACACTGTCCATAAGCAAAGTCTCACCAATGCCCATCAATGCCCATCAATGCAGCCTCACCAGTGCCCACCAATGCAGCTTTACCAGTGCACATCAGCACAGGCTCACCAGTGCCCATCAATGCCAATCAATGTAGCCTCACCTGTGCCCATCAATAGAGCCTCATCAGTATCCATCAAGTCCATCAATGCAGCCTCACCAGGGCCTATCAGTGTAGCCTGACTAGTGCCCATCAATGCCCATCAATGCAGCCTCATCAGTGCCCATCAATGTCCATTAATGCAGCCTCACCAGTAATCATTAGCGCAGCTTGGCAGTGCATGGGGATCAGAGAGAGGAAGAGGAGAGCCGGCTGGATTATTATAAAGAGCAGGGAACCCCCACTGTGATAGTTTTGATTTTAATTGCCAGACTCTCGCAGTCACACACAGTCCCACCTCCTGGATCATCTCCTATGATAGACATCACATTACATTATTGAATATGTACAAAGCGGGAGAAAGGATTTAAAAAAAAAAGGAATTTCGGCGGAACCACCCCTTTAAGGCCTCGTACACACGAGGGGATATGTCCGCTGAAAACGGTCCGATGGACCGTTTCAGCAGACATCTCCGCTCGTGTGTATGGGCTAGCGGACAGATTTGTCCATCGGACAAATTTCAAAGCATGCTTTGAAATTTGTCCGCTACAAACCTGTCCGTCGGATATGTCCGCTGGTTAGTACGGTAAACCAGCGGACATATCCTCCCACACATGCGTCGTATCCTGTGAATGGATCCGACGCATGCGCGTGGAAGTGTTTACTTCCTGGTGCGTGACGTAGCGGTGACGTGGCGGCGTCAACGTCACCGCCGCGTCACCGACACGTCACCGCGCCGTCCGCCGCGGGGAATTTGATCCGATGGTGTGTACACGCCATCGGATCAAACTCCAGATCGGACATATCCGATGGAAATGGTCCGCGGACCGTTTTCATCGGATATGTCCGATCATGTGTACGAGGCCTAAGAGTTCCCTTAACTGGAACTAAGGGGCCAAGCTTAACCCCAGAATAACAACCCCAAACCATAATCCCCCTTCACCAAATGATTTGGACCAGTGCACAAAGCAAGGTCCATAAAGACATGGATGAGCGATTTTGGATTGGAGGAACTTGACTGGCCTGCACCGAGTCCTGACCTCAACCCAATAGAACACCTTTGGAATGAATTGGAGCAGAGACTGCGAGCCAACCCTTCTCTTCCACCTCAGTGCCTGATCTGACAAATGCGCTTCTCGAAGAATGGTTAAACATTCCCGTACTCCATAGACTTACCCAGCAGGACTTAGGCCCGCCCCTGCTTACTCTTCACTGCATTCGATTGACAACAGCAAGAGCCAATGGTTCCTGCTGCAGCTTGAATGCTTTGTAAAGAGAAAGAAAGTGGAGAATAGATGCAGCCATGCACAGCACTGATCTCTTTTCCCCTCTCTTCCACTTCACACAGAGAAGGGAGGACACAAGCAAACTGAAAATGTTTTTTTTTTACCTTAATGCAAGCAATGTATTAAGGTAAAAAAACTATTTTAGGTTTAGTATCACTTTAAGTCTAGCAGAGACGTTTTCTATCATCAAACAGCAGCATAGTCAGTTGATGAGGAAAATCAGCTTGCAAGTAAATATTTAATACAGTGTGCATCCATGACCATTTATAGAACATAAAGCCAATCAGTGCCTGCATGCTTGTTGTCTGCTTCTGTTTTAATGAAAATATATATGGGCCCTGTTTAGAAATGCTAGAAGTGAGGGTATAGGTCATGTCTCTTCTGTGAGTATGTGTGCAATTTGATTTGCTGCTATTGAGGGTATTCACAACAGCAATAAATCAGTCTTTAGAAAAGTGGAATCGTTGCTTCTAGTTCACCCCCCTTGCCACAAGTGTTGAAAAGGAAATTTTGACATGTTCTATTTTTTACTTACTTGACAAAAATGCAATATAAAGCTAAAAAAAAAATGTTTTTATTTTTTATTGTTGTGGACGTTCACAGGGTTAGGCACCTTTATGTATGTATTTTATGTTTTCTATTGTCATGTATTATGATAGGCAGTCTTTGAGATCCTTAAATTTTGAGTACATTTTCACAAAGACTGCTGGCCATAAATATCTGGGGAGAGAATGTGATCTGGATGCTGAAGTACTAATATCCAGAGAAATTTTATTTTTGCCTAGCTACCAAACGCATCTGAGGATTTGTACAGTTATTTTGAAATGCAGATGATAGGCTTGCAAGACAAAGGGGTCATTTACCAAGCCTGTGCGCCATGACTCATGGTGCACAAGCAGGTGTAAAAGTGTTTTTGACATTTACAAAAGAGATACGCTGGCAGTGCAGTGTATTTCCTCATTTACTAAAATGCCTAATGCGCCCAGGAGAGGGCGCATGGTATGCTAGTATAGACCTGGCGTACGGCATTTAGTAATGTAAATATCGGGGATTCATGCGGGAGTTTATTAGGGGAGGGAGGGGGTGATGCAGGGGAAGTGTAGTGACATGTGTTTGAATGTGTGTGGCGGGCCGAATTCCCGTGCGCTTGCAAAGTGCACCTGAACCTCGGGAGGATCATTTGCATACTGGGCATGCGCAGAGGGAAATTTTGGGGCTTCCCATGCGCCTCGTCAGTACGCCGAGAAATTCTTGGTAAATTCCATGCGGCGTAGCTGAAATTCCTGTGCGTGACGTGAATCTGCGCTGACCATGAAGGGGAATTCCGCGCCAAATTTCAAATTGGAAACCGGCGCGGGTCCCCCTCCAGGGGTACAGTAGGCTCTTCGGCTTGGTCTGGAATGTGAGGGGTTAAACCCACGCCAAAAATGGCGTGGGGTCCCCCCCAGATCCAGACCAAGCCCTCGTCCCAGGCACGCAGTCTGGCCGGACAGGAATGGGGGTGGGGACGAGCGTTCCCCCCCCCTTCTGAGCCGTACCAGACCGCATGCCCTCAACATGGGGGAGTGTGTGCTTTGAGGGAGGGGGGCACTGCCCCCCCACCCCAAAGTACTCTTGTCCCCATGTCGATAGGGACAAGAGCCTCTTCCTGACAACCCTGGCCATTGGTTGTCGGGGTATGCGGGCGGGAGCCAATCGGAATCTAGGAGCCCCCTTTAATAAGGCGGCCCCCAGATTCCGGCCCCCCACCCTATGTGAATGAGTATGGGGTAGGGGGGAGGGCCGCGGGCTTCGTCATTTTCTGCCGGGGGGGCGACAACCCACCCTGGTCTTCGCCGCCGCCTTCCGCCGTGGCCCCCTTCACCACAAAGCTTCCTGCTTATGGGGGAGGGCCGCGGGCTTCGTAGTTTTCTGCCGGGGGGTTTTTGATGGCCTCTTCTGCCTGGGGCCAGGGCTTTTCGTCGCACCGACTTATATTGGCATAGGGCGTGGGCGTGGTGATGCCACCATGTGACCTTAACCCATCACATTCCCATCATGCCCCGTGATGTCACATGGTTTGAGGTCACATGGTGGCATCACCACGCCTACGCCCTATGCCAATATGAGTCGGTGCCCACCGCTCTGTCGGCATTTCAGCGCCGGACCTCGTCGTGTCGACATCGAATGGAAGAAGACAGCAGAGAGAAGCCCTGGCCCCAGCGGAGGAGCCAGGCAGAAGCCGACGAAGCCCACGGCCCTCCCCCATAAGCAAGGGAGCTTCGTGGTAAAGGGGGCCACGACGGAAGACAGCGACACAGCGACGAGAAGCCCTGGCCCCAGCAGAGGAGCCAGGCAGAAGCCGACGAAGCCCGCGGCCCTCCCCCATAAGCAAGGGAGCTTCGTGGTGAAGGGGGCTGCGGCGGAAGACAGCGATGAGAAGCCCTGGCCCCAGCGGAGAAGCCAGACAGAAAGCACCGGAGAAGCCCGCCCCCCTCTCCTGAACCGCACCAAGCCACATGCCCTCAACATTGGTAGGGTGCTTTGGGGTCCCCCCCAAAGCACCTTGTCCCCATGTTGATGGGGACAAGAGCCTCATCCCCACAACCCTTGCCCGATGGTTGTGGGGGTCTGCGGGCAGGAGGCTTATCGAAATCTGGAAGACCCCTTTAACAAAGGGGCCCCCAGATCCCGCCCCCCTATGTGAATCAGTAATGGGGTACAGTGTACCTCTAACATTTTTCACGAAAAAAAGTGAAAAGTGTACAAAAAAGACAAGAGCCGGTTTTTGACAAGTCCTTTATTAATATCTTCTTTCTTCTTCCATCTCCTTATTTTCTTCTTTCCTTCGGGTTTCTTCCTCCATCTTCTTCTTCTTCTTTTTCCTCTGCTTTTTTCTTGGGTCTTGTAGTGCCGCATCTTGACCAGCGTCTTCTTCCATCTTCTTCTCCTTCCGCTGGCGTTCTCGTCCGCATCTTTTTCTTCTTCTTCGCTGGAGGCGCCGCTTCCAATTGAAATCCCCACTGTGGGCCGGACCACGCCCCCCTCTGACGCCTCGGGCAAGCTCTTAGGAAAGTCCCCGTGTGGTGCATGTGCGTCAGAGGGGGGCGTGGTCATATGAGCGCCACACAACGGGCAATTCAATTGGAAGCCGAGCCTCCGGCGAAGAAGAAGCCGCGCACACGCTTCCAATTCGCCGCCGTCTGACGCTCATGTGACCACGCCCCCCTCTGACGCACATGCACCACACGGACTTTCCTAAGAGTTTGCCTGTGGCGTCAGAGGGGGGCGTGGTCCGGCACACGTCAGGGATTTCAATTGGAAGCGGCGAAGAAGAAGAAGAAGATGCGGACGAGAACGCCAGCGGAAGGAGAAGGAGATGGAAGAAGACGCCAGTCAAGCTGCGGGAATAGAAGACCCAAGAAAGAATCAGAGGAAGAAGAAGATGGAGGAAGAAACCCGAAGGAAAGAAGGAGATGGAAGAAGAAAGAAGATATTAATAAAGGACTTGTCAAAAACCGGCTCTTGTCTTTTTTTACACTTGACACTTTTTTTTCCGTGAAATGGTAGAGGTACAATGTACCCCATTACCATTTCACACAGGGGGGAGCTGGGATCTGGGGGGCCCCTTTGTTAAAGGGGTCTTCCAGATTTCGATAAGCCTCCTGCCCACAGACCCCAACAACCACCGGGCAAGGGTTGTGGGGATGAGGCTCTTGTCTTCATCAACATGGGGACAAGGTGCTTTGGGGGAAACCCCAAAGCACCCTCCCAATGTTGAGGGCATGTGGCCTGGTGCGGTTCAGGAGAGGGGGGGCGCGCTCTGTCCCCCCCTCCTTTCTGCGGCCGGCCAGGTCAACGTGCTCAGATAAGGGTCTGGTGTGGATTTTGGGGGGGACTCCACGCCATTTTTTTTAAATTTGGGGTGGAGTTCCCCTTAAAATCCACACCAGACCTGAAGGGCCTGGAATGGATATTTGGGGGGAAACCCCACATAATTTTTTTTTAAATGACGGCGGGGTTCCCCTTAATATCCATATCAGACCTGAAGGGCCTGTAATGGAATTTGGGGGGACCCCCACGCTTTTTTTTTTTTTGGTTTTATAAATGAATCTTCTCACAATTGCCGGGAGCCGACAATTCATTATTGCCGTGAGTCAGTTTTAAATGGCTTTTTTTCTTTTCAGAATGTAATGTTGTGCAGGGACATATCTACCCACAGGAAAAGTGCGCTTTTTCACATTCTGACTTTACACCCCCCATGGTACGAAATTTAAAGGAATATTTCAAATGACGTGGGGGTTCCCCCCAAATATCCATACCAGGCCCTTCAGACGGCAGGGAATTCAATTGGAAGCTTGTGCGCGGCTTCTTCTTTGCCGGAGGCTCGGCTTCCAATTTAATACCCCGCCGTCTGACGCTCATGTGACCACGCCCCCCTCTGATGCACATGCAGCACACTGGGACTTTCCTAAGTGTTTGCCCGTGCCGTCAGAGGGGGGCGTGGTCCGGCACACGGCGGGGATTTCAATTGGAAGCGGCGCCTCCGGCGAAGAAGAAGAATAAGAAAAAGATGCAGACGAAAACGCCAGGGGAAGGAGAAGAAGATGGAAGAAGACGCCGGTCAAGATGCGGCACTAGAAGACGCAAGAAAGAAGCAGAGGAAGTAGAAGAAGATGGAGGAAGAAACCTGAAGGAAAGAAGAAAAGAAGAAGATGGAAGAAGAAGAAGAAGCGTAAAGAAGATATTAATAAAAAACTTGTCAAAAACTGGCTCTTGTCTTTTTTGTACACTTTTCACTTTTTTTCGTGAAATGTTAGAGGTACACTGTACCCCATTACCGATTCACATAGGGGGGGCGGGATCTGGGGGGCCCCTTTGTTAAAGGGGTCTTCCAGATTTCGATAAGCCTCCTGCCCGCAGACCCCCACAACCACCGGGCAAGGGTTGTGGGGATGAGGCTCTTGTCCCCATCAACATGGGGACAAGGTGCTTTGGGGGGCACCCCAAAGCACCCTCCCAATGTTGAGGGCATGTGGCCTGGTGCGATTCAGGAGAGGGGGGGGCGCACTCTGTCCCCCCCTCTTTTCTGCGGCCGGCCAGGTCAACGTGCTCAGATAAGGGTCTGGTGTGGATTTTGGGGGGGACTCCACGCCATTTTTTTTTATTTGGCGTGGAGTTCCCCTTAAATTCCACACCAGACGTGAAGGGCCTGGTATGGTTATTTGGGGGGAACCCCACGTAATTTTCTTTTAAAATTGACGGCGGGGTTCCACTTAATACCCATATCAGACCTGAAGGGCCTTCTAATGGAATTTAGGGGGAGCCCCACGCTTTTTTTTTTGTTTTATGAATGAATCTCTCACAATTCATTATTGTGAGCCGACAATTCATTATTGCCGCGAGTTTTAAACAGCTTTTTTACTTTTTAGAATGTCATTTTGTGCAGGGACATTTCTACCCATAGGAAAAGTGCGCTTTTTCACATGCTGACTTTACAGCCCCCCATGGTACGAAATGTAAAGAAATATTACACTTTTATTGTTGCACTTTTAGCATTATTAAAATCACTGCTCCCGAAAAAATAAAAAAAGCATTGATACATGTCCCCTGGGGCAGGACTGAGGTCCACAAACACTTTTTAGGACAAAACTTTCAGATTAGCCTTTAAAATGAACACTTCAGCTTTCCCCCATAGACTTTAACAGGGAGTTCGGCGGCGGCTTTACTTATCAATTGCATTGCGCTGCTGCTGCGGCCGGTTCATGTGCCTAATTAAGGCTTCATCCAGCGCACTAATTAAGGCATGAACCGGCGCAGCGCAGTGACAATAGTAAATCAGCCCCAAAGAGTATGTGCAAATCTATAGTAGCCCTGGTGAAGCTCAGAATAATTCTGCTCCTACATTCACTTTTAACAATCACAATATTTATGACCATCAAGATAGGGTAAGATGTTAATTGAACTTTCATCATACATAAAAAATAGGAGTGATAAGAAATATAGGTGGCGCTGTGACAATTATTTAAAGTGATTCATTTTTTTTTCTACTCGTGAAAATAGTTCATGTGATATTCATATCTATTACAAGTCCTAGATACAAATGCTATGATGAACTCAATCCCAATATAGTAAACCAAAATGACTATAAAATCCAATAATGAAAATAATTGCAGAAAAAAATGGTGAATGAAATATAGCAATAACGTCCAATGATGAAAGTTTTTGCAGAGAAAAGTGGTGATTCCTAGGCAAACGGTTTGGCCCGAGCATAGGTTTGGCCTGAACATCGCCCATTCAGGTACTCGCATAACACCCAAACTTTCTGGGCACTTAGTGGGATGTTCGCCCACCGAACGCATAGTCAATAGGTTGTTAAGGCTTCCCTGCTGAAAAAAATATTGTACAAAAAGAATGTAAACTTAAAAAAATTGGGGGACTCAATATATTGTATTAGTCATGGGCTGCAGATAGGTACTCAGGTACTCTGATGAGCTGCAAAGGGTCTGGTATGGGTTTTAACCACTTCCCCACCAATGCGTTGTAAAATTACACCATCAAAAACACTACCTCCCTCCTGCAGCCTATCAGAGTAGCTGAGTACCTATCTGCAGCCCATGACTCATACAATATACATTGGGGTGTTTTATTCCCAAAATATTTTAATTTTGTGGGTAATTCTGCCCCCCTCCTGAACCATACCAGGCCAAATGGCTTTAACAGCTGTTATGTAGGCAAGAGGGGGAGGGTGCCCGGTGACGTAACCATCGTTGCCCCCTATGACATCATGTCATGTGACATCAGAGGGGGCGGGGTCATCCGGTTACATCAGTGGGTGGCCCAGCCCTTGCCTATATAAGAGCTGTCAAAGCGAAAAAACAGCATTGCTGTTTTTGATTTTTTGGTTGCATCTGGCTGCGTGGTTGACGATGGATTTACATCTCGGGACACTTTGTTTTTCTTTTTTTAATAATGGAATTGTCAAAAACTGTCTCTTGTGGTTTTTACTTTTTAAACTATTTTGGTGAATGGGTAGGAGTACAATGTACCCGATACCCATTTACATGGGGACCGTGATCTAGATTCCAATAGGCCCCGTGCCCACACACAACCACAGCCCATGGTTGTCGGAAAAAGGCCCTTATCTCCATCAACATGGGGACAAGGTTTGGGTAAATCCTGGATTAAACACATGGGTAATACCCTTATCCTCGAAAAATATATATATAAACATAGGTGGAATCCTGGGAAACTTGACAGATTATGGGTCGCATGGCTTGATACACCAGGATTTAGACACAAAGAGCCAAATATGAACAGGGTTTTTTTTTTTATCTATATTGCCGGTAACTGGCAATACATTACAGTCACAAGCAAGTTTGAACTATATTTTTTTCTTTTAAAATGTCATTATTGCTGCAACACAGATTCTATAGATCGCACATAGGAGTCACTTTACATGCAGACTAAGGGGACCCCCAGACACAATATTGAAAGGACTATTTCAATTTTATTGTTTCACTTTAAGCATCATTAAAATCATTAAAATCACTGCTCCTGACAAAACAATTGTTTTAAAAACGTGTTTTTGCATTGATACATGTCCCCTAGGCTAGTACCCGGGTCCACATACACT
The DNA here is from genome assembly GCA_029574335.1 of Rana kukunoris. Classification (NCBI taxonomy): domain Eukaryota; kingdom Metazoa; phylum Chordata; class Amphibia; order Anura; family Ranidae; genus Rana; species Rana kukunoris. Next base: position 334,146,011 of record CM056053.1, on the reverse strand, counting down.
TTTTATGGCAATAACATGCATATAAGCCTTTAAAATTAGGACTTTTGATTTCTCATCTTCGTGTCCCATAGACTTTATTGGGGTTTGTATGTTTGCTAGAACTTTAAGGCTGTTCGAGCTGTTCTGGTGCAAACCAAACTGAGGAGGGGGGGGGGTGTTCGGCCCATCCCTAGTCAGCTAGAGTTATTTTTATTTTCCTTGGAGCCCAACCACAGAGCCTGAAAGGAAGGACTTATGGTATTGCATCACCCCTGCTCTTTTGTTTTTTTTTTGTTTAAAGATTTTATTGGTATTTCAGGATAAATTGTACAATAAAGCAATAAACATGTGTTGATATATCAAGATGGGTATCAGAAGAAAATACTTTGAATAGTAATACATTTCAAACAGTAAAAGTCATGAAAATACATTCCATAAACATGATTAGTGTGGTCGATTTGTCGATTAGAGATTGATATTAGTGTTGCTCACGAATATTCGAATTGCGAATATTCGCTACGAATATTGCATATTCGAGTATTCGCAAATATCGCGAATATCGCGGCGAATATTCGCTATTTCGAATATTCGAATGTTTTAAAACATTTTTTGGAACAGATCACATCCTAGAGATCCCCATCGACGTCTAAAAGCATTGCTGGTATGATTAGAGACCTTGGGCCGAGTAGCTGCAGCGCTCATTTTATATTGCCGAAAAATCGCAATGCGATTATTCGGCAAATAGCGATATCGCGCGATTATTTTATATTGTAATATATCACGAATATTCTGAGCCAATCAGAGTACTCCATTCCGCATTTCTCGAAATTTCGAAATTATTTTGTATTGTAATATATCACAAATATTCTGAGCCAATCAGAGTGCTCCATTCCGCATTTCTCGAAATTTCGAAATTATTTTGTATTGTAATATATCACGAATATTCTGAGCCAATCAGAGTGCTCCATTCCGCATTTCTCGAATATTCGCAATTATTGTGTATTGTAATATATCACGAATATTCTGAGCCAATCAGAGTGCTCCATTCCGCATTTCTCGAATATTCGCAATTATTGTGTATTGTAATATATCACGAATATTCTGAGCCAATCAGAGTGCTCCTTCCGCATTTGCCGAATATTCGCAATTATTGTGTATTGTAATATATCACGAATATTCTGAGCCAATCAGAGTGCTCCTTCCGCATTTGCCGAATATTCGCAATTATTGTGTATTGTAATATATCACGAATATTCTGAGCCAATCAGAGTGCTCCTTCCGCATTTCTCGAATATTCGCAATTATTTTATATTGTAATATATCACGAATATTCTGTGCCAATCAGAGTGCTCCTTCCGCATTTCTCGAATATTCGCAATTATTTTATATTGTAATATATCACGAATATTCTGTGCCAATCAGAGTGCTCCATTCCGCATTTCTCGAATATTCGCAATTCGCATGCGCAATTCGCAATCGCAATTCGCATTCGCGATAGCGAAAATTCGCAATAATTTCATTTCGAAAATATATCACGAATATTCGTATTTAGCGAATATCTGTCGAATATTCGACTATATATTCGAGATATATCGCGAATACGAATATGGCATATTCTGCTCAACACTAATTGATATCAGGATTAACATAAAGAATATTACATTTTCTATATAAGGAAAATAAATAGAAAAGTAAAGAAGAAGAAGAAGGAAAAAAAATTATACATGTACATTATATACATAGTAAACATAAGTCGTGTGAGAGATTAAAAATAATTCAAATATGGATAGAATGATGAGATAGGTGTTGAAACTCTGTAGATTTCATAACAACAACTCCATTTATCATGAAATTTAGTGGGGAAGTCTAAAGATTGGAGAATCAGGTTCTCTATTTCCGCAATTCGTTCAACTCTTCGGAGCCATTCCGAAATACTAGGGGGAGAGGTATCTTTCCAGTGTGTTGGGATGCAAAGTTTTGTGTTGGGATGCAAAGTTTAGCTGCATTAATTAATTGTAAAATTATTGTATTTTTGTAAATGTGGTGAGGCAATGAAGAGTGGTGTAGTAGGAATTGGGCTGCGGTGAAATCTGGGGTATATGAAGTGATGAGAGTGATAATGCGATGGACTTCTTTCCAAAAGGGTTGTATGAAGGGGCAGTCCCACCAAATATACCAAATATGTAGTAGAGTTCCCAAAGAAGATTTGCAGCGCCAGCAATTAGGTGAAGAGGTAGGGCTGAATTTATGAATGATTTGAGGTGTCTTGTACCATTTAGAGTAAAGTTTATAACTGTTTTCTTGGGTAAGGACATTTATGGAACCCTTGTGAATGTAAGTGAAAATACGGTGCCAATCATTATTAGAGAGGTGTAAATTGAGATCTCTTTCCCATTGTAGAATTTTTTATTCTTTCTTAAAATCCACATTACAAAACAGTAGTGAGTATGTCTTTGAAATAAGATGTCTTTGGGGGTCAGTACTGACACATATTTTTTCAAAGGAGGTTTTAGATTTATTCCAAGTTATAGGAAGGACCAGAATTCAGTATAGAATTTAATATAATCTCATAGTCCATTTTAGAAATTTTGAAGTCTGGAAAGGTAAAACAAAAGGTATTGTAGGTCAGAAATGTACCATTATCGTAAAAGAGTTCCGCTCTCAATGAGTGAGATAAGGTAGGGTCGGAGTCCTTTGTGTTAGTGAAGAGGTTCGAAATTACAGGGAAAGGTGGCATTGGGCCGGTGACGACGAGATATTAAATTTAGTACTAAGTGATCTAAAGATTTGCAATGTGGGGTCTGTAAGGGGATGTGAACTATTTTCACGGGGTATTTTATGAGGTTTAGTCCAAGGGAGGAAGTGTAAAGGAATTTTGGATGACAGTTCCTCCAGACCAATCCAATCCTTAGTCTGTCTATGAACATGCCAATCAATAATTCGGGATAAATGACAAGACCAATAATATTTTTGTAGGTTCGGCAATCCCGTCCCACCCAACAGTTTAGGGTTGACAAGCGTATTCCATTTAATCCTAGATTGTTTGGAGTTCCAAACAAATTTCAAGCATAACTTTTTATATAAATTAAAGAAGGAGGCTGGCAGTTTAATTGGTATGGTTTGTAATAAGTAAAGTAACCTCGGGAGGATATTCATTCTAATTATGGCTATTCTTCCAAACCAGGAAAAAAGGCTTTTGTCCCAATTTAGGAGGTCATCTTCAATGGACTTAAGAATTGGTAGAAAATTGGAAGAATATAGATTTTTTAGTTGTTGAGGTATATGTATGCCTAGATAGGTTAGGGAATTTTCTTCCCATTTAAATGGAAAATTTTGTTTGCATATGGATAGTGTATCATTTTGTAGAGTGAAGTTCAATGCTCTGGATTTATTAAAATGAATTTGCAAATTGGAAATCGTAGAGAAGATTGAAAAGTCTTTTAAGAGATTAGGTATGGTATTAATGGGATCCGTCCAAAAGAGTAGGATGTCGTCCGCATAAGCGGCCAACTTATATGTCTTGTTATTTATATTGATACCTTTAATGTCAGAGTTAGTACGTATTCTTCTAAGGATGGGCTCCAGGGTCAGTATGAATATGATTGGAGATAAGGGGCAGCCCTGGCGGGTCCCGTTCGACGCGGAGAAAGCGTCCGACAGGTCACCGTTAATTTTTATCCTTGCAGTTGGAGAAGCTTAAAGAGCCAGGATGTATTGTAGAATGTGATTACCAAGACCAATTGTTTTTAGGCATTCAATCATATAGTCCCATATAGTCTGCTCTTTTGTTTTATATGCTCTGTAGCATTCTTTTAGTGTTTTATGTTAGCATTTCTGTTTTCTTTGTAAATAAATAAGATCCTTGCTTATTTAAGCAGTGTGTTTATTTCTATAGCTAACATTGATATTATATTATCATCAATAATCTTATCAGAGCGCTGATAGACTAGCTAACTATAGGAATAGACAAGATAATACATAATAAATAGGGGAAATCCAAAACCACCTCATATTTATTTGACGCCCACAGGGTTAACCAGTAAAAATTTTGGTTTCTCCATCCACAAAAAAACTAAAAAAAGAAGCTTCCATCCACACAAAGGGCATTGTATACTGACAGAAGGACCCAGCTCTATATACAGTTGCAATAAAAAGTATGTGAACCCTTATGGAATATTACGGATTTCTTCACAAATTGGTCCTAAAATGTGATCTGATCTTCATCTAAGTCACAACAATAGACAATCACAGTCTGCTTAAACTAATAACACACAAAGAATTAAATGTGTTTATTGAACACACCATGTAAACATTCACAGTGCAGGTAGAAAAAATATGTGAACCCCTAGACCAGTGATGGCAAACCTTGGCACCCCAGATGTTTTGGAACTACATTTCCCATGATGCTCAACTACACTGCAGTATAGTTGAGCATCATGGGAAATGTAGTTCCAAAACATCTGGGGTGCCAAGGTTCGCCATCACTGCCCTAGACTAATGCCATCTCCAAGAGCTAATTGGAGTGCAGTGTTAGCCAACTGGAGTCCAATCAGTGAGATGAGATTGGAGGTGTTGGTTACAGCTGCCCTGCCCTATAAAAAAACACACACCAGTTCTGGGTTTGCTTTTCACAAGAAGCAATGCCTGATGTGAATGATGTCTCGCACAAAAGAGCTCTCAGAAGACTTATAAGAATTGTTGACTTACATAAAGCTGGAAAGGGTTATAAAAGTATCTTCAAAAGACTTTCTGTTCATCAGTCCACGGTAAGACAAATTGTCTATTAATGGACAAAGTTCAGCACTGCTTCTACTCTCCCTAGGAGTGGTCATACTGTAAAGATGACTGCAAGAGCACAGCACAGACTGCTCAATGAGGTGAAGTAGAATCCTACAGTGTCAGCTAAAGACTTACAAAAGTATCTGGCATATGCTAACATCCCTGTTAGCGAATCTACAATACGTAAAATACTTATCAAGAATGGATTTCATGGGAGGATACCACATACAAAGCCACTGCTGTCCAAAAAATACATTGCTGCATGTTTACAGTTAGCACAAGAGCACCTGGATGTTCCACAGCAGTACTGGCAAAATATTCTGTGGACAGATGAAACCAAATGTGTGGAGAAAAAGAGGCACAGCACACCAGCATCAAAACCTCATCCCAACTGTGAAGTATGGTGGTGGGGAACCATGGCATGGTATATATATATATATATATATATATATATATATATATATATATATATATATGTGTGTATGACTGTGTGTCCCATGCGTGTCAAGATCCTACGGGGTAAAATGCCTGCACCAGCCAGGAAGACACTGGCTGCAAAAAGCGCCCAGTTTGCATGTGTAGTGCTTTACAAGTCATTCATTCATTCATTCATGGTTTGGGTCTGCTTTGCTGTGTCAGGGCCTGAACGGATTGCTATCATCACAGGAAAAATGAATTCCCAAGTTTATCAAGACATTTTGCAGGAGAACTTAAGGCCATTTGTCCACCAGCTGAAGCTCAACAGAAGATGGGTGTTGCAACAGGACAATGACCCAAAGCATAGAAGTAAATTGACAACAGAATGGCTTAAACAGAAGAAAATACGCCTCCTGGAGTGGCCCAGTCAGAGTCCTGACCTCAACCCGATTGAGATGCTGTGGCATGACCTCAAGAAAGCGATTCACACCAGACATCCCAAGAATATTGCTGAACTGAAACAGTTCTGTAAAGAGGAATGGTCAAGAATTTCTCTTGACCGTTGTGCACATCTGATCTGCAACTACAGCAAACGTTTGGTTGAAGTTATTGCTGCCAAAGGAGGTTCAACCAGTTATTAAATCCAAGTGTTCACATACTTTTTCCACCTGCACTGTGAAAGTTTAAATGGTGTGTTCAATAAAGACATTGTAACATTTAATTCTTTGTGTGTTATTAGTTTGAGCAGACTGTCTATTGTTGTGCAAAATTGTGGAATTGAACTGCGCAGGTCTTGATTAAGTAAAGAATTAATGAGTGATGATAAGTGCAATTAATTCTAATGGATAGATAATGCTGCTGCCGCAAAAATGTCAGATATAAACACAAATCGAAATAAAAAATGGTAAGCTGCGCAGCATGTACAAAGTATTCTAGTGAAGCATTACTAATAAAATTAAATAATGTGCACAAATTAATACCACCTGTGCCAAAACAGCAAAATAATGATAAATATGTGATAATATTAAATAAATGATATGTGCATTCAAACAATAGTCCTTAAAAGTTCATATTCCCATGTGATTCCAAGGTACATCAAAAAGGGAAAGTGCCAACAGTAATCATCCCTGGAAACCATGTCTGAAAGCAGGATAGACAAGAACCTCCACCTCTTATTATCTATCTGCTTACCGACTCCATTGATCTCAAATGAGATCACATGCACATGTAGCTGAACAGCCCTGCAGTTTCCTAGAGCTTGGTTATGTAAAATCTCCACCTTAAATCCTCAAGAAGGTCTCCAGCAAGTCTCCCCGCAATAGATGGCCCAAAAGAAAAGAAGGATGCCAACATAGAGTAGTAACGTACATATAAACAATTTATTAAAAAAAAAGTTGCACTCACATTTGAGTAGAATAAAAAAGCGTGTATAAAGTTGTAGCCGGCCGGCTCTCTCTATCCGCCCATCCGTCCGGATTGCAGCGAGGTGTACAATGGTGACTTCAGTACGCCGCTCCTCCCTACGTCGTTTCGTCAAATGGCTGACTTCTTCCAGGGGCACTGTCTATTGTTGTGACTTAGGCCGCGTACACACGATCAGTCCATCCGATGAGAACGGTCCAAAGGACTGTTTTCATTGGTTAAATGATAAGCTGACTGATGGTCTGATGTGCCTACACACCATCGGTTAAAAAAACGATTGTGTTAGAACGCGGTGACGTTTACGTGTTTTAACACAACGACATGCTGAAAAAAAAAGAAGTTCAATGCTTCCAAGCATGCGTCGACTTGATTCTGAGCATGCGTGGCCTTTTAACCAATGATTTTGCTTACTAACGATCAGTTTTGACCCATCGGTCAGGCGTCCATCGGTCAAATTTTAAAGCAAGTTCTCTTTTTTTCGACCGAAGGATATTTTACCGATGGGGCCCACACACGATCGGTCCTTCAGTCCGTTTACATCGGTTTTTACCGATCGTGTGTACGCAGCCTTAGATGAAGATCAGATCATGTTTTAGGACCAATTTGTGCAGAAATCCATATCATTCCAAAAGGGTTCACCTACTTTTTATTGCAATTGTATAAAACATTGATTAGTGGGTGCAATCGCTGATTGACAAACGTTTGTCAACATTTCCATTTGATAGAAGCTGATCTATCGATAGCCATACACTGACCAAATTTTGGTCAGTCTTTGCTGAACGGGAAAAATTTGTATCTGTCTATGGCCAGCTTCAAACTAGGGGGCATAAACACAAACTGACCATGCTAGGGGAGATCTGTTTTATACCTTGGCTTGGCAGATTAAAATATAAAATAAACATTTCTGAAGCTGTCTTTCTGTCTTGTGAAAAATACTCCCCTCACCCACTGTGCCTAATGTTTCATTCTGTGCAATATCCTTTCAGAATATCTCTCAAGGACACTGTAAACAATAAACATAAAATATGCATAACAAAACCTAATTATGCATGCAGTCTTTTATGTCTTGATTGCCAACACAACTCTAGATTTAGTAACGTAATACCCATCTCTGTTCTCTAAATGTCTCTAACATATAGCACAAACCTCTACTTTTTATAGTCTTTCCATATATAGGAGCAATTACATGGGCAATTGTAAATAATGTCCTGTAAGGGAACGTAACCTTTTTAAATCCAATTTTTTTTTTCTTGTTTAGTACCTTGAGTACAGTGTAGTATAAAGTCAGCCAGCAGTACAGGAGCAAAACCATTTAGCTGCCAAATAGATAAATCACAAATAATTTTGCTAGATTATTTCCTTGTATTCTTCCTTGGCACCTTAATTGAAAAGTCCAATTTTAGAACACACTGTTTTCCACGCCATCACTTTCAATTCCATGATGTCTTTGTGAGTACAATGAGACTCTTGCAAAGAAAATACTTGCTTTAAAATGCAAATGCATTCAATAAGCTAAAGTACAAATGATAAGCGATAACACAAAACAATTACCTTGATATTTCTAATTAATAAACAAATGGGGGAATTAACAAAGACTCCTCTAAACTGAGAAAATGGAACAGATCCTGCTGCTAATTAACTAAACTGTTGCACAAGGAATCTGGTGCAGCTGTACTTAGTAAACAATCAGCTTCTGGGTTTTACGCCAAGTTCACGCTGGTACGACAAACGCTCTGACATTGAGGCCAGGTTCACACTGGTACGACATGACTGTCATACAAATGTGGATCCTACTTTGCCCTTTGACTTGAAGTCTGACATCTGTCTGACTTCAATGAACGGGAATCTGACTTTGATCTGGACATGACCAGGCACTTTGTCTGGTATTAATCTTTAGGAGAAACTCTACGTCAAAAAAAACAAAACAAAACAGCATTGGGTTTCCCCTCCAAAACCATACCAGGCCCTTCGGTCTGGTATGGATTTTAAGGTGAACCCCCACGTTGAAAAATGGCGTGGGGTCCCACCAAAATACATACCAGACCCTTACCCAAGCACACAGCCCGGCAGGTCAGGAATGGGGGTGGGGACGAGCGAGCACCCCCCCTTCTGAACCATACTAGGTCGCATGCCCTCAAAATGGGGGGTGGGTGCTTTGGGGCAGGGGGGCTCTGTGTCCCTCCCCCCACTCCAAAGGTCTTGAAAGTAATTTATTAAGGCAGCTCCGGTGTCGCTTCAGATTTCCTCTCTCCTCTCTGGCTCTTCTTCTTCCTCCGCTGATGTCTTCTGCATCTGCCAGCTCTTCTCCCCTCCTCACTGATGTCTTCTAGCCCTCTCTTGCCTCTGCCAGGATTCCTCTCTGCGCTGTTTTCTCCCTCTTTTCTTCTTCTGATGTTGCCTCAACACTCTCTGCCAGTATGATGCCAGATCCGCCATTTCGAAGGCAGGGTCATGATGGGGCAGTGATGTCATAATGGGGCGTGGCCTCTATATGACGTCACCAGATGGCCTGGATATTTCAGGGCTAGTTAGGTTTGTGTTAGAATGTTGGTGGCTATAGATGCAGGGATTTTAGTTTTAGCCTAGACTTCCACTTTAACTGAACAAGCTGAACTTAGAATCTGACTGATTACTATGCACAGATGCACCAGATTTTGTGTTTACCAGTCTTAGTAAATCTCCCCCAAAACCCCTGGTAATTAGGAGCAATCTGCTCGGTTTTCTATGCTGTGTCTGCACCAAACACAATATAGAGTGCAGGAGCACTGGAGCTGCTTGCTATGGCTTCCTCTTACCACCCTCCCTTATCCTCAGCTGAGAGCAATAGGAAGGTAGATGTCTGTATATCAAGGCTATGTTCGTGCAGAGAGAGTCTCTGACAGACAGATCGTATCCTATACACTGCATCTAATCTGATGGGGGTCTGAAACTGTTTACTACATTGAAAACTGCCGTGATCCCTTTGTTTATTAGGCATGGAACTTGCATCAGTTTCTATTTTACTCTGAAATAGAAACTGGTTTAGATGGCACAGATAGACCTGAACCAGGTCTACCTGCTTTGTTAATGTGACGAACGCCCACGCACAACAGTTTTTTGCACCAATATTTTTTTCTAATTCTGTCCAGAGTGTTAAAAATTAAAGTCATGCTAAGGGAATTTAAAATACAATAAATTATTATAAAGACAAAATCAACTGTCGAATAGTGGATAGCAGCAGTGAAGACAGTCCCCTTTTTCTTTTTTGTAGTCATGCTGCTTTCATAATAAATTACCAGTACGAAATCACCGGCTTAGAGTTACTTTACTCCTTTTACACCAACCAAAACATTGTATCTCGTTTTAATTACTATTTTTATCCATGCTAGAGAGATTCCAGCCCACTTCCTGTCCTATTACACATCAGGAAGTAAGGAAAACTCAATAGATGAAACAGACAAAGGAAACACATGACAGTGGTCTACCCTTTATCTTCCCTATGTTGCTTTCATGTGTTCACAACAGATGTTGAAGGCTCTGGAAACTGAAATAGAAGTTAAGGACATTTATTCATAATACTTTCATACACAAAATTAATTTGATTTGAAAGATTATGTAACTATTAAGATTTTTTTGGACAATTTGTTACTTTTTTCTTTACTTTTTGTGGTCAATCCAAGTGACTTGTAGGGATTTGAGTTGCAAGATACAGAGCCTGTAACAGGCTTAAAAGGAAACTACATTAGACATTTTTTTATTTTCTTTATTTAGGTTATATGTTTTTCATTTGTGGTTTTATATCTGTTATTTCATGATGTATTGTTGTAAGGCAGCATATTTTTTTTGTTTTAAAATCTGATGTTTCTGGGTGGATGAAACCTGATTACACCTGGCCTGGAATGCCAGCAAAGCCATGCCAAAGATTACCCAGCATGGTGGGTAGAACGAAAGAGTGCTTATCAGTGTGTTCATCTGGAAAAAAAGAGTCTTGCATACCCCCTGGCGGTGGAGTATGGAAAAGGAGAGCTTTGCTGCAAACCACTTGATTTAATAAATATTAAAGTGCCTGCTTGCCATGACTGTAAACCAGGGGTCTTCAAACTACGGACCTCCAGGTGTTCAGGAACTACAATTCCCATCATGCCTAGTTATGTCTGTGAATGTCAGAGTTTTACAATGCCTCATGGGAAGTGTAGTTCCGCAACAGCCGGAGGGCCATAGTTTGAGGATCCCTGCTGTAAACAAAGCTTCAAAAGCCAGCTGTTGCAAAGCAGTGGTTCATAGACGAATGCTGCCACCTGGTGAAGACGGCAATATACTTCCTGGAAGATGTTCGAGGGGTAATATACTTCTTGGTAATTTAGAAGAACAGCCCCATAAAGATTAATTGAACAGAGAACTACACAGTGGGCAGAGAGTGTTTGTGTGGGTGGTGTCTGAGTGAGCTTTGAAAAGTAATAGTCAGCTAGAGTTCTCTCGCTTACTCCTTTACTTGGAGCCCAGCCAGCATACAGAACCCAAGAGTAAGGACTTACAGTATTGTATCACCCCTGCTATTGTGTGTTATATGCTCTGTAATCAGTTTATGTTAGCATTTTTACTTCCTTTGTAAATAAATTAGCTCTTTGCTTATTTAAGCATTGTGTGTATTTCTATAGCTAACATTGTTAGTATTGCATCGCCATTTACCTTTTCAGAGCTTTGGAAGACTAGAAAACTATAGGAATAGACAAGATAATACATATTTATAATAAGTAGGGGAAATACAAAACCACCCCATATTTATTTCATGTATATACTATCTTTGGTAAAAACTTGCTTTGCAGCTCCCATTGTCTGATAGAAACCTCAGACTCAACACTCTGATAAAGCATAGACGTACATTACACTCTTAGATAAAATCATGTTATTCTGTTGTATTGTGTCCCTGGTAAGGAGGCTTGGAGGGTCACATGGGGCTAGGTCGAGGACACTCACCACTAACTGCTGTGTCTTGGCAGAACAGTAAACTTGCCATATCCATGTTTACCATTCTGCCCATATGCAGAGATTGGTGGTGGTAAGTGCCTCTGATTTGGTTTCCTGTGGCCTTCCAAACCTTGCCAGGGATGCCATGCAGCAGAATACACATACATTTATCTCAGAATGTAATATATGTCTAGGCACAATTTGAAATATATGTAAGTCTTTTATTCTTTTTTTTTTATGTTATGGCATGAGAACCAATGTATGGAATGAAAAGCCAAACTATCAAAACTAAAATACAATTTACAGAAACACCTCAGTATCTGCTGATGAAATGAACACTGATCCAGGAAACATGTAGAAAGTCCTCACCTTTGCCTCACTTTTAGCATGATGTTTGTGTATTTTTAAATGACTATATAGTTGTTAGTTATTATTAGTTCATACAGAAGGAAGTTATTGTCAGATCTCTGTGGTAGTGAGTCCTTGTAGAATGCTGGTCCAGGGGTTCCCCATGGTACAGGGACTAAGTCTCAGATTGCTTCTTTACAACAGCCCCTGATGTTGGGGATGGACTTGCTGGAAGCTGGAATTTGGTGGCAGCCTCCAGGTATACCTAGCCAATGATATGGAGACCACATGTGTATGCAGAGTACAGATGACAGTTAACAGAAGAAGTGGATATGGAAACAAGCCGAGGTCAGGGCAGGTGGCAGACAAGCACAAATGGAAGACAAAGCTAGGGTCGGTACACGGGAAGTCAGACACTACATACATGGAACACTGGGCAAACAGGAGCTCAGAGAACTAGGAAGTTGTTCTGGCAACCTGGGCTGCACTGAGCATGTCATATAGGAACGCAAATTAGGAGGCGGGTCAGGAAGTGATAGAAGGGAAAGATTTGAAAACCCACAGTATGGCAGGCAACATCTATAAGTGAGCACAGAAGCCAAACAACAAATGCGAAAATAATCAATGGTCTAGCAGGATCAACGCAGCAAGGAGGTAAGAATACACAAGTAGTAAACTGCAGGCTAAACTTTGACAGGTATTATTGGGCCAAAACTAGGAGGTGTTTCATTTCTTGTGGTTATATGTACATGTGCTTTAGCCAATGTCTTTTTAAACAAAGATGTAATGACTTTGTAATCAAATTTTGTAATAATAACTGTTTATAATACAATGATTATTTATGGGTCATTACTTGATCAATCTCACAGCTTGACAATCCAGCATTCTTTGCTGGATTGTCAAGCTGTGAGATTGATCCTGTCAAGATTACGCTATGTGGCCACTTCTTTCTCTTATCTCTTCCAAAATCCATTCATTGTGAGAACATCCATTTGGGGATCGTACTCCCAGCTGGGCTTCGTCCATCCATCCCACAGAGATTTTCTGATGACCAGCCAATACACTGCCCTGCTAAGGAGCCCATTTTGACATCAGCTAATACAAGCCTATCTTGACTTTCAGTGGTGTAAACCAGCTGAAGTCAATTGGTTCCGGTAAGCCTGCATTGCTTTCGGTGGTGGGAACAACTCAGTGGAGAAGTTATTTAGCATTCACCAATCATCAGATTGACTGTTATTTTCACACCAAGATTTATAGCTATATTTCTATTTTCTTATTTTTCCTTTCACGGGATATTATTGCACCTGGCATCTATTGGCCAGTAACTTATTCATGTTTGTCTAAGAAATGAATTATCACTGTTTGTTAGTACATGTGTTTTTTTATATATGTGTGAAATTGCATTCAATAGCAGTTGATCATATTATGTAATGTTATCACATTAATAGATTATTTTGTTCATCACGCACCAGTCACATAGTGCTTGTCCCTGGATTTTCCAGGGTCTTATATTTAGTTTCACAATTTTATTTCACTCTTTTTGTGCCTCGGACTATCATCAACAGATAGTCATTCCAAGCGCTACACATTTTTCCACACCTTCATTAATTTTGTAGATATGTGCTTCCTTCACCTCTCCTGCTTCATCATTACCACACCATATATTAGATTACTAGTCATTTAGGGGCAGCTCTGACATGAGGAAGCAAAGCCATGTCCTTCTACCAAGATGGATGTCTCCACATACAGACAGTTGAAAACTAGGCATGGTAAGTCATTAATGTAAGTAGACAGACAATACAAGTTGTCAAATATTTTCATTCTGTTTCCCTATTTTACCACAGCTTTACTATTTGATGGGGATTGAGTCCTGGCTTCTTATATGTCTTGGATAGTTTAACCACTTCAGCCCCGGACTATTTGGCTGGCCAAAGACCAGAGCACTTTTTGTGATTCGGCACTATATCGCTTTAACTGACAATCGTCCTTTTTTCCCTCACAAATAGAGCTTTCTTTTGGTGGTATTTGATCACCTCTGCGGTTTTAATTTTTTGTGCTATAAACATAAAAAGAGCGACAATTTTGAAAAAAAAAAAACTATAGTTTTAACTTTTTGCTATAATAAATATAACTTTTTTTTTTCTCAATTTAGGCCGACTTTGTCCAGTTCCACAATATTCTTTTTGTGAACTGGTGCCCAAAACTGAATTGCATATTCTAGATGAGGTCCTACTAATGATTTGTACAGGGGCAAAATGATGTTTCTTTCTCTGCAGCCACACGTGCGGACCGTATGTCCGCTTTTTCATCCATCCGTTTGCGGATGAAAAAGGGACATACATTGGTCCCTATTAAATTGCGATTGTCAGCGGATGAACATCCGCTGACACCTGATATTGTCCGCCTCCGCAAAGATCCAATTTTGCAGACGGAAGAAAACCCTATTTTTCCTTCCGTTTGCAGATCGGATGAACACATATGGTCCGTGTTCGTCCGATCCCCCCATAGGGGAGAGTGGAGAAAAGACACAGTGTGCGGGGACCGCCCTGTAATCCGCCGGCTCAGCGGGGATCAACGGAGCGATCCCAGCTGAGCAGCATATGGAGGCAGATCATTACTGATCCGTCCCATGTGAAAGGGGCCTTAGGCAGATGATACATTTATATGTATCTGCTTTCACTTGCTAGAGGCACTAGGTAAGTAAAGAGACAACTTATGTTTGTAAGAACCTTGCAAGCCAAACGAGCAAACATGACTATTCATAGTGTACAGATAAAAAGGGCAACCTGCTCTCTAAAACTAAGGACATTGTCAGAAGGATTAAGTTGTATTATGAGCATCTGTACAAGCTGGACCCTCTATAATAGTGGTTCTCATCTCTTGTCCCACTAATAGGCCAGGTTTTAAGTATTACCTTGTGGAGATACAGACTAGAATACCGCAGTGGTGGTCAGTGATATTTTTTTGCGGTGGTGGCAAACAGTAAGACCCCCTGGTCAGTCGGTTGGTCTGGTGGATCTGGTGCACTTAACCCATCTATGGTGGGCAGTGCTTCTCCCAGGCTTCACCGGCGGCTTCCCCTGCTCAGTGGCTGTGGCGACGATGGCTTTCACTTCTCCTGCTCTCTACGGGCATCACAGCGGCTTCCGTTTCCTCCCTCCTCCTCGGCGGCCAATTGGGACGCTTCTCTTTTCAGCCAAACAAATAAATCTTAGACCTGCTTCTGATTGGCCGGGTTGAGGATCAGTGTTTCAAAAGCGAATATTAATTCACTATTGTAACACCTGGGTGGGCTCTTGGCACAATTCTTTGTGCCACAAGCCCACCCTATTTTGAAGCCTATTAGATCAGCTAATCAGATACTTCAAAAAAACACACCTGCCACTGTATTTCATGTGCCCAGGGTCCTGAAAGAGGCCAGATGCATGAATAGAGGGTGGCAGTGTCTTGTCAAAATAGCGGCCATGGATAGAGAATGGGGGTGGTGGCCGTGAATAGAGGGGACAGCGCTCCGGCGCCCGAAATGGACGGGCCCCCACTGGAATACTGCAATCACTGAGCAGCAAATTATATCACCTGTGATGTATTTCAGTTACCTTGCAAACCGTGCCTGTTAGTGGGACCTGAGGACAGGAGTTGAGAACCACTGCTCTAGAAGCATCCCTACAGAACATCCATGCACCCAGCTCATACAAGACCTCACCCATTCAGATCAGGAGGCATCTAAACTTGCAGGCCGTTACCCAAGAAGAATTTACTATAGCATTAAAACCTCAGGTCTGGGTGGCCTTCTGGGACACTGTTACCAAAGTATGACTCTTGCAATCACACTGGGTTTCATAATCTCCTTGAACTCCTTAATTTATTCTGTACCACATTCCCCATACCTTTTAGAGGCCCATATCACAGTTTTACCGACTCAGGTTTCAGACTAGTGACCAATATCACTTTTTTACTTTCAATAGATTTTTATTATTATTTAGTAACAGATACCAATAGAACATAAGTACATAAACATTTACAAGATACAGTATGAAACCAACTCGCAAGTAATGTAAAAAGAAAACAGATTTACATGTGATGTCATATAATATAATATAGTAACATAGAATAGTAATATAGAAGGTGGGAATTACATCGTAAACATGTATATGGTGTGACTTACATTTCTCACCGATAAACCAACAACTCTGTGTATTGCTATCCTCAAACCAAACAGCACTGACATGACATTAGTAATGCCACATCAGTCCCATAACACTTATACCCATAGCGTGTCATCCATTCCAAGTAGCCTGGGGACACACCGAATATCTAGTGGAGGTTTTAGAGGCCCCCCCGACAGGGAGACGCCCCCCGAGAGCCCCGATAGGGAACATACTGCTCCCAGGGAGCCACCCCCTGCCCAGCCGACCCCCACCGCCCCCACAGCTTCTGCTTATCATTTTCAAAGTAAACATAGCAGAGGCACATAATCCCACTTCTAATACTTAGTCGCTAAACATAACCGTAACTGTAAAAGAAAAAGATGAGAAGAGTAGAAGAATAATAGGCAGCTAGTGCACATAGATAGATGAAGAAGAAAAGAGAGAAATATTATAGGAAAGGGGGAGGGGAGGAAGGGGAATCCTGAGAAAGTACGTTGATCCAATATAGAGTACATCAGAATATCAAGGATTGTCTGCCCATCGTTTATACCAGTCAAACCATGGTTTCCAGGTCTGCCAACCACCATCAAAGTTGTTCTGTGACGCCATAAACATTTGTTCGTATGTAATATGAAGATTAGTTGTCCTGATTACTTCCCTAAGGGAAGGCAGCTCTGTAGACCTCCATCTCCTTACTATCTCCAGTCTCGCACTCAGTAGTACTTGCGAAATTATGCATCTACGATCACTAGGGATCCTTTCAATACCCAGGGAAAGTGTTGCAACACCCAAATCGAAGGTCAGTCGTGAACCTGTCAGGTGACCCATAAGGCCAAACACCTCTCCCCAGAAATGTTCTATTTTAGGGCATTTACCCAGTATGTGCAATAGGGTCCCTCTATCCCCACATTCCCTCCAACAAAGAGGGGAGTATGTCCTACTAAACACTGCTAACCTAGCCGGGGTTAGGTACCAACGAAGCAATATTTTTTGTGACTGTTCCCATAAATTTACGCTCTTCGTGGCTTTGTAGGTGGAGGCCACCGCACTTTTCCATTGGGATAGTGCATACGTGCTACCTAAGTCTAGTTCCCATGTCCTCATAGATGGCGTTTTTTCCATAATATTTTTCTTCCCAAGCAAATTGTAAAAAAGAGATATGCCTTTGATAGAGGTATGGGCATTAGATAAATATATATACACCCGCCAAGGGACTTTAATGTGGGTCATTAAGGGGGTTACTAATAGGTGTGAGATCTGATTGTAGGCATATCGGTCTCCATCTGTCAGTCCGAATTCAATCTGGAGGGACCGGAAAGTTTTGAGCGCTGGCCCCACCTTTAGGTCCTCAAGCACTGAAACTCCTCTAGCTATCCATGTATGTATGTTTAGATTAGGGATAAGTAAATGCAGACTAGAGACAGGAAGTTGGAGGGACTTATGGTTGGGGTCTACATCGGTGTCATCCAGAAATTTTTTCCAAATCCGAAAAGTTACCACAATGGTAGGTGACAGACCCGGCGGGGGACCGGGTATATTCCCAACAGACAACAACAAATCGTATAGGGTATAATGGAGACACTGAAAGGCCTCCAATTCATACCACCTAGAGGTGGTCCCTCCTGGAAACCACTGCTTTGCCTGGGCCAGGATGGAGGCAGCATAGTAATCTTTAATGAGGACAAGACCTGCTCCTCCTGTTAGTTTAGATTTCAACAATTTATGCATAGCGCACTTAGCTTTCTTACCCTGCCATAGATATTTATTAATTTGAGACTGTGCTGAGGCAAAGAACTTTTCAGGTACCGGAACAGGGAGGTTTCTAAACAAAAAAATAAATTGAGGCAAGATCATCATCTTAAATGCAGCTAACCGCCCTGACCAGGTCGATTCCTTCCAGGAGAGATTCTGTAACTTATTGCTCAGTTCCAGGAGGAAGGGGGTGTAATTAGCCTTCACTAGGTTTTCCACTTTGGCAGTCAATGTTATACCTAAATACTTAATGCCGTCATCCTTCCACCTGAAGGGGAATCGGGACTCAAGTACGGTACGTGTAGTAGAATTAACACCTAACCCCAGAATGAAAGACTTGCTTTTGTTAACTTTATAGTACGACACACTGTTAAATAGTTTTAACGCATCAGATGCCGCAGCAAGGGAAGGACCCACCTCGGACATAATTAATATTATGTCGTCGGCAAAAAGGCTTATCGAGTGTGTTTGGCTACCAACCTTGAACCCTCTAATTTCCGGATGGGACCTCACGTGTATGGCGAAAGGTTCCATTACTAAATTAAATATAAGAGGTGATAAGGGGCATCCTTGTCTCGTTCCGTTAGAAATAGTGAACGGAGTAGATAGGATGCCTGACGTAAGAACTCTGGCTGAGGGTGTGGAGTACAAAGCCAGAATAGCGGACAATATATTGCCCCCAAATCCAAAATACTCTAGTGCTCTCTTCATGTATGACCAATGCACTCGGTCAAAGGCCTTCTCTGCATCCAAAGAGAGGAGCAGAGAAGGCCTTCGCTGTACCTGTGCCAAATGGATAATATTGATCATCCGCCGAGTAGCATCTGATGTTTGCCTGTGTTTCGTGAAACCAGTTTGGTCCGGGTGAATCAGCAATGGCAAGATATCCACCAGACGTAAAGCTATAAGTTTTGCGTATATCTTAACATCGATATTCAATAAAGAGATCGGTCTAAAATTAGAGGGTTGGGTGGGCTCCTTCCCTGGCTTAGGCAGGGTAATAATCAATGCTTCTAACATTTCTGCTGGAAACGAGGCAGAGGCAGCAGCAGCGTGGTAAACTTTCAACAACTGAGGGGAGAGAATTGAGTTGAATACCTTGAAATATACACCACTGAAACCATCTGGACCTGGTGATTTATTTATAGGGAGGGATTCAATAACTTTGGTTAGTTCTTGGGCAGTAAATGGTGAGTTCAAAAAGGCTAGATGCTCTGGTGACAGTGTAGGGATATCTAGTTTGCTCAGAAATAGTTCAATGCCCTCTGTGGAGGGTTGAGTAGTTGAGGGATCATCCTTCAAATTGTATAAAGAACTATAGTACTCACTAAAGGCATCTGCCATCTCTTGAGGGTGGTATAGTTTCTGACTTGACCTGTGGTGGAAAAGAAAGGGGATTTTGGTCTTATACCTATGACCTTTAAGAGTGTTTGCTAATAACTTACCCGCCTTATTGCCAGTAGAATAATAGGACATCCTAAGTTTTTTGGTTATCCGTTCAAAATCATCTAAAAGTAGGATCCTAAGGTCATATCTAAGTTTACTTAATTGTTCAGTAACTATTGGGGTAGTATTAGACTTATTACAGACTTCTAATTTGGCGATATGGTCTGTTAGTTCAGTTACCCGTTGCTGCCTCTGCCTTTTAAGTCTTGCCCCCAACTGAATGCCTATACCACGCATATACGCCTTATGGGCGTTCCACACTACATAAGGATTTTGGACCGAACCCACGTTGTCAGCAAAAAAAATTACCAAATGCGATTTAATCTGTTCCCTTGTATCAGCATGCTGTAAAAGAAAATTGTTAAACCTCCATACAGGGCTTCGGTTGGAGGGAATAGAGTCCTCCACCATCAGAACCAGTGATGCGTGGTCAGACCACGTGATAGTGTTAATCTCAACTGACTTAGTTTTCAACAAGACCTGTTGATCCACCAGGAAAAGGTCTATTCGGGTATATACCCCATGCGGTGGAGAAAAATAGGTAAAGTCCCTCTCATTGCTGTGCAAACAGCGCCAGGCGTCGAAGACACCCTGGCGGTGTAATAGTGGTAATAGAGAAGGTTGGTGGCGTGTGGATTTAGAAGTAGAGTCAATTCCGGGGTCAGGAACAATGTTGAAGTCCCCGCAGAGTATAAGGTAACCCTTTCGGACTGCAGAAATTTTCTTGGCAACTTTGTTGAAAAAACGGATTTGGTGAGTATTGGGGGCATATACGGTAGCTATGGTATAAATAACAGAGTTCACTTCGCAGATTAATATAAGAAATCTCCCCAGTGGGTCTTGGATCTGTGCATGCAAAGAGAAGGCAACCGAGTCTCGTATAGCAATCAATACCCCTTTGGTTTTAGTGTCCGCGTTAGCCGTAAATACGTGGGGGAAGCACTTATGTGAACACTTTGGAGGTGCTTTACTGCTGAAATGAGTCTCTTGAATGCAAAGAATATCCCCATTATGCAATAAGGCCTCTCTCCACATAGATTTTCGTTTCACTGGATGGTTCAGTCCTTTAACATTCATAGATACAACTCTCAGCGGCATTATAGATATACAGAGTATATGCTATGAAGGCCGATCCGCTCACGGGACCAGCGTGTAGCATAATCCATGACCATAGTGGTAAGGTGGCAACAGGTAGCAACGATGTACTCACTTTTTGAGAGTCGAGGCGATGGACGTTCAATGAGGGTCAGGTTCAGCCGAATGTCCTCTTTCGATCGCCTATAATGAGGTGTTGACATGTGCGTACTCATCTTCTCAGGTAGGGGTGGTGGAGAAAGGATAAAGTGTGAATAGGGCAGGATTAAAGAAAAACAAAAGGTAAAAAATTGAAAGAAAATATTCAAACAGCAAAACAATGCTGCTGTGATCAAAACAGCAGCTAGAGTGTGTGACAGGTCAAACCGGGCAGCGAACAGCTGCAACATTAAAGGGGTATAAAGGTCACTGACGACCAGTCCAGGGTAGGCAAGGGATACAATATCATCTCCAGATTTCCCTCTTTATTACATTAAGCATGGGATTTTGCATTTCTTGGTGTCACCTGCTTCCAGCCGGAGTCCACCTGGCGTGGAGTGCTAGTCATGGTCTGCGCCTCATCATCATCAGGAAGGATGTTCCATTCCCTAAGGAGGTCAAGACCTTTCTCCAAGGAAAAAATAGTATAGTTCCTGTTGTCCTTGGTGATTGATAGCTTAGTGGGGTATCCCCAGCGGTATATTATTTTATGGTTGCGAAGAATTTTTGTTACAGAGTTGGGGTTCCTTCTCTTCATCAATGTGTATTGTGATAAGTCAGCGAAAAATTGCACATTGCGACATTGCTCCGGGATCTGTTCCCGTTTCCGCATAGCGGTCATGAGTTGTTCCTTAACGTGGAAAAAATGGAGGCGGAGCAACACGTCTCTCGGAACCTGATCCGACAGATGAGGTGGCTTTGGTAGACGGTGGATGCGGTCTATAGTGACGTCCAGATCAGTGAGGTCTGGTAGCAAGGCCTTAAACAAAGATATGGCATGTTGTTGTAGGTCAGATTGCAAAACAGATTCGGGTATTCCCCTGATTTTCAGATTATTCCTTCTGGCCCTGTCCTCGATGTCGGCCAGTTTGGCCTTAATCCAGTCTGCATCTGTCTCTCTCTCCTCATTAGCATCCACCAAATCATTAATTGTAGAGGCATACTCCTCCATTTTGGATTCTATATGGTGTACTCTATGACCCATCTCTTGTATGTCCCCTGATAAGCGATGCATGCATGATGCCATGTCAGCCTGCAAGGTGCTTCTCAGAGAAATCAGCATGTCCTTAAGGACAGTGTCCAATACAGGCTGATTTTGTGTGGGGAACGATATTATGGACTCAGGCAGATCCCTGGTGTCCTCCCCTGAGTCTGAGGCCTGGCTAGCTGAGGGGCTGATAGATCTGTTCTCCTGACCTTCCATGCGGGGCTTTGATTTGGCCGGGCTACAGGAGGAAGGAGTAGGCGGGGGAGAGGAGAGTGTCAGCGGTGTAGGATGGGAGCGAGTACCTTTCGCAGCTGCCTGGACTCTGGAGGAGTTCTGCTGAGGAGAGTAGGCCTCGGCGCCATCTTGCCCCACGCGACCTCCGGACGGAGCGAAAAAGTCCGTTAAGCGGTGCGGTTTCTTCACCGATCTCCGCTTCCCCGGCATGGCGGAGGTGCTGCTGGCGGTGTCTGCTCGAGACTAGGGTGGAAATCTGCCAATGGAGGGTCGATACGAGCCGCTGGTATCCCCGTTGTGCCGGAGCTCCGCACTCACACGTCCATCCGGCACTCGCGCCAAGCCACGCCCCCCCAATATCACTTTTTAACATAGGTGTAAATTTATATGCAAAGTTCATAGCTAATTGACTTCTTCCTCTCATCCCTTCACTTGTTTTTCTTGATTAGGTGGGATTGGTACCAGCCAGAGAGGGCCAGGAGAATACACTAAATAAAATACATACAAAATAAATAAAATAAATACAATAAACAAACATTTCCAGTGGTTGCTGACAGTGCACAAGTGTCAAAGGTTGGATAGTAGGTAAAGGAATTTGACAGAGTGGCATGAGAAGGAAACATACTGAGTAGTCTGGGATTTAATGAAAAGTGTTCTTCACTCCATTCATTTTTTGAAGTCCATGCTTGCCAGAGTTATGGCTCAATTCTTCCCTGCAGGCAAGGGTGAAGGTCAATGGTCATCTGTTGGATACCTTTGGGACACATAATGAGACATGACATGTCTGCCCCTTTGACCTTGGAGCAATTCCTCTGTAGGCTTCACACAAACCAAGAGCTCAAAACCTCATTGTTGGTGTTAAGGAATACAAACTAGTAAAGTTTTCTTGGCGTCTACATTTTATTTGGATGCTTTTCTACTTTTTTTTCGTTGGAATCACATACCACACATCCTATACTAATGTGAGGCAACAATTTTCAACGCCTTTCTGACCTGAAATTAAATTATTCTAAATATCACACACTCAATGGTTCCTTTCCAACAGAGACTGTGACACATTGCACTTTCCCTTTACCTGGCAAAAAGATGTGATAACATTTTTAGGAATCCAAGTCTTATTTCGCCTTGTTTGGGAGAGCCGCCATCTATCCTTCACATCATCAATGGTATTGCACTCCAGCGCCTTCTCCCAAAATTTATGATGCTCACCAGAAGTATCATTACATCAAACTCTTGCTTTAACATGCAAGGTACCATTGCAGGAAATCATTTTGTATAGCAGTGAGCATATATTGAAGCTACATGCAACTTGCATTAATAAAGTACAAGCTACTCAAATACTAGTGTTGCCGATAAAAATTGTTTATTATGTTTTAGCAGCTCTTGTTATAATTTGTTGTATTAAATGTAATGTTTTTCATTAGCCACTAGATGGAGATTTTGTGGCTTAGTAAAATTACTGAAATGTTCACAAACTTTCCTCGAGTACAATGCAAATTTTAGTGCATAAAAATGCATTTAATTTAGTGCAAGAAATTAACACAACATGCAATTCATTTGCACGTTTTCCATTTATAGACTTGCATTGTCGGTGCATGTAGCAGTAAAGCACAACTACTGCATAGGACTGCAATACAGAAAGCAGACCCTGTACTTGTAGGTAGGGATGGGCCAAACGCCTCCAGTGCAGTTCACACCTGAACATCTCGACCAGGCAAAAAGTTCTAGAGAACATGCAAACCCTTTTAAAGTCTATGGGACACAAACATAAAAAATCAAAAGTCCCCATTTTAAAGGCTTATATGCAAGTTATTGCCGTAAAAAAGTGTATGCAGACCTGGATACTGGCCTAGGTGACATGTATGAATGAATTTTTGATTAAGTTATAGTTTTTAAAGGAGCAATGATTTTAATGATGCTTGAAGTGAAACAATAAAAATAAAATATTGCTTTAAATATCATGCCTGGAGGATCCCCTTAGTCTGCCTGTAAAGTGGCACATATGTGCGATGTATAGAACATGCCGCAGCAATATTGACATTTTTAAAGGAAAAAAAATAATTTAAACTTGCTTGTGGCTGTAATGTATTTAAAAAAAAATCCGGAAGGAAACACTGCGCTAGACAAAACTAAGAAGAGTGAACTGAAGAACAACACTTGATATTATCATGAAAGCAGCCAGTATCAATAATTTGTGATACAAAAAATTAAATAGAAAGAAAGAAAAAAGGATACGGCGCTAATGATTAGAAGAGCTAAGATCAGAAAATCAGATCGGGCTCAAAATGTTAACATAAACATCTATGGTTAAATAAATGTGAATGACAAAGAAAGACACTCATGTGATACGTGAACAATGTGAGTGTGCTGAGAATACATATGGTGAAAAAGTCCTTCAATAATATCCATTCAGTTAAGAAGAAAAAAAGTCCCAAAAGAAAATCCAATTAGTCATCCATGTGTGTAGGGTGGGGATAGAATGAATGAACTTAATCCACCGCAGAAAAACACCCAGGTGTGGTGATGTAGTATCCTTACCATGTGTATTGACCGCTATGTGGGTCACTCTGGGCACGGGGGTTTAAGGTCTCCCTCCTGACCCTCTGTACTGTCACTGCGGTGTTCTCAAATGTAGCGCGATGTTTTGACAAAACATAAGAGAGAAATAGGACCATAGCGTGATACCAGAGATATTTATTGATGTATAAAATAAAAGCTGATGCACTCACATTTGATATGTTGTCAAACAGCGGTGTGTCAAATATTAGTAGTAAAGCCGGCGGCTGATCGTCCCTCTCCTGCTCGTTCTCGTTCAAGCTTCTTCGATAGGACCAGCGTGATGGCGTCAATACAGCAAGCCACGCCTACGCGTTTCGTCACCACGGACGTCGTCTGGGATTGGCTGCGTATGTCGCGTCATCACGCATTCCCTTAAATATTCGCGATCCGCCATTTTGACTAAGGGAAATCGGAAACGGAAATAGGGAAAGGGCGAACGAGATAACAGCGCGTGAATGAAGGCTGTAAAAGAGCATGGAGAATATATTCAATGGATGAAAAACAATACTGCCATCTTGTGGCAATATTGGAGAAGAGTTAAATAACGAAAATACAAGCAAGAGTAAAGGACCGATCAGCCGCAACTTCTTCTTATGTGATATATGCACATTCTAGCAAATGCCCATACAAATAACATATATACATGCTAAATTAAAAGAATATTAATATTATGATATCAAAAGCATCGTTATATTAAAAAATGAATTCATTAATATAAAAATAATATAAAGTATAATATAAAAATAATGAGAATATGCCAAAAAATAATAAATTATGGTTGGCTAAGACAATTTTGAATAAAAAGATGGTATAAAAAATCAGGAGTTATTAATAAAACAATTAATGTCCCAATCCACATTTAACCCATGAGGTACATATGAGCACATATCAAATATCCATCTTGTTTCAATCTTAGAGATAGCTCGTACTTTGTTAGTACCTCTCCAATGTGGGCGGAGCTTCTCAATAGGGGCGAATAAGGTACCTTTTATTTGACGATCGTGGTATTTTGCATAATGTTTAGACAAATTATGTTTAGAGAATCCACGGTTAATGTTCCCCACATGTTCCTCCAATCGGATGTGCACAGCTCTCTTAGTGCGACCCACGTATTGTTTTGAGCAGGGACATTGAATGAGGTATATGACACATTCGCTAGAGCATGTAATAAATGAATCTATGTCATATACCTTACCAGTTTGTGTAGATTGGAAATTTTCAATTCTACGCCCTTTAAAGGAATTAAGTTCACATATTTTACATTTACGACATGGGAAAAAGCCCTTCATAGTCTGAAAGAAGGATATTTGCTTGGGAGGATCTATGATGTTAGGAGCAATTTTCTGTCTAAGATAACCACTGGACGTTGTGGTGTCAGACAAAAGCCCGTAATGACATCATAATCAGACCTGCCGATAAGGGCGGAGGTGTCGTTGTTTTAAATAAAATCGACTATCTGAATGAGATGCACAGGCTTTTGTCTGACACCACAACTTATATTAAATTGGCATGTAACCCCACAGTCAAGTATAAAAAAGCACTCCTGGCATTGATCAATGAAGGATACTCATTGGGTGTTTTGAACAAAAAGGAGAAATTGCACCTAGTACCATCAGCACCTAGAGTGCCGGTCATATACTACTTACCCAAAGTGCACAAAAGTACATTAAACCCGCCTGGCCGGCCGATTATCAGCGGACTGGACTCGGTTACTGCCAGAATTGGCAAGTACATTGACGAGTTCCTGCAACCGCTAGTCACATCGACACCATCATATTTACGTGACACAACACAAGTCATTAATCTTTTGACTAATGTAGATTGGAAGGAAGGGTTCATCATGGCAACAGCGGATGTAACTTCTCTCTATACTATTATATCACACCAACATGGTCTAGAGGCAGTGAGATTTTATCTCCAACAAGATAAAACTCTATCATTGATTCAGAAAGATTTTATCATCAATCTTCTAATTTTTGCTACAAGCCATAACTATTTTTGGTTTGGCGGTTTATTTTATTTACAAAACTGTGGCGTGGCAATGGGGGCTAAGTTTGCCCCCAGTCTCGCCAATCTTTTTATGGCCTACTGGGAGAGGGAAGTCATTGATAAAAACCCGCCCAAAGAATTACGTCTCTGGAAAAGATACATAGACGATATTCTGGTCTTATGGGAAGGGGATTTACTTTCATTGGAAAAATTTTTTAATGGATTAAACTTAAATGATAGAGGTATTTGTCTCAAATACAAAACAAGCCAATCCCAAATACACTTCCTTGATCTCAATATCTCAATTAATGATGGGGCACTGATTACCACCACGCATTTTAAAAATACTGATCGTAATGCGTTTATCCCCCTGAACAGTTGCCACCATACCAGTTGGCTTGCAGCAGTACCTAAGGGCCAGTTCCAACGATTGAGACGGAACTGTACCTCTTTGTTGGATTACCAACAACAGGCACAAGTTTTAAAACAGCGGTTTTTAGAAAAGGGATACCTAGAGACAAAAATAGATGACACTATCCGGGTGGTTACTAATATGGATCGGAATATGATGCTCACTAAAAAGAATATTGCCAACCAACTCCCAGATAACCACTTCGGATGCTCTATGATTACGGGCTATTCGAATCAACATTTTCTAGTTAAAAAGATAATCAATAAACACTGGAATATTCTGAGGAATGACAAAGTATTGGGCCCTGTCATTCCCGAACGTCCAGTGGTTATCTTTAGGGGAGCAAAGGAAAAAATGTGTATTCCGCGCCAAAACCAATTAATATGTGATATCCACTAGTGTGGAGATAAAAAAACAATAATGTGCTGCTCCTCAGTGATATAGTATGTGACTATAAATAGTGATGAATTAAAGAAACAATAGAGGGCGCTACTGAGACTATATACAGAAATACTCACTAATAGTGGCTAGGTGATAAATTGTGTACAAAAAAGTATTAGAGCAATGAAAAAACAATAGTAATGGTTTAACAATAAGTGATAACGTCCATCTGGAATCCCAAACACATATATACAACAATTGTAATAGTGGGATGTCAGAAGAAAACTTCTTGAGAAAATGTATATATATTGGAAAGAGTCCGTGTATAATTATAGCAGGATTGTGATGTGCTGGTTCTGGGATGTGCAAAAGCCTTTACCATTGGATAGTTTGTGTTCCACCTCGAGTGCTGGGGAAGTGCTAGATGCTTACCAGATGATTAGACCTCTCTTTTAAAAGTAGGTCTGATGGGCAGGTCAGGATAAGTGCCTGGACACTAGGGGCATGCTGGACCAACCAGTTCCACAATGTTAGTAGGTACGCTCATCAATGCATGGAAATATGAATGGAGAAAATCATGGTGCAGTAACGTTTTATTAAAAATCAATAAAAATAAACACACAGCCGATTGGCCTCCTACCCCAGCTGGTGCCTGCCTGGCACTGGGAATATAGCGTGTCACAGCCTGTATCTCCAATGGCCGAATTGTTGTGGGTAGCAGACAAGTCCAAGCTTGGTGGGTTCAGGTAGGCTCAAACGGAGGGCTTGTAAGCCGTGCTGGATGCCAGAGTAGAAGCCGCCGACATATGTTTCGCACGTTGTGCGTCTTCAGGCCCCCCTGAAGACGCACAACGTGCGAAACATATGTCGGCGGCTTCTACTCTGGCATCCAGCACGGCTTACAAGCCCTCCGTTTGAGCCTACCTGAACCCACCAAGCTTGGACTTGTCTGCTACCCACAACAATTCGGCCATTGGAGATACAGGCTGTGACACGCTATATTCCCAGTGCCAGGCAGGCACCAGCTGGGGTAGGAGGCCAATCGGCTGTGTGTTTATTTTTATTGATTTTTAATAAAACGTTACTGCACCATGATTTTCTCCATTCATATTTCCATGCATTGATGAGCGTACCTACTAACATTGTGGAACTGGTTGGTCCAGCATGCCCCTAGTGTCCAGGCACTTATCCTGACCTGCCCATCAGACCTACTTTTAAAAGAGAGGTCTAATCATCTGGTAAGCATCTAGCACTTCCCCAGCACTCGAGGTGGAACACAAACTATCCAATGGTGAAGGCTTTTGCACATCCCAGAACCAGCACATCACAATCCTGCTATAATTATACACGGACTCTTTCCAATATATATACATTTTCTCAAGAAGTTTTCTTCTGACATCCCACTATTACAATTGTTGTATATATGTGTTTGGGATTCCAGATGGACGTTATCACTTATTGTTAAACCATTACTATTGTTTTTTCATTGCTCTAATACTTTTTTGTACACAATTTATCACCTAGCCACTATTAGTGAGTATTTCTGTATATAGTCTCAGTAGCGCCCTCTATTGTTTCTTTAATTCATCTTTAGGGGAGCACCTTCTCTTAGACAGAAAATTGCTCCTAACATCATAGATCCTCCCAAGCAAATATCCTTCTTTCAGACTATGAAGGGCTTTTTCCCATGTCGTAAATGTAAAATATGTGAACTTAATTCCTTTAAAGGGCGTAGAATTGAAAATTTCCAATCTACACAAACTGGTAAGGTATATGACATAGATTCATTTATTACATGCTCTAGCGAATGTGTCATATACCTCATTCAATGTCCCTGCTCAAAACAATACGTGGGTCGCACTAAGAGAGCTGTGCACATCCGATTGGAGGAACATGTGGGGAACATTAACCGTGGATTCTCTAAACATAATTTGTCTAAACATTATGCAAAATACCACGATCGTCAAATAAAAGGTACCTTATTCGTCCCTATTGAGAAGCTCCGCCCACATTGGAGAGGTACTAACAAAGTACGAGCTATCTCTAAGATTGAAACAAGATGGATATTTGATATGTGCTCATATGTACCTCATGGGTTAAATGTGGATTGGGACATTAATTGTTTTATTTATAACTCCTGATTTTTTATACCATCTTTTTATTCAAAATTGTCTTAGCCAACCATAATTTATTATTTTTTGGCATATTCTCATTATTTTTATATTATACTTTATATTATTTTTATATTAATGAATTCATTTTTTAATATAACGATGCTTTTGATATCATAATATTAATATTCTTTTAATTTAGCATGTATATATGTTATTTGTATGGGCATTTGCTAGAATGTGCATATATCACATAAGAAGAAGTTGCGGCTGATCGGTCCTTTACTCTTGCTTGTATTTTCGTTATTTAACTCTTCTCCAATATTGCCACAAGATGGCAGTATTGTTTTTCGTCCATTGAATATATTCTCCATGCTCTTTTACAGCCTTCATTCACGCGCTGTTATCTCGTTCGCCCTTTCCCTATTTCCGTTTCTGATTTCCCTTAGTCAAAATGGCGGATCGCGAATATTTAAGGGAATGCGTGATGACGCGACATACGCAGCCAATCCCAGACGACGTCCGTGGTGACGAAACGCGTAGGCGTGGCTTGCTGTATTGACGCCATCACGCTGGTCCTATCGAAGAAGCTTGAACGAGAACGAGCAGGAGAGGGACGATCAGCCGCCGGCTTTACTACTAATATTTGACACACCGCTGTTTGACAACATATCAAATGTGAGTGCATCAGCTTTTATTTTATACATCAATAAATATCTCTGGTATCACGCTATGGTCCTATGTCTCTCTTATGTTTTGTCAAAACATCGCGCTACATTTGAGAACACCGCAGTGACAGTACAGAGGGTCAGGAGGGAGACCTTAAACCCCCGCGCCCAGAGTGACCCACATAGCGGTCAATACACATGGTAAGGATACTACATCACCACACCTGGGTGTTTTTCTGCGGTGGATTAAGTTCATTCATTCTATCCCCACCCTACACACATGGATGACTAATTGGATTTTCTTTTGGGACTTTTTTTCTTCTTAACTGAATGGATATTATTGAAGGACTTTTTCACCATATGTATTCTCAGCACACTCACATTGTTCACGTATCGCTGTAATGTATTGCCGTCTCTCTATCTTAACAAAATAAAAAGCAGTGATTTAAAAATCCCCAAAAATGGTCGAATGTAAGTTTTGATCTGTCAGATGAAGTTTGTTAACTGAAAGACAGTTTCTTTGTAGTTGATATAGGCTACAGCACTTTCGTGATTTTCACAAATTCAAAGCCTGCTTTGTTTACTGGTGGTAGCAAGTGAATTATTATTAGAAGCTTGAAAAATAATAGGGAATAGTTAAACTATCTACAAATTGTACCTTTGAATATATAGGTAAAACAGACAATAATTTATCTTACATGGTGCCAAATATAAATATATCATTATTTTGTTTCTTTGCTAAAATGACAAAACCAGACCTAATTTCTAAGAAAACTGTGTTAACTAAATTCCTTTGTGAAATGAAAAAGATTTAGTTAGGTCCAATAATAAGCAACACATTATTCAAGGTGTATTAAAAGCTCAATATTTGCGATATCAAGGGACTCAACACAGATATGAAGTTAGGGGATACATATAAAAAAAAGATTAATGTACTTTCAAAGTTTCAAAGAAAAAGTACATACAGTGCTTTAAAATTAATAACTTGAACAGTCATAAAGTTGTTCAAAATCAAGTCTGATATAACCAGGTTCACAAAGAGAAAAACACCATAAAAACGACACCAACATGTTCATGATGCCTGTCTAATATTCTTATTAATAAGAACACGATCTTCTAATACTAAATTTTCTACAGTATAATTAGAACATTATTGTAGAAAGATGCGCAACTGACTCATCATGTTTTAAATTTGAAACTTCTTCAGGAATTAATGGTGGGTAAACAGTAAACATAATAAAAATGATCCATGTGTATTAATGTGGGTGTTAACATTTACCAGGCAGAACAAGATAGAGGGAACTGCCAGGAAACCCAGGAGAACGCACAGCTCCAGAGATCTTCAGCATAAGGGACATGTAATTTGCCTCAAATGGTCTAATGAAAAAAATGCCAGGGAGGGCACTTCAACAAAGGAATTGTATGTGTAATTTTGTATATACTACACGGTGTAAGAGTCTTCCATCAGCTTCAAGCAAACTGCAGTCTCATGCCCTGTACACACGTGCAGGATTTCCTCCCGAGGGGAAACCGGAGAACCTGCTTGGTCATTCTTTCCCCCTACACACAGCCTTTTAACTACAGGAAAACTGTGATGGAGCTTTGGCCAGGAATCCCGGCCATGTGTATGCTCCATCGCAGTTTTTCCAATAGGAAAACTGCAAAAAAATGCCGTGCAAAGGTCCGTTGGTTCTCCAGGTGGGAAAAAAGAGAGCTGGTTCTCTTTTTTTTGTCCGTTAGTTTTTGGGCAGTTTTCCCTCGGGAAAAACGCCCAGTGTAATCTTGCAGGTGTAGAAAAGGAATAAAGAAATCAAGATGCATCAGACTTGTGCATCATCCTTTGATATATTTATTAAAAGACCAGATTACAAACTACTCACAAACATGTGAAAGAAAAACCACAATATAAAAGCCTTCAAATGGTGGAAATCGGCCTGATCACAACAGTCTCCAGATAGTGAAGGAGAGGACCTCTGAGGCCCTGAAGATGAAAGTATCCCTTCGAAACACATCAGCCAACAGTGGTACTCTCCTTTAGGGATGAGCTTCGTGTTCGATGCGAACACATGTTCGCATCGAACATTGGCTGTTCGATCGTTCGTCAAAAACGAACAAATCGGGTCATTCGCGCCAAATTCGAATGACCCATAATTCACTGCGGCGTTGCGCGCTGATGATTGGCCAAGCATGCACCATGACCCCGCATGCTTGGCCAATCACAGCGCCCAAAAAACGAAGAGACCTAATTGGCCAAAGCCTGGGTGCTTTGGCCAATTAGGGCTCAGGGCTTTAGCACACGCCCCACACTATAAAAGGCTGCCTCCCGCCAGTTAGTGTCACTGGACGTGTGCTGTTATATACCACCTGAGCGCAGTTAGTATCACTGGACGTGTGCTGTTATATACCACCTGAGCGCAGTTAGTGTCACCGCACCTGTGCTGTTATATACCACCTGAGCGCAGTTAGTGTCACTGTACGTGTGCTGTTACATACCACCTGAGCGCAGTTAGTGTCACTGGACGTGTGCTGTTATATACCACCTGAGCGCAGTTAGTGTCACTGTACGTGTGCTGTTATATACCACCTGAGTGCAGTTAGTGTCACTGGACGTGTGCTGTTACATACCACCTGAGCGCAGTTAGTGTCACTGTACGTGTGCTGTTATATACCACCTGAGCGCATTTAGTGTCACCGCACCTGTGCTGTTATATACCACCTGAGCGCAGTTAGTGTCACTGGACGTGTGCTGTTATATACCACCTGAGCGCAGTTAGTATCACTGGACGTGTGCTGTTATATACCACCTGAGCGCAGTTAGTGTCACCGCACCTGTGCTGTTATATACCACCTGAGCGCAGTTAGTGTCACTGTACGTGTGCTGTTACATACCACCTGAGCGCAGTTAGTGTCACTGGACGTGTGCTGTTATATACCACCTGAGCGCAGTTAGTGTCACTGTACGTGTGCTGTTATATACCACCTGAGCGCATTTAGTGTCACCGCACCTGTGCTGTTATATACCACCTGAGCGCAGTTAGTGTCACTGGACGTGTGCTGTTATATACCACCTGAGTGCAGTTAGTGTCACTGCACGTGTGCTGTTATATACCACCTGAGTGCAGTTAATGTCACTGGACGTGTGCTGTTATATACCACCTGAGCGCAGTTAGTGTCACTGGACGTGTGCTGTTATATACCACCTGAGCGCAGTTAGTGTCACTGTACGTGTGCTGTTATATACCACCTGAGCGCATTTAGTGTCACCGCACCTGTGCTGTTATATACCACCTGAGCGCAGTTAGTGTCACTGGACGTGTGCTGTTATATACCACCTGAGTGCAGTTAGTGTCACTGCACGTGTGCTTTTATATACCACCTGAGTGCAGTTAATGTCACTGGACGTGTGCTGTTACATACCACCTGAGCGCAGTTAGTGTCACTGTACGTGTGCTGTTATATACCACCTGAGCGCAGTTAGTGTCACTGGACGTGTGCTGTTATATACCACCTGAGCGCAGTTAGTATCACTGGACGTGTGCTGTTATATACCACCTGAGTGCAGTTAGTGTCACCGCACCTGTGCTGTTATATACCACCTGAGCGCAGTTAGTGTCACTGTACGTGTGCTGTTACATACCACCTGAGCGCAGTTAGTGTCACTGGACGTGTGCTGTTATATACCACCTGAGCGCAGTTAGTGTCACTGGACGTGTGCTGTTATATACCACCTGAGCGCAGTTAGTGTCACTGTACGTGTGCTGTTATATACCACCTGAGTGCAGTTAGTGTCACTGGACGTGTGCTGTTGTATACCACCTGAGCGCAGTTAGTGTCACTGGACGTGTGCTGTTACATACCACCTGAGCGCAGTTAGTGTCACTGTACATGTGCTGTTATATACCACCTGAGCACATTTAGTGTCACTGCACCTGTGCTGTTATATACCACCTGAGCGCAGTTAGTGTCACTGGACGTGTGCTGTTATATACCACCTGAGCGCAGTTAGTGTCACTGTACGTGTGCTGTTATATACCACCTGAGCGCAGTTAGTGTCACTGGACGTGTGCTGTTATATACCACCTGAGCGCAGTTAGTGTCACTGGACGTGTGCTGTTACATACCACCTGAGTGCAGTTAGTGTCACCGCACCTGTGCTGTTATATACAACCTGAGCACATTTAGTGTCACTGTACGTGTGCTTTTATATACCACCTGAACGCATAAATATGTCTGGAAGGACAACAAAGAGAGGCAGAGAGTCACGAGGGCAAGCAGGCTCTGCATGTAGAGGTAATGCTGGTAGTGTATGTGGTGCATCCTCTTCAGCACGTGGCCGTGGCCATGGCCGCTCATCCTTCTTTTCAGGAGCTGGCCGTGTTGAGCCTCAACATGCAGAGAAATTAGTAGAGTGGATGACCAAGCCATCCTCATCCTCCTCATCCTCTCTCACACAGACTGATCAAAGTTTATCTGGCAAAGCAGCTGCCAAGGCGTCCTCTGCCCTCTGCACAATGGCTTCACACAATACTTCCCTAGTACCACCATGTCCTCCTGATGAGTCCCCCGAACTGTTTCAACACAGTGTGGGGTACATGCTGCAGGAAGATGCGCAGCGTTTTGAAGACTCCGATGACGGAACACTGATAGAGGAAGGCATTGATGTGAGCCCAGGGAGAGGGGGTGTCCGAGAGGGACATCAATTTGTCAGTGATGATGATGTTCCCCCAGCTGGAGCATACTGCCAGGTTGTTGACAGTGATGAGGAGGGAGGGGATGATGAGGTCACTGACTCTACCTGGGTGCCTGATAGGAGAGAGGAGGAGGAGGAGGAGGAGGACGAGGCACAGGCACATCTCCAAAGAGGCAAGATGCCCTCCAGGGGTCAGCTTAAGGTCACACCCACTGCATTACAGCGCACATCTACGGCGCTTGTGCATGGCGCTGCTGTGTCTGACCGGTACAGCAAAAGTTCTTTGGTGTGGGCCTTTTTTGAAACATGTCCACAAGATCGTACCTTTGCTATTTGCAACTTATGTCGCAAGCGTATCTCGCGTGGCCAAAACATCAACCGCCTGGGTACCACATGCTTGTCCAGACATATGTCGACCTGCCATGCAGCTCGTTGGCAAGCACACCAGAAAGACCCACACCAAAGACAAAAGCGTATCCCCTTTGCCCTTCTGGGACCTCCAACCCCAGTAGACCCCCAGTTCTCTCTGAAGCCTGCAGTGAAGGTGTAGAAATAGGTGTGTCACAAGCTAGTAGTAGCGGTCAATCTACTGATAGTACCAGGCAAATTTCCCTGCCCCAGCTGCTGCAGCGCCGAAAGAAGTACAATCCCAACCATCCACATGCCCAGCAGTTGAATGCTAGCTTAGCGAAATTGCTAGCACTTCAACTGCTACCTTTTCAGTAGATTCTGCCCCCTTCCGTGAGTTTGTGTAATGTGCAGTACCTCAGTGGCAAGTACCAAAACGCCACTTTTTCTCACGGAAGGCTATTCCGGCTCTCTACCGGCATGAGGAAGGCAATGTCCATGCCTCGCTGGACAGGGCGGTCAGTGGTAAGGTGCATATTACCGCTGACTCATGGTCCAGCAGGCATGGACAGGGACGTTACCTGTCTTTTACGGCGCATTGGGTGACTCTGCTGGCAGCTGGGAAGGACGCAGGGCACGGTCCATTAGTTTTGGAGGTAGTTTTGGAGGTTGTTCCGCCACCACGCCTCCAAAACACCTCTTTCCTCCACCCCCTCCTCTTCTTCCCCTGTGGCCTCTTCCTGTGGCGATGTTTTCTCCGAACCAGCCGTGCTCCGTAGGCGTACGAGGGGATACGCAGGAATGCAGGCCAAAAGATGCCATGCGGTGCTAAAGCTGGTGTGCTTGGGAGACAGGAGTCACACTGGGGAAGAGGTTTTGTCAGCTCTGCAGGGTCAGGCTGAGAGGTGGTTGACGCCACGCCAGCTGAAGCCTGGAATGGTGCTCAGCGATAATGGCACCAACCTCCCCTCTGCCCTGCGACAGGGAAAACTCACCCACATGCCCTGTTTTGCGCATGTCCTCAATTTAGTGGTGAAGCGGTTCTTGGGCAGGTACCCGGGCTTGAAGGATGTCCTGAAGCAGGCCAGGAAAGTCTGTGTGCATTTTCGGAGGTCATATAATGCCACTGCTCGGCTGACTGAATACAACCTGCCCAAGAACCGCCTAATTTGTGACATGCCCACCAGATGGAACTCAACGTTGGCCATGCTGCAGCGGCTGCACACGCAGCAGCGGGCCATCAATGAGTACCTGTGCCAATATGGCAGCAGAACTGGGTCAGGGCAGCTAGGTTTTTTTTCCCCACGCCAGTGGGTCTTGATCAGGGATGCATGCACTGTCCTGTCACCATTTGAGGAGGCCACGAGGATGGTGAGCAGTGACAGTGCATGCATCAGTGAGACTGTCCCTCTTATTCACATGTTGGAGCACACGCTACGTGGAATAATGGACAGGGCCCTTGAGGCAGAACAGAGGGAGGAAGAGGAGGACTTCCTTACCTCTCAAGGCCCCCTTTACCCAGACAGTGGTCCTGCTTGCCCACCTAGCACACAGGAAACGGAGGAGGAGAAGGAGGAGGAGAAGGATTGTATCAGCAGTATGGAGGTGGAGCCTAGCACTCAGCAGCAGCAGTCTTCAAGGGATCATTTACAGTCCCATGGAGCACGTGGAGTTTTACGTGGCTGGGATGAGATGCCTGTGGAACCTGTCGTTCTCAGTGACCCAGAGGACTGTGCCCCGAATGCCTCTGCAAACCTACGCTGCATGGCCTCCCTGATCCTGCAAAGCCTGCGTAAGGATCCTCATGTAAGTGCTATTAAGGAGAGGGATCATTACTGGCTGGCTATTCTCCTTGATCCACGTTACAAGAGTAAGGTTGCGGACCTTATGTTGCCATCGCAGAGGGAGCAGAAGATGAAACTTCTGCGGGAGGCCTTGCAGAAGGGTCTGTGCAATGCGTTCCCAGAACCGGGGGGGATTACCAAAACCTGGCTCTGGACAACGTCTTGCTGAGGCTTCGATGAGTCACAGAAGGGGCGGTGGAGAAGGAGGTCGTCTGACGGATGCGTTTAGGCAGTTTTTTAGTCCGCAGCCCCAAGGTCTGACCGGTTCCAGCAACCATCGCCAGCGTCTGGTTTACATGGTCCGGGAATACCTAGGGGCAAGATCCGACTTGGACACCTTCCCCACCGAAAATCCTCTGGCTTACTGGGTCTTGAGGATGGATCACTGGCCAGAG
The DNA here is from genome assembly GCA_029574335.1 of Rana kukunoris. Classification (NCBI taxonomy): domain Eukaryota; kingdom Metazoa; phylum Chordata; class Amphibia; order Anura; family Ranidae; genus Rana; species Rana kukunoris. The sequence goes on along the minus strand of CM056053.1, from coordinate 334,108,861 downwards.
CTTGCCCAGTACGCAATTGAGCTACTGGCTTGCCCTGCATCCAGTGTTCTTTCAGAACGGACATTCAGTGCTGCTGGAGGCTTTGTGACTGATCACAGGGTGCGCCTCTCCACCGGCTCTGTTGATCGACTGACCTTCATCAAAATGAATCAGGCTTGGATCAACACCAGCTACCAAGCACCTGATGCTGATATTAATAAGAATAATAAAGAATAATATCTTTTTGTTGAAATGTCGGATCCCTTTTAGACTGCTGATCACTTAGACTGTCCTCTTATGCTGCTGATGCTGCTGATGGAATATCCTTCTCCTCCTCACTTTTCTTGCTGATAGCTAGTAAGAAATGATGTGTTTCTGGGCTCCGCCACCAGTGCCTAAGGCACAATTTTTCTGCCCCTGTTTAACAGGGGTGCATAATAACAATTTTTGATGCAATACTTTGCACGTGGCTCCTTGTTGCACTCCAATTGGAGTTATTGTGAGGGGTTGCAGTGTTTTGTTGTGCCCAAGGCCCAATTTTCTGCCCCTGTTTAACAGGGGCGCCTAATAACAATTTTTGATGCAATACTTTGCACGTGGCTCCTTGTTGCGCTCCAATTGGGGTTATTGTGAGGGGTTGCAGTGTTGTGTTGTGCCCAAGGCCCAATTTTTCTGCCCCTGTTTAACAGGGGTGCCTAATAACAATTTTTGATGCAATACTTTGCACGTGGCTCCTTGTTGCATTCCAATTGGGGTTATTGTGAGGGGTTGCAGTGTTGTGTTGTGCCCAAGGCCCAATTTGTCTGCCACTGTTTTAACAGGGGCGCCTAATAACAATTTTTGATGTAATACTTTGCACGTGGCTCCTTGTTGCGCTCCAATTGGAGTTATTGTGAGGGGTTGCAGTGTTGTGTTGTTCCCGAGGCCCAATTTTTCTGCCCCTGTTTAACAGGGGCTCCTAATAACAATTTTTGATGCAATACTTTGCACGTGGCTCCTTGTTGCGTTCCAATTGGGGTTATTGTGAGGGGTTGCAGTGTTGTGTTGTGCCCAAGGCCCAATTTGTCTGCCACTGTTTTAACAGGGGCGCCTAATAACAATTTTTGATGTAATACTTTGCACGTGGCTCCTTGTTGCGCTCCAATTGGAGTTATTGTGAGGGGTTGCAGTGTTGTGTTGTGCCCGAGGCCCAATTTTTCTGCCCCTGTTTAACAGGGGCTCCTAATAACAATTTTTGATGCAATACTTTGCACGTGGCTCCTTGTTGCGTTCCAATTGGGGTTATTGTGAGGGGTTGCAGTGTTGTGTTGTGCCCAAGGCCCAATTTTTCTGCCCCTGTTTAACAGGGGCGCCTAATAACAATTTTTGATGTAATAATTTGCACGTGGCTCCTTGTTGCGCTCCAATTGGAGTTATTGTGAGGGGTTGCAGTGTTGTGTTGTGTCCAAGGCCCAATTTTTCTGCCCCTGTTTAACAGGGGCGCCTAATAACAATTTTTGATGCAATACTTTGCACGTGGCTCCTTGTTGCGTTCCAATTGGGGTTATTGTGAGTGGTTGCAGCGTTGTGTTGTGCCCAAGGCCCGATTTTTCTGCCCCTGTCTAACAGGGGCGCCTAATAACAATTTTTGATGCAATAATTTGCATGTGGCTCCTTGTTGCGCTCCAATTGGATTTATTGTGAGGGCTTGCAGTGTTGTGTTGTGCCCAAGGCCCGATTTTTCTGCCCCTGTTTAACAGGGGCGCCTAATAACAATTTTTGATGCAATAATTTGCACGTGGCTCCTTGTTGCGCTCCAATTGGATTTATTGTGAGGGCTTGCAGTGTTGTGTTGTGCCCAAGGCCCAATTTTTCTGCCCCTGTTTTAAAAGGGGCGCCTAATAACAATTTTTGATGCAATAATTTGCACGTGGCTCCTTGTTGCGCTCCAATTGGAGCTATTGGGAGGGGTTGCAAGTGTTGTGTTGTGCCCAAGGCACAATTTTTCAGCCCCTGTTTAACAGGGGCGCCTAATAACAATTTTTGATGCAATAATTTGCATGTGGCTCCTTGTTGCGCTCCAATTGGAGTTATTGGGAGGGGTTGCAAGTGTTGTGTTGTGCCCAAGGCACAATTTTTCAGCCCCTAATTAACAGGGGTGCCTAATAACAATTTTTAATGCAATAATTTGCACGTGGCTCCTTGTTGCGCTCCAATTGGAGTTATTGGGAGGGGTTGCAAGTGTCGTGTTGTGCCCAAGGCACAATTTTTCAGCCCCTGTTTAACAGGGGCGCCTAATAACAATTTTTGATGCAATACTTTGCACGTGGCTCCTTGTTGCGCTCCAATTACAGTATGTTTGAGGGGTGCCCTTTTTTCTAAAAATTTTCTTTCACAAAACAATAATGGCCCCCCACCACCGCTAAAATATTCGACATAATGTTGCCACACAGAACTTGCACAAGTAGCATTAATTACTTTTTTTTTTATAGTCCTCTCATGTTGTGCAGGGACATTTCCAAACACGTGCCACTACTTTAGACACCCAGCAGGTGTGATATTTAAAGGAATTTTTTTTTCACTTTAAGCATCATTAAAATGGCTTTTCCGCAAAAAACGGCCGTTTTAAAAAAAAATGTTTCCATTAATACATGTTCCCTGGGGCAAGACCCGGGTTCTGAACAACGTTTTCCAACATTGAATTGAATTTTTGATGCAATACTTTGCACGTGGCTCCTTGTTGCGCTTCAATTGGGGTTATTGTGAGGGGTTGCAGTGTTGTGTTGTGCCCAAGGCACAATTGTTCTGCCCCTGTTTAACAGGGGCGCCTAATAACAATTTTTGAAGCAATACTTTGCACGTGGCTCCTTGTTGCATTCCAATTGGGGTTATTATGAGGGGTTGCAGTGTTGTGCTGTGCCCAAGGCCCAATTTTTCTGCCCCTATTTTAACAGGGGCGCCTAATAACAATTTTTGATGTAATACTTTGCACGTGGCTCCTTGTTGCGTTCCAATTGGGGTTATTGTGAGTTGTTGCAGTGTTGTGTTGTGACCAAGGCCCAACTTTTCTGCCCCTGTTTAACAGGGGCGCCTAATAACAATTTTTGATGTAATACTTTGCATGTGGCTCCTTGTTGCGCTCCAATTGGAGTTATTGTGAGGGGTTGCAGTGTTGTGTTGTGCCCAAGGCCCAATTTTTCTGCCCCTGTTTAACAGGGGCGCCTAATAACAATTTTTGATGCAATACTTTGCACGTGGCTCCTTGTTGCGTTCCAATTGGGGTTATTGTGAGGGGTTGCAGTGTTGTGTTGTGCCCAAGGCCTAATTTTTCTGCCCCTGTTTAACAGGGGCGCCTAATAACAATTTTTGATGTAATAGTTTGCACGTGGCTCCTTGTTTCCCTCCAATTGGAGTTATTGTGAGGGGTTGCAGTGTTGTGTTGTGCCCAAGGCCCAATTTTTCTGCCCCTGTTTAACAGGGGCGCCTAATAAAAATGTTGATGCAATACTTTGCACGTGGCTCCTTGTTGCGTTCCAATTGGGGTTATTGTGAGTGGTTGCAGTGTTGTGTTGTGCCCAAGGCCCAATTTTTCTGCCCCTGTTTAACAGGGGCACCTAATAACAATTTTTGATGCAATAATTTGCACGTGGCTCCTTGTTGCGCTCCAATTGGAGTTATTGTGAGGGCTTGCAGTGTTGTGTTGTGCCCAAGGCCCAATTTTGCTGCCCCTGTTTTAACAGGGGCGCCTAATAACAATTTTTGATGCAATACTTTGCACGTGGCTCCTTGTTGAGCTCCAATTGGAGTTATTGGGAGGGGTTGCAAGTGTTGTGTTTTGCCCAAGGCACAATTTTTCAGCCCCTGTTTAACACGGGGGCCTAATAACAATTTTTGATGCAATAATTTGCACGTGGCTCCTTGTTGCGCTCCAATTGGAGTTATTGGGAGGGGTTGCAAGTGTTGTGTTGTGCCCAAGGCACAATTTTTCAGCCCCTGTTTAACAGGGGTGCCCAATAACAATTTTTGATGCAATAATTTGCATGTGGCTCCTTGTTGCGCTCCAATTGGAGTTATTGGGAGGGGTTGCAAGTGTTGTGCCCAAGGCACAATTTTTCAGCCCCTGTTTAACAGGGGCGCCTAATAATAATTTTTGATGCAATAATTTGCACGTGGCTCCTTGTTGCGCTCCAATTGGAGTTATTGGGAGGGGTTGCAAGTGTTGTGTTGTGCCCAAGGCACAATTTTTCAGCCCCTGTTTAACAGGGGCACCTAATAACAATTTTTGATGTAATAATTTGCATGTGGCTCCTTGTTGCGCTCCAATTGGAGTTATTGGGAGGGGTTGCAAGTGTTGTGTTGTGCCCAAGGCACAATTTTCCAGCCCCTGTTTAACAGGGACGCCTAATAACAATTTTTGATGCAATACTTTGCACATGGCTCCTTGTTGCGCTCCAATTACAGTATGTTTGAGGGGTGCCCTTTTTTCTAAAAAATTTCTTTCACAAAACAATAATGGCCCCCCACCACCGCTAAAATATTCGACATAATGTTGCCACACAGAACTTGCGCAAGTAGCATTAATTACTTTTTTTTTATAGTCCTCTCATGTTGTGCAGGGACATTTCTAAACACGTGCCACTACTATAGACACCCAGCAGGTGTGATATTTAAAGGAATTTTTTTTCACTTTAAGCATCATTAAAATGGCTTATCCGCAAAAAACGTCCGTTTTAAAAAAAAAATATTCCATTGATACATGTTCCCTAGGGGAAGGCCTGGGTTCTGAACGATGTTTTCCAACATTTAATTGAATTTTGGTCTTTAAAATGACCGTTTTTGAATTCGAACGTTCGGGTCCCATAGACTTCAATGGGGTTCGAAATATTTGTGCGAACCCGTGGTCTGTTCGAACGTTCTGGTGCGAACCGAACCCGGGGGTGTTCGGCTCATCCCTACTCTCCTTCACTGTCTGGAGACTGTTGTAACCAGACTGATTTCCACCATTTGAAGGCTTTTACATTGAGGTTTTTCTTTCACATGTTTGTGAGTAGTTTTTAATCTGTTCTTTTAATAAATTCATCAAAGGATAATGCACAAGGCTAGCACCCCCTTTTCTTTATTCCTTTTCTTTACTGCTAGGATACCCCTATCCTGGAGGGCAGAAAGGCCTGAGATATTTTCTGAAAGGGGCAGGACCACATCCTGCCCCTTTCCTGCCCCTTTCAGTGACGCTGCAGAAGTCCCGCCCTCCACCTCAGCAGCTGAAGCGGCTGTTTCAAAATTCTTGCAGCGCTGTGTCTGGGCTTCTCTGCCGCTCTACATCGCGGCTGTGTGAGAGAGATTCTACTCCTATTGCCTCCCTACTACCATCTGGACTGGCCTGTACCCTTATACCTCCTTTACATTTACATACAGTGGTGGTGTGGACTGTTTCCCGCTGGGGAGTGCTCCTCCTGAACCATCTATTCATCTTGTGATCACTTCACAGCCTTTCAGAGGAGTGTTCACTGTTGAGGTATTGTACCAACCAGGCGTTTGCCTACTGCTCGGGTGTGCATCCTGCCATTTTATTAAAGCGTGACACTTAATCTTTCCATCATTGTTTTTTTTTTCCTGTGGACTCTGGGTGAACTGTGTTAACTTTTAGGCCCCGTACACACGAGCAAATAGATTTGTTCAAATCGGTCGGACCGACCGATTTGAACAAATCTGTCTGCTGGCCGTTTTGGTTTGATCGCTGTACACACGATCAAACCAAAATCCCCGCCAGCAGACAGCGCGGTGACGTGGCAGTGACATTGACGCCGCCATGTCACCGCACCAGGAAGTAAATTACTTCTGCGCATGCGTCGAATCCATTCGACGCATGTGCGAGAAGATATGTCTGCTGGTTAGCGTACTAACCAGCAGACATATCGGGCGGACGGATTCCCAGCCGACAGATTTTAAAGCATGCTTTAAAATCTGTCGGCTGGCGAAATCCGTCGGCTCGCCCGTACACACGATCGAATCTGTCTGCTGGGACGATCGGGCCGACCGTTTCCAGCAGATAGATTTGATCGTGTGTACGCGGCCTTATAGTTATATTTTTGTTATCAAAATCTTAGTCTGTGTTTTTCTGTGCATATTTCTTTGTCATTTTATGTTCATTTAGACTAAAACGTGATATTTTAAATTTTACCTATTGTGCGCTGCATTTTTTGTTTGTATACTGCTTAATTATATGACCTTCTCTTTCCTTCAGCTCTTAAAGCGGGGTTCCAACCACAATTAGCATTTTTTAAATGTATGTCCTTTCATCATGCGTTTTTATAATATAAATCTGGTCACTTACTATTTTACAATCTGCCACCGCTCCGCATAGTTATTCAAAAAAGATAGTTTATAAAACTAGGTCCACACGGTTGTCATTTTGCTTGTGGGTATTGTGAAGCCTACAAGCACTTACTTCCTGGAAGTCTTGGATGGGGAGTGATAATTGGGTAGCGCACTGCATCCTGGGAAATGATGACACACATTTCCCAGGAGCATTAGAGGGAGATGATGTCAGAATCCTAGATGATTCCAAGGGCAGATTACGTGAGACCGCATAGCAACAGGCATTTCCAGATGAGTAAAAAAAAATGATTCTCCTATAAATATCAAATATATCATGGAGTTGCAAATAGTAAACCTGTATTTACAACACTCTACTCTTCTCTAAACTCCTCTGAACTTTCTGCTTCTTTGCAATTTTTTGTTCTTTAATCCATGCCCCTTTTACTTTCCTAAGTAACAATTTTTATGTACTTTCAACCATACCTATTCTGGTCTCCACTTCAGTTATAGTCTTCCACATTTATTTACATGCTTCTCTCTGATAATTTTTCTCCTCCTCCATTTATTCGCACACTCCTCCCCTCTATTTTCATTCTCCTTCACTTCCGCTGATTCTTACTTTCTTCTTTGATCATTCTTCTGTTCTGTGCCCACTCTGTTTCCCTCTGTAATTCTTCTCTGCCTTTTCATTTATATTGTCCTTCTGTCCCCTCTATAATCATTCCCTTCTTCTCCATTCATATTTTCTACCCTCTCTGGTTTCTCTCCACTTCTTCCAAACATGTCAACTTTGTTTCCCTTAATGATATTTTATCACTGTTTCCAATTTTTTTTCCCTTTCATCCATGCCCACTCTCCTTTGTGCCATGATTATTTTTCTCTTCCATCTATGTCTACTCCCCTTCCCTCCATGCTTTTTCTTATCCTCTTTCATTCTTGACCACACTTTCTCCCTCTGGAATAATTTTTCTCCTTTTCTATCCATGTCCACTTTACTTCCCCCATTACCATTCTTCTCCTTTTCCAAGTGCAATTTCAAGTGGATTTGCCTTTAGTAAATAACCCCCTATGTGTTGCCTATGCAACTCCTGGTTGCAGGAAAGAAAATCATACCATCTATGGCCGACATTACTCTTTGATAAGGATGTTCTCAAGCTGTTTCATTGCATTCTCTCACTTATCACTAAACTCACTGATAAGATTTGTATTGTAGGCTTCAAGGGCCTCTGGATGCAGTTCAAGGCTCCCACCATATATTTGAAATGGAGGCATCTGAGCCATTTGTTTTAAAAGTACAACCAGGCTGGACATGTTCTCAGTGTTAATGGGAGAATCCCTCCCACAGTGCTATTTGGTCTGCAGGGATCTTTCCCTGCTGGCCGGTTACAATGATTGCTGCTAGTGGCTATATAACTGGTGACATTAATTGCATGCAAAAAATCAAATTAGCCTGCCCACACATGGATTAAATCTTGGCCAGTCCTACTGAACCGGCCAAGATTCGATCCATCTATGGCCAGCTTTTTCAATGTTGCTGCCAAATTTAAAAAAAGTTAAATCAAAGCAGAATAAATTAATAACTGGATAAAAAAAAAAGCAACCAATCACCAGGCCCAAGAAATTACTTACACTTTGACTTTGAGGCAGAGAGCACAGTCCTGTGCAAGTTTTAACTTTCAGAAATGGAAGGTATTTGAAGGGGCCTTATTGTGTCACAACTACTGATGCTGTTTAGGAAATTAACCACTTAAGCCCTGGACCATTATGCAGCTAAAGGACCAGGCCCCTTTTTGCGATTCGTCACTGCATCGCTTTAACTGACAATTGCATGGTCGTGCAACGTGGCTCCCAAACAAAATTTACAACAAATATAGCTTTCTTTTGTTGTTATTTGATCACCTCTGCAGTTTTTATTTTTTGAGCTATAAACAAAAATAGAGTGACAATTTTGGAAAAAAAAATATTTTTTACTTTTTTCTATAATAAATGTCTGTAACGGTCACCACCGTTTACGACCTTCCATCCAACCACGACAAGCTTATCTGACACACTGCGACAATCCTGCATACACGATCCATATCATTTCCCATAATCAAGACGAGACTCAAGCTCTGTACTTGCTTCCAAAGATATGAACACTTTATTGGTTTTCTTAGCTTGCTTATATCCAGTACAGCATAATACAGTTAATCACAGGACAATGCAGTCCCCACCCCCCTATTCACACACTGAGGCTAATTCTCTAGCAGACATGTCGGCACCGATTCCCTTTTGAATAATACACAATCACAGATAATCTTCACACACATATAAGGAACCTCACTGTCTCTGACACCTGGGCATCAATACATTTCTAAACATAAGGGACATGCTAATTCAGTACATCTGTATGGAGACTTTAACACATTGTTTTAACCACAATGAATCACACAATCAAAAGGTCTTTCAGGCCCCGATGCAATTAACACTTTTCAACAGAATGAAAGGTCTTTCACAAGCCGGGTCACTTAACATTTCAATAGCCGGAGCTAAGCATTGAATAAGCTTGTAATGTCCCTCTCCTGTGTAACAGGTGTCAATATGGACCCCTTGTAATATGCCAGTCCTGCAATATGAATTATTATTAATGTCCCATCTTCTGCAATACATGATATAATTTCTTTGTCACCCTATGGCCCTAGTGGACATAAGGTGACCCTAGACATAGGAGAATCTGAGTCTGTCACGGGTCAATCCGTTACAATGTCCCTCAATTTTTTTTTCACATTAGTGAAGGCCGATACGTATTCTTCTACATATTTTTTTTACAAAATCGCAATAAGCGTTTATTGATTGGTTTGCACAAAACTTATAACGTCTACAAAATAGAGGATAGTTTTATGGCATTTTTATTAATATATTTTTTACTACTAATGGCGCCAATCAGAAATGTTTATCATGACTGCGACATTATGGCGGACACATTAGACACTTTTGACAAATTTTTTGGACCATTGTCATTTTTACAGTGATCAGTACTATAAAAATGCACTGATTACTGTGAAAATGAAAATGGCAGTGAATGGGTTAACCACTAGGGGGCGTTGTATGGGTTAAATGTGCCCTGATATGTGATTCTTACTGTAGGGGGCATGGCTAGGCATGTGACATCACTGATTGTCGTTCCCTATGACAGAGAATAGACAATCACTGACAAGCCACTATGAAGAACAGGGAAAGGTTTGTTTACACTTACCTCTCCCCGTTCTTCAGCTCTGTGCCCAGCCATGCCATATTGTCGACTTATATATCGTCGTGTGGCGGTCCACAAGTGGTTAAACATGTACAGTGTATAGATTTACTGTATGATGGATTATGCCTACTTCGGAGTGCCATACATAATCAGCAAAATAAGGGGAAATTAAGTGAAAAATTACTTTGGAAGCCGAGAAAATTTCAAATCAAAAGGTGCTTTGAACAAATAGATTTCCCATTCTTCCTCTCCAACTTCTCCTTTTTTCGCTGCCCTTATACCTTGTGTTTGCCCTAAAAAGATATGAGCCTAGAACTCATAAGCAGCTGGTTAGGCTTTTGACCTGAAATTAGAGTAAGGTCTCTGGTTCTGGTGACTTCAATTTGACACTGGAGTGTGTAGAGCACTGTATATTAGTTATCATTGTGCACAGAGGTGAAATAAGACACTGCTGCAATTTTTCTAATAAAGTTCATATATTTTAAAGCTGGTTGCACATATGTCACACTCTTTTGGTCAGTTCTGACAAACAATATCACAGAAATTCGTACGCAGAAACTATGTTTATTTATTCATAAGTACTTCAATTGTATATACTTTTTTTGTTTACATAGAAACACAAAAATGTTGTTTCTTTCTCGTACATCACGGGACACAGAGCGGCATATTCATTACTATGTGGGTTATATGGAGTACCTTCAGGTGTGGACACTGGCAATCTTCAAACAGGAAGTCCCCTCCCTATATAACCCCCTCCCCTAGAGGGAGTCCCTCAGTTTTTTCGCCAGTGTCTTAGGTGTTGGTCACGGAATAGCTTTGCTCCACATCCTTGGGATTAAGGGCGGGCTAACCGGATCTGTCCAAGGAGCCTCAGTGCCAAAGTGGACAGTACCCGGGCCCCAGACCGTGGGGTTTTGCCTATAATGCTCCTCTTTGGAGGGCTGGACCCTGGGCCCAGGACTTGGAGTTTGCAAACCATAAAGTTCCTGTTTGCCAGGGTGCTATATAGGTCCAGGACAGTGGGTACCTTCATAGGACCCCAGGGCCTGAAGGTCTACTACGCTACCCACGGAGATGGGAGAAGATTGGATCAGTTTGCTGGTCAAACATCCTGCAGCATGGAGCAGGTAAGGGGGAGCCTGCGGGACTTGGTTCGACAGCAGGCTCCCCGGGGTAACCTAAAAGGGGGGATAGCCTAAGTATGCTCTGCATGGGCAACCGTGATCACTATGTCTAAGAGACAGGATGACACCCTTTCTCCCCCCATCACTAGGCCCCCCTGTTTAAATATGTGTTGCTAGCTAACCTGCTGTTTCTTCCTAGGGCTAGTAAGGATCCCTAGGGGCCTTGAGAGAGTCCTACCTGGCCGGGGGTTTGAATCTGCCGCCTGTTTCTGCGTGCCTGGATCTCCAGCAGCGCGGCTCCTCCATGTTCCTCCTGTTTCCGGCATACGCGCGCGCGCGCGCGTGCGCGCGCACGTCTTATTGACGTTTTTCGCGCCGTCCAGACAGGAGGGCGGGGGGGGGCGGGCCTGCGGCGTCATACAGGGGCGCGCCTTTGTGCTGTTATAGACAGCAGGCTTTGTCAGTGCTCAGTCTGAGGCTGATCTTTCAAGGAGAGGACGCAGAGCGGCAGAACAGTGACTCCCGGTGGCGGAAGAGGGGTAGTACATGTGGACTTTGTTCCAATGCCTTTATTGTTAAGCCAAGAATCCCCCTTATTTTGCAGCAGGTTGGAGGCTGGCAAACTTAAAGTAGAGGTCACTGTATGTTGTCAAGGAAAATATATAATATATAATATATAATTATTTAAAAAAAAAAAAAAAAAAAAAAGAAAAAAACCAACATACGGGCCCATCAGTTTTTGGGGACACTAAGTGATCTATTCTCCCCTAAACTCTGAAATTTGTACTCCTGCCCACTACAGTCTGTTGTGTGGGCGGAGTCCCTCGATTTTGTATTATGGCTTCCAAGGGTTCGGGGTCAAAGGGTACAAAAAAGACCAAAAAAACAAAAGGGTTCCCTTTCTGATTCTGATATGCCGATTCTTTCCCCGCAGCTTATTAATTTAAGGAGCGCCTTGGATGAGCCATTAGGGGGATCTGGTGCGGAGGCTGGCCCAGATCAGCCCAGCCCTGTGTTTATCACAGAGGAGATGCTAGCCGTATCCCTAGGGGGGCTAGAAGAGAGAATAGCGGCATTGATCGCTAGAGCTATTCCTGGTAAGAAACGGGTTAGATCCCCATCACCAGGGGGTGTATCCTCAGATGCTGAGATTCTCTCTCCGGAGGAATTAGAATCACAGGAGGATCAACTGGACCTGAACCAAGAGGGTTCAGGGATGGAGGGGTCTACCTCTGAGGAACCATTTTCAGACTCCCAGACAGAGAGACTGTGGGTACAGTCTTTGACGGACATGGTCCGCTCGGCATTTAGTTTACCATTGCCAGAACCTCAGGTTCCTCCGGTATCCTCTCTGGGCTCTTTGAAAGCCCCGTTAAGCAACGCAGTTTTTCCGGTCCATCCTCTCTTGGAGGAATTGATCTTTCGGGATTGGGTACGGCCGGACAGGATTTTTCTGCCACCGAAAAGATTTGCGGTCATTTATCCCATGGAGGAAAAATTCTCCAAGAAGTGGAGGCTCCCAATAGTGGATGCAGCCATCTCGTGTGTGAATAAATCACTAACTTGCCCGGTGGAAAACATACATATGTTTAAAGATCCGGTTGATAAAAGATTAGAGACACTTTTAAAAGCATCCTTTGCTACGGCAGGAGCAGTGGTGCAGCCAGCGGTAGCTGCAATTGGAGTTTGTCAGGCATTAAAAGACCAGACAAAAGAGATGTTAAAGGACATGCCTACCCAACAAGCAGAGGAGTTTGCTGACATTCCCAGAGCTCTGTGTTTCGCGGTAGATGCTATAAAAGATTCCATCCAGCAGGCTTCTCGTTTATCACTATGTTTGGTACACATGAGAAGGCTCTTATGGTTGAAGAACTGGGCGGCGGAGCCCCCATGCAAAAAGCTTCTGGCAGGATTTCCCTTCCATGGAGGACGACTCTTCGGAGAAGATCTGGATAAATATATTCAGACTATTTCAAATGGCAAGAGTACCCTTTTACCGGTCAAAAAGACATTCCGGGCTCCTACATTTAGGAGGCAGTTTTTTCCTGTCTCGGGGCCCTCTAATTCCAGGCAGTATCGACGGCCGCCTGCACGATCCAACGTTATCAGTAGATCGCAAGGACAGACCCCTGGGGGTAAGAAGCCGTGGTATCGCAAGCCGTCAAAGACAGCCCCTAAGTCTGCATTATGAAGGGGCGCCCCCACTCTCAAGGGTGGGGGGAAGGCTTCGTCTCTTCTCAGAAGTTTGGGAAGCCAAGATCCCCGACAATTGGGTCCGGGCATCTGTAACCACAGGTTACAGACTGGAGTTTCTAAGATATCCTCCGCCTCATTTTCAAGAATCAAGGCTACCAAGGGATCCAGCAAGGAAGGCCTCAATGCTGGCAGCTTTGGATCACCTGCTTTGCCAGGACGTAATTATAGAAGTGCCAGCCCAAGAGCAAGGCCTAGGTTTCTATTCCAATCTCTTTGTCATACCAAAGCCCAACGGCGATGTCAGGCCAATCTTGGACCTAAAGAGGTTAAACGGTTATCTAAGGGTGCGTTCCTTCCAGATGGAATCCATCCGGTCAGCAGCCGCCGCGCTTCAGAAAGACGATTTTCTGGCCTCCATAGACATAAAAGATGCTTACCTTCATGTACCAATCTTTCAGGCGCATCAAAGGTTTTTACGCTTCGCGGTGGGGCAGCGACACTTCCAATTCAGGGCGCTCCCTTTCGGGCTGGCCACGGCCCCCCGGGTATTCACGAAGATTCTAGCCCCAGTTCTGGCCAATTTAAGGATCCAAGGAGTCACAGTCCTAGCATACTTGGACGACCTTTTAATCATAGATCACTCACGGACGGGTCTGCAAAAGGCAGTAAACCTCACGGTTCGGTACCTCGAAGAATTCGGCTGGGTCCTAAACCAGGGAAAGTCAGCATTCCAGCCTACAAAGCAGTTGGAATACCTCGGCATGAGGTTAGACACAGAACATCAAAAGGTGTTCTTGCCCCTTGTAAAGATCAAGGCGATCAAGGGGTTGGTTCAGTTGGTTGTAAACAAGAAAAGACCAACTATTCGCCTGTGTATGCGATTACTAGGCAAGCTAGTGGCCACATTCGAGGCAGTACCATACGCTCAGATCCACACTCGCGTCCTACAGGCAGCCATTCTAGCAGCCTGGGGCAAGAGGGCACATGCCTTAGAGTCCCCTTTGACGCTATCATCAAGGGTCCGACAAAGCCTGGCCTGGTGGTTGAACCCTCAGAACCTTCTAAAGGGAAGATCCTTCAGCCCTGTTGTCTGGAAGGTAGTTACCACAGACGCCAGCCTGGCAGGCTGGGGGGCGGTCTTCGAGGGGTTCTCCCGCCAGGGAACTTGGGTGAAAGCAGAGAGGCAGCTCCCCATCAATATCTTGGAAATCAGAGCTGCTCGCCTAGCCCTGTTGGCGTGGACCTCCAGATTAAAGGGGTTCCCGGTGAGAATCCAGTCAGACAATGCCACGGCGGTGGCATACATAAACCACCAAGGGGGAACCAGGAGCCAGGCCGCTCAAAGGGAAGTGAACTTGATTTTTCAATGGGCAGAGGTTCATGTACCCTGCATTTCAGCGATATTCATTCCCGGAGTGGACAACCTGCAGGCAGACTTCTTAAGTCGCCAGAGTCTGTTGCCAGGGGAGTGGTCTCTGCATCCCCAGGTCTTTCAGACAATCTGCCAGAGGTGGGGAACGCCAGACGTAGATATAATGGCATCCAGGTTCAACAAGAAACTAGACAGGTTCGTGTCGCGAGCGAGGGATCCTATGGCCTGCGGAACCGATGCGTTGGTTTGCCCTTGGCATCAATTCAAACTTCTATATGCGTTCCCTCCACTACAGTTACTCCCCCGCCTGTTGCGCAAGATCAGAGTGGAGCACAAGCCAGTCATTCTAATAGCTCCAGCTTGGCCCCGGAGGGCTTGGTACTCGCTAGTCCTGAATATGGCAGTGGGAGACCCTTGGACTCTTCCTCTACAACCAGACCTACTCTCACAAGGCCCGATCCTCCACCCTACATTATAGCGTCTAAATTTGACGGCCTGGAGGCTGAATCCCTGATTCTCAGGGGTAGGGGTCTGTCTAGGCAGGTAATCCCTACCCTGATTAAGGCTAGAAAGCCGGTCTCCAGGGTAATTTATTACAGGGTGTGGAGGAACTATATAGGCTGGTGTGAATCCAAAAGATGGAATTGCCGCAAATATACTATTGATAGGGTGTTAAGTTTTCTCCAGCTAGGAGTGGATAAAGGCCTGGCACTAAGCACAATCAAAGGACAGATCTCAGCTCTGTCAGTGTGGTTTCAGAGGCCGCTGGCCACCCACTCGCTGGTAAAGACCTTCTTACAGGGGGTCTTGCGTATTAATCCTCCTGTCAAGTCACCAGTTTGTCCTTGGGACCTAAATCTTGTCCTGTCCACTCTACAGAAACAGCCTTTTGAGCCTTTGGCTGAGATTCCTTTACTCTTACTGACAAGAAAACTGGTTTTCTTGGTCGCCATAGTTTCGGCCAGGAGAGTGTCAGAATTAGCAGCCTTATCGTGTAAGGAACCATATCTTGTTCTGCATAAGGACAGGGCAGTTCTCCGGCCCCATCCTTCCTTTCTACCAAAGGTTATATCCAAATTTCACTTAAACCAGGATTTGGTACTTCCATCCTTCTTTCCAAAACCTACATCTAGAAAGGAGGGGTTGCTGCATACCTTGGATATTGTCCGGGCCATGAAGGCCTATCTTAAAGCTACGGAAAAGATCCGGAAAACAGATGTGTTATTCGTTCTACCAGATGGCCCCAAGAAGGGGCAGGCAGCTGCAAAATCCACCATCTCGAGATGGATTAGACAATTAATCATTCAAGCCTACGGATTGAAGAGGTTGCCTCCTCCGTTGTCGGTAAAGGCCCATTCTACCAGGGCCATGGGCGCCTCTTGGGCAGCACACCATCAGATCTCTATGGCTCAGATATGCAAGGCGGCAACGTGGTCATCAGTCCACACGTTTACAAGGTTTTATCAACTAGACGTGAGTAGAAATGCGGATACTGCCTTTGGTCAGGCAGTACTACAGGCTGCAGTTTGAAATCCTCGGGATCAGAAACACCCTTGGTTATATAAAAAAAAAAAAAAGAAAAAGGTTCTTCTTTCTTGACTAATTTGGAAATATTATTATGATTTGAGTTTAGCTCTAAAATTGAATCCTTCTTTGGAAGATGTCTCCCTCCCCTCATTAAAGCATTGCTTTCGGACATCCCACATAGTAATGAATATGCCGCTCTGTGTCCCGTGATGTACGAGAAAGAAAAAGGGATTTTTAAATACAGCTTACCTGTAAAATCCTTTTCTTGGAGTACATCACGGGACACAGAGCTCCCACCCCTCTTTTGGGTGACCATTTTGGGAGGCATACTGCTTGCTACAAAACTGAGGGACTCCCTCTAGGGGAGGGGGTTATATAGGGAGGGGACTTCCTGTTTGAAGATTGCCAGTGTCCACACCTGAAGGTACTCCATATAACCCACATAGTAATGAATATGCCGCTCTGTGTCCCGTGATGTACTCCAAGAAAAGGATTTTACAGGTAAGCTGTATTTAAAAATCCCTTTTTTTGTTAAAGATTTGGATAGTGGGGAGTATCAGGCTGGTAACAGAAGAACTGAGCAGGAATAAGCTACGGGACATAGTGCTTTGTAGAGAGATAACAAAACACTGCAGACAAATGTGGCCAGCTCAAATTTCATGAATTGGGTTTACATCCACTTTAAATTAAGTTTAGTGTATTTTTACTGAAATTTGCACTAAAATTGTGTGACAAAAAAAAATTGAACTACCACTGTTTTATTTTCTACGGTGTGTGCTCTGAAAAAAATAAATAAAGTTTGGTGGTTTTATATAATAATTTAAAATTGTGTGCAAAAAAAACAAAAAGAATGGTTCTGGCAATGGAAAGGTTAAACTGATATCATAGTTAAATCAATGTTATGTAAGATAAATATCAACCCATATAAAAGAGTAAAGCAGCTCATGTATATTCTGATATTTCAATGAAAATGGTGTAAGTGTAATGTTAAATTTCATTAATACTCCATTTAACCTATTTCCACAATAAATGCCTATTGTGCGAATAATAAAGTCAAAGAAAAATGTATATAACTCATACAAAACTATTATCTATATTTAACCGCATGAAGCCAGTGAGTGCCAGCCCTTTAAGAGGTTTTATGTGCTGGGAGGCGGGGCAGGGCTTAATGTCATGTGACCGCCATGATTGGCGGTCACGGCGCTCAATTGATTAGAATTGTATAGAACGATTATGAGTTTTCCTGCAGGTGACGGTAACTGTGTCGGGAACGCACAGGGCGGGTGCTCTCGGCACAATGCTGTCTGAACTAATGCACGCAAATGTTCGGCTGATCTTACCAAGGCCCAGCTGCTGAGAGGCTGCATATTTGTGTGTGTTCGGCACCAAGGAGTTAAACTGAAATAATGTACACCCAACTAGTGTATTTCTATGAATATAGACCTAGAAAAAAATGCTCTAATTACCAAAATAAATTATTATCAACAAATTGATCACAAAAACTCATGTACATGTAGAAACGTTCTTCAACAAAAATGCTGAAGAATTATTCACTAACTATTCTTAACCACTTCAGCTCCGGAAGGATTTACCCCCTTCCTGTTCCTTCACTACACTTCTGCTTCATCCCAACCTGCAACCATTTGTTACAGACATTTGGCTTGTTTATTGACCACGCTTCTGCTTGATCCCTACCTGCTATATCTGCTACTGGCCTCAGCATGCTCTCAATCCCGAAGAGCACGACCTGGTACTGACATGCAGTAAAAAACATCTCCACCAACAGAAGCTAGTGCTTAGACCCCGCACCTCGAGTGAGCCAGTGTCATCTGCCAGGGTGACTTGCTCGTCTATTTATCCAGCTGGTTGGTGTGACCCTTTCTACTGCCAAAACTAATGGTCTTCGAGCCTGACCACTGACCATGACATACAGCTACAACCAGCACTACAACAAATAGAATTCACAGCAATATGAGTTAGCTAAACACACACATATATATATATATATATATATATATATATATATATATATATACTGTATCTATGTTCTTAGAAATTGCCCTTATTGCTTGCCAAAATAAATAATGCTACAACCATACTGTTTTGGGCGCATTTTTGCAGCGTGGCCCGTATGCAGTTATATGGTCAATGTGAAATTACAACTTACAACGTCACTTAAAGTTGCCTCCAGGACAGGCGACTTTAGCTGTGGACGATCACAGAATAATCAGCTCTGTGGGAGGGAGGGGTTTGACTGAGTAAACAATTTTCTCGTCCTGTGAATTTGCTTCAGTTAAGACAGTGATCCGACTTGGAGGCAACTTCCATTAAAAAATATATGGGTACAAGTTGCCTAGAAGTCTCCTTGAAGTAGTACAGGGACCTTTTCTGAAGTCGGAGTGACTTCAGAAGTGTACATTAAAGGGTCACTAAAGGATTTTTTTTTTTTATCTAAATAGCTTCCTTTACCCTAATGCAGTCCTGGTTTCATGTCCTCATTGTTCGTTTTTGCTGTAATCCTTCTCTGTTCTGCACACTTCCTGCTTGTCTGTTTCCTTATGAAAAAAGTACTGGGAGCTTCTCTCTGTGGTCTCTAATCAAGGAGGTGTGATTACTGTGTGTCTAAAACCCCTCAGAACCAATCAGTTTCATTTTAAAAATAAACACTGCCCTGTATTGGCTCTGTGTCTCTGTACTTCACACAAGCATGAAACTAGATGAAAAACGAAACTGAAACTGCAGGCACATTATATGATTGATTTTTATCTATTTTAATCATTTTTAAAAGGATTAGTAAACTATTATGTCTCTATACCCTGTAAACAGTCTTTTCAGCAAAAAAAAAAAAATTCCTTTACAACTCCTTTAAGATGGCTCTCATTCACTTCAATTGAATTTCTCATGTTGCGCGACTTGGGGCAACTTGGGGACCACACAAGTCGGATCCCAAGTCGCGGTAGTGTGAACCGGCACTAACGGCTTATTATGAAACGTATTTGCATTGTTAGGAATATGTAAATATTTTCCTGGCCACAGTTACATTTATTTATATTCATAATAGTAACACTTTCCCACCACCAACAAATCATTCTTATACCTTACATATCTATTGTCATGGATGTAAAAATCAATATGCATTATTTTGAGAGTATTCAATAGATATGATTACACAAATAATTGGATCATTAGTGAAAATATACAGAAGAACTCGCTGTGCTGAAAAGCTCTTGCACTCTGTATGCTAAATCAATGAATTGATATAAATGATTAATTAAAGAGAAAATAAATGAACGTGTAGCTAGAAATAACAGGATGACCCATGCTCTGTACTATTACTAATTTGCAAACTAATGTGACAGAAAACTAAAATTTCTGTGTCCGCTAGTCATTTGTCTTAATGCTGGGATTGTTAATTAACATACGGCACGTCACTTTATAGAAGATTAATTTTATTATGTAAAGTGTATCCACTTGAGCCTTGCCCAAAGCTATTATCACATTGGCTCAGGATCACAAACCATAATGATCAACATTAAAGCAGACCTTTGCTCAAATAACAGTTTTTAGCTGTACTGGCAATCCTGCTTCTTTAAACTCATGAATGGTAAAAGCTATGAAATATTCACCTATCCTGCAGACAACAGCTTATTAAGCACATGTGCTCCTCTAAAGAGGCTTGGGGGACTGATGCTGAGTCAGAGTTAGTTAATCAACTGCTCTGCCTGAAAACTGACCATTTCCTTCAGCAAAAACCACATGTCAGGGTCAGACTGCGTCTTCTGGCTTGCAATGTATTTTTCCAGCTTGCTGTGCTATTCTTTCTACATACATGCCTGGTTCCCCTTTGCCAGCTGTATGTCTCCTATTTATCTGCCTTGTTCTACCTACTGCCTCCACATTACTTTGCCCTGAGTCCAACCTTCTACTGTCACCCTTGTCTCCTTTCTACTGAGCACCCATTCATAATTAGTAATAATCATGTGGATATTTAAGTGCATTCCCAATTTCCTGGTGCTGGATCATTGTAATATCAAGTGCTTTTACTTAAATTTGCTATTCTGGCCTTTGTCTTTCTACCTTTGCCATCTTACTACCTTTTGCACTTTCTATCATGCTACCTTGGGTTTTATATAATATATACCTAACTTAACTGCTTTTTTAAACTGTTAAATCGATGGGTTTACTTCTGCTTTAACAGTTGTTCTAGAGATGTGTCTGCTGCAAAAGGTGGCTACTTTGAAGAACCTAGGATATGACATATATTTTCAATTGTTTCACACTTTTTTGTTATGTATATAATTCCACATGTGTTAATTCATAGTTTTGATGCCTTCAGTGTGACTCTACAATTTTCATAGTCATGAAAATAAAGAAAACTCTTGGAATGTGTGTCCAAACTTTTGGTCTGTACTATATAGATATACGCTGTATATTGTGAGGGATTAGTTCGGCAGCGGGTGTGTTTGACCCCCTGAATGGGTTCAGTACACAAAAATTAGGCACAGCAAACAACAGTGAAGGTGAAAAAATAAAGGTGTGGTTTATTTACAAAAAGAAACATGAAAATAAATCCTTGCCAACTTGGCCACATACTACATATACTGGTTTGCCTAAACCAGGTTTGCCTGGTTTGCCACTCCATGGCCTAAACAGGCACAAAACTGGTTCCAGGATGGAGCACATCCCTAAGCATGCTGGGAGTTTTTGTAGAGGTTTTAATGAGCCAACTTAGTTCAGCTGGGCTCATTAACTCTACACCAGCAGGACTCTCAGCACTTCCCCCTAGTGGTACAAATCAGCATTGAGACCTGAATCTGGGACACACATATTTACCTGCCTGCTATCACTATATATATATATATATATATATATATATATATATATATATATATATATATGTGTGTGTGTGTATACACACACAGTATAACATATTGTTGTACTGTATGTGTATATACACACACAGTATATCAATATGGTACCTTTTCTTTTTGTTTTGCTACATCCCTGTAGTGTTTGATCTGTTCTCAATGTGTATTCTGTGTTTAAAACCTTTTCTTCCTGGCATAGTGGCCTGCTTACTTAGTTTATTTTAGTAACCCTTCATAATCACTGTCTCCAGTTTTTCCAGTAATCATTTATGATCCCTGACAACCCAATTGATTTCAATAACCCTCAATGTGCCCTGTTTACTTCCATCTTAATTAAGTCCTTGCTGTCCTTCTTTGTACACATTTGCCCTTGGCAACAGCAACATTTGTTTCCATGTCTAAACACTCTTTGAGTGTTTGCACTCCAGCTTATTTACCTAATCTTTCCTAGAAGTTTCTTGTGTGTTTTTTAAATCTCAGTTCAGTCTATTGTTACTCTCTGCATTCTGCAGCCCTTGCTTAGTGACTAGTCCGTTGCTGTAACCAGTAAGGTTAAACAAAGGCTACAGCCTGGAAATGCCTTATAGCTGAGTTCCATCCTCCCTAGTAGCCGTTGGTCAAGATAAGGCTTCAGCTATTGAGCTATGTAAATTTCAAGCATTTTACAACAAAGTAGCAAAGGGCATACTGGAACGGAAGTCTAAAACCTTCCTTACTGGTCATATAGAATAATGTATGATATTCACAGACAATATTTCATATTTACCTAAGTACAGAATTATATGAGAACAGATAATTGACAAGACAATACATTTTCTGTATCAGATGCCTTCCAACTAATGAAGAAAGCTATGGAGTCAGACATAGTCAAATCTGAAGATTCTGATTTGGTCTCTTTGTATTTAAGCACACACTGGCAGTTTATTGATTGTTTCCTTCTACTAGAAACACCCTCTATTTTAATGTCCATGACAGAGCTGTTTTCCAGTTTCTAAAAGTATGCATCGGGGTGCTCTTCTTTTTTTACCCTAAACCCTTGCTGCTTGCTTTCAAGCTTTTGGATTATCATTTTACTATCATGCTTAGTTTTATCTTTATCTTGACTCCAGGCCTATTCCTCCCACTTGGCAAGTTGTTCCTCTCTCCTCTATTTAAAAGTCCAGTTTACTTTTAAGTATGTTATGTTTGTGCATAATTAAGAAATTTACAATTTTTTTTTCAATTCAAATCCCAATACAATGTTTAAATCTGCATGATATGTTGTTTTGCCAGATATTTATAATCCTACTTGTTTCATCTGTGTGTATCATCTGAGGCTATTCACTTCACTGGGTATATGAGTGGGTTTACATTCACCTTAAGCATTGACAAAAAAAAATAGATGCTGAATGGTTTCTGTGCAGAGTTGCACCAGATTTTGCCCTCTCCAGTTATAGTGAATCAACCCCATATTTACCATTAGAGATGGACAAAAAGACCCCCTGTTCAGTTTGTGCCAGAACCCTCTAAATCACAAAAATTTTAAGCTAAATAATGAACCTCATTGAAGTCTATGGGACCTGAACTGGAAAAATTAAAAGTGCCAATATTGTGGGCTTAGAAGTTATTGGGCATACAAGGGGTATGGGGGTCTTTTGGCCAATCATGGCTCTAACAGCAGAGCGTGCTGTGATTGACCAAGCAGGTGCATGCTTTGGCCCATCATCAGACTTCAATTCACTGCAATATCACAATGCATTATGGGGCATTCTGCAGCACTTAAATTCGCTGGGAACGCCCCATAATGTTCGGGATTTGCCGAACGGGCAAACACCTGGTGTTCGAGTGGAATTTAAGTTCCACTCGAACATCGGGCTCATCCCTAGTTATTAAGTCCTTAATCTACCAGAAGACCCAGATTCTTCTTCATAATTGACTTCCACAGTTGTACTCCTCCTAGAATGTATGACATTATCTTTCCCACATACTTCTTCGCATGAAACTGTCAGCAGTTTTTTCTCTATGTTCAAAATCCTGATCAGAAAGGAAAACTCAGCTATATGAGTCAGTCACCTCCCTGACTCTTCCATCAATTAGTAACATACCTCATGATGTCTCTAAAACAATCTAGGAACACTCACTGCTTACAACATTAAAGGTAGTTAACCCCTTTCTCTGCACATCCTATCACATCCACACTTTGATACCCCTTTCCTCTGGTTTTCTTTTTTAGCACTGCTTTATGTTGTATGAACAGAACAGTTATTATTAATATCTAAATCTATTTATTTGGCATTTGCTTTTATGAACATAATGAATACATCCTACACTGAGAGAAACAGGAAAGAATGTAACAGGAGTCTAAGTCAAAAGGATCCTGAAAGAGTAAGCTTACAGAACTGTATAGCTAAGGGCACATGCAAAACAGTTTAAACAAATAAAATACACATGTGTTTATTGTTTTTATTACAGTAACCAGATAAAGAAAAGGTGGATAGTAGAGGATATGGTAAGAAGTGAATGAGAAAAGAGGTAGAGTGGAGACTTTGACAAGAATCATCATGATTTGCGGAAAAAGTCTAGAGAACAAATACAGTATATAGTGGTCTTTTGGAGAGAATGTGACATGTCCTGTATGAAGATAGGAATTCTTCTGCTACCAGTATCTCTGTATGTATCAGATCATTCAAATTACAAAAGCCTATGAAGCTAGTGATGGTGGAATTTGCTGACACCAGGCAGTGTCTGGAAATGTTTATGTTAATGAGCTGTGGTTAGCCTGGAAAGCAGTACTACCAGCCTTCTCTGTTGACTGCATTTTTTTTATAAACATGAAAGATTTTCTGCCAGATTGTCTGAATCCTTGCACAGTGCCACCAAATCTGAAGGTAGCTCTTAGGCCGCGTACACACGATCAAATCTATCTGCTGGAAATGGTCGGCCCGACCGTTCCAGCAGACAGATTCGATCGCGTGTATGGGACCTTATGGTGCTGGTGGGAAGAGGATGACAGGAACAATCACTGCAGGATGGATGGACATCTATATCACCTAGATCTAATTTGATATTTTTTCTTATAATAATGGCTTGACAAAGAAAGTGAATGTGTCAAAATATAAGCCTTGGACCAAGTTTTCTCAGAGAACAGCCTGTTCCCAGGCCAATTCAAACGTTGACTTCTTTTATTTAGGCCATTTCTCTTACTAGTGCTTATAAATCGGAAACTACCCATGGGACCTTTCCCAAAGAAATGGACAGACATTTAAAACTTGTCAAGGGGCAAATTAAAATACCGTACATTCTCGAGTATAAGCCGACCCGAGTATAAGCCGAGGTACCCAATTTTACCACAAAAAAATGGGAAAACTTATTGACTTGAGTATAAGCCTAGGGTGAAAAATGCAGCAGCTACGGTAAGTGGCTAAGAAGGTCAACAAAGCCCATTTGCAGCTTCACTGTGCCCATCGCAAGCCTCACTGTGCCCTTACAAACATCACCGATGAGAGGATGTCCGTGATAGGCGGAACACTGAGCACTAACTCACTGCTGGGAAACTGAGTGTTCCCCTAGCACAGACGAGAACGAAAAGGAGTCACGGTTTTTGAACACTGGATGGATGACCGCCGTCTGACTGTATGCATGACACGGCTCTCATTAGGTATGCAGGCACAGACTTCAGTATAAGCCAACGGGGCATTTTCAGCACAAAAAAATGTGCTGAAAAACTTGGCTTATACTCAAGTATGTATGATATTCCTTTAAAACAGGGATCTAATAAAACCAGATAATTATTATGCCTAGTACCTTAAGTAAGTAACTTGAGCCTTAAGATGAAGATTGTGATGTATTTAAGTTGGAGGGTTAGGTCTCAGGGACAGTTCATGGGCTGATAGCATTGAGTCTCATTGAAGGAAAAAGTTAAAAGTGGAAAGGAATTAACTGCAGGAGGCTGAGTTGGGGTTAAACATGTAAACATGGGGTAGCCATGAGTGTGGGAGGATGGAGAGGTACATTTCTAATACTACTCCTATTACTGTATGTCTACATCAGAGCAGTGTTCATTTATTCAATGAAAATAATGTTGGTGATGAATTTAACACTATTTTAGTTGACTATAATTAAAACAATTTGACTATAAATAAAACAATTCAGATGGCTTAAATATGACTAAAACTAAAATGGCATTTTTATTCAAAAGACTAATACACACAATCTGACTTCCATCTGACTTTTCCGTGGATTTTTGTGTGAAGGGGCATTGGCCGTGAACTTGGTATGCATACACATGGCAGAACATTTTCAACCAACATTCACCAAACCATGTGGTTTTTCAACTCGTTACCACCACCCTTTGGGCAACTTCTGCTATCGTTGTCTGATGTTTAGCATTGGTTCGGAGCATGCGTGTTTGTACTTTGGATTTTAGTCTGATGGATTTGTGTACACACGATCGGATGATCCGACGGAACATATGTTTTGTTGAACAATTTCTGAGCAAGCACAGCCAACATTTGTTGTCTCAATTTGTGTCCATAGTGCATACCATATATAATAGCATGCTATTAAATTTTTACTCCAGGAGTATATAATGTGTTTAGAGAAATGCTTAAATGCATTACAATTTAACTAAACACATTCGATTTTAGTTGACTAAAATGTACTGGAGATTTTAGTCAACTAAAATGAAAACAATTCAGATGATTAAAATACAACTAAAGCTAAAATGGCATTTTAGTCAATACTTTAATTAAAACTAAATTGAAATTTGATGTCAAAATGAGCACTGCATCGGAGTAGAACTAATCTAATGATCTGGCCAAAAGTAGTGCACTATGATAAAGTGTGAAATCTTATAACTGTCCAACGGTAACTTTTGGTTTAACGCAAATAGGATTGTGGCAGGTTAGTGGGACTGGTTGGAAACTTATGAAGCAAGCATAGAAGATTATCCATTTTGAGTACAATTTTATATTTATTTTCTGTCATTTCCATTCACCTTCTGCACTTAGATCTGTTAGATCTTAGATCTAATAGTGCTTAATTCTTTGATATGTGCGATAGGTACTCAAGACCTTTTTAGAGGAGTTTTCAACATGGCGCCATAGCTATCCCTATCTTCATTATTTGAAATAAAGTTTCAGATTTAAAAATATTGAAAATGATCTTGGAAGTTACATTAACATAAACATGCTTATATACAGTAATTACATCGACATATAACAAAACTTAAAAATGAAAAAATTAGTGCTTTTTTAAATATCATCAATTATTCTGCCTATACTTCTATCTGGAAGTGAGTAACATCTATCTTGTTCTTAGCCCCTGTAGGTTTATGTTAGGAAACAATATTTAAAACTGTTTATAAAACACTACATATTTGCCTACATGAAAACAATTTCCAGATTCATTAATCATCAAAACAGGTTCTCATGATAAAGTAAGCATAGCACAAACACACTGCAATAGGATGCCAATTTATTTTGTACAATGAAAATGATTCACAGTAGTACATACTTTGATAAGCAAATGAACTGAATACTCTGCAGAAACATCCTGCCAGTTTTCAGTGACTGAATAAATGTGACAGAAAAATCCTAACAAAGTGAACTTGTCAGCAAAAATAACATGCTGACTCTAGACAGCAATTTTCATTGCATAAAGGGTCTCCCAAAAAGTAGAAACAGTACAAAGAAAAAGTAAGACGTGTAAGAAATGGCTTGCACAAGTAAATCGTTAAAAGAATAATACATCAAATTCAATGTTTTCTAGACATGTGCACACTGAATTATTTTGTTTTCGTCCCTAATGTTGTTTGACACTAGTAATAATTATATTTATTAATTATTATTACTAGTCAACCAACATTCACATTTTTCTATATGCAAAAAAAGGGGGGGGGTATTCCGGCGCTCGTAATGACTTGATACCTGGGAAGCTACAGTAATAGTGGTAACTTTAGCAGTACCTATTAGGGATGAGCCGAAGACCCCTGGGTTCGGTTCGCACCAGAACCTGCGAACAGACCAAAAGTTTGTGTGAACTTTAGAACCCTGTTAAAGTCTATGGGACTCGAACATTTGAAATCTAAAGTACTAATTTTAAAGGCTAATATGCAAGTTATTGTAATAAAAAGTGTTTGGGGACCTGGGTCCTGCCCCAGTGGACATGTATCAATGCAAAAAAAGTTTTAAAAACTGCATTTTTTTGGGCAGCAGTGATTTTAATAATTCCTTTAAGTGAAACAATAAAAGTGAAATATTCCCTTAAATTTCGTACTTAGGGGGGTGTATAGTATGCCTGTAAAGTAGCGCTTGTTTCCTGTGCTTAGAGCTGTCGCTGCACAAAATGTAATTTCTGAAGGAAAAAAGTCATTTAAAATCACTCACCTTAGGGTCTGGTATGGATATTAAGGGGAACCCTGCGTCAAATAAAAAAAAAAATATGTGGGGTTCCCCCCAAATATCCATTCCAGACCCTTCAAGTCTGGTATGGATTTTAAGTGGAACTCCACCCCAAATTTAAAAAAAAATGCCGTGGACCCCCACACATTTTTTTTTATGAATGACTTTTCTCTGTATTGCCGGGAGCCGACAATTCATTATAGCCGCAAGTGATTTTAAATTACTTTTTTTCCTTCAGAAATTACACTTTGTGCAGGGACAGTTCTAAGCATGTGAAACAAGCGCTACTTTACAGGCATACTATACACCCCCCCCCCAGGTAAGAAATTTAAAGGAATATTTCACTTTTATTGTTTCACTTAAAGGAATTATTAAAATCACTGCTGCCAAAAAAACTGCAGTTTTTAAAACTTTTTTTTGTATTGATACATGTCTCCTGGGGCAGGATCCAGGTCCCCAAACACTTTTTATTACAATAACTTGCATATTAGCCTTTAAAATTAGCACTTTAGATTTCAAATGTTCGAGTCCCATAGACTTTAATAGGGTTTTAAAGTTCACACGAACTTGCCGCGAACACCCCAAATAGTTCGCTGTTCGGCGAACAGGCAATGTTCGAGTCGAACATGAGTTCTAATCGAACTCGAAGCTCATCCCTAGTACCTATGGAAAGGGTCTCATGAAAAAATGATTTATGAGGATGCAGCCATCCTTTAGAGGGTGTCCATGACCTCTTGTCAGCAGTTCAAGAAAAGTAGGGGGTGGAGGCGCCAACTCAAAAAATAAACTTTAAAAGAGCATTCTACAGGAAATGTTAGTAAAAGAGTGTGTACTCACAGGTTCGCTGGGAGTAGTAGTCCATCGGGTGTCTTTTAGTCGGTGAGTGCCATTCCGCAGGCTCTGGTGATTTCCGCACGGCATATAGCTTATGGGCCGAGCATTTGACCAGAAATTTACTATTGCGGCGTTGTACAGTTTAGCTGCTCCGTCAAATCTTCTTTGAACATTCGACAGACACCTTAAGCTTTCAATGACCGATTCAACGTTTGTATGTTTGTATGTTTTTCGATGCTTTGTCGAATCTTCGTCGTTCATGTTGAATTGTCAAGTTAGTTCTAGCTATTTTACTGCTCCTCCTCTTTGGTTACAGTAGCCAATAACATTCATCATCATCATCATTATTTTTATTTTACTTCCCCCACCCAATTCCAACAGCGATCTTTTCTCTCTATGTCGAGTCTTTTCTCTCTATAATGTCAAATCTTTTCTCTCTATGTCGAATCATTTCTCTCTATGTAGAATAATCTTGGACTAATAGAGTTAAGGTTAGGCACATTCGACTGACGAAAACGAAAATAAAGCATTTGTTTATGTCGGATCTTTTGGTTTTCGTATTCTGCACTTTCGTTTACTTTGTTAAAACAATAACGAAAATAGCTAAAATTCGGACGAAAATGTATTCGGACGAAAATGTATGCACATGTCTAATGTTTTCTACATATTAGTCAAAAGTAATGTTAGAAGAAGGACAGGGATGAAAACCATAACTGAGTAAAAATAGTTATGGGTTCATTGGTGCATTTAGTGAGTTGTTTCAAGCACAGTACAAAAGACTTTTCCCATTTTTTAGAGAATAAACATAAATAAAAAAGATCTTACTTTAAAGTTTGATGTCTAAAAATGTTGTTAAAGATGCATTCTACTGCCATGGAAATAAGGGGTCATGTTGAAACAGAACTAATTGCAGGGTGGCTAAGTAACTCTTCCACAGCAGTTTTAGAGACTGTACGTTTATGGTTGTTTCAGCAATTAAAAACTTATAGCCATCTAATGCCCAGGACTTCAATCAAAAATAAATGTGATTGGCAGCAAAAATGCACATGATTCTTGGGTACAGATGGCAGAAACATGTTAAAGTGTAAGAAAATGTTTATGGCTTTATATTCAAGTATATTTTAAGTGTAATAAGACTTTCGAAGTTATAATGTATATGTGTGCTCTAATAATCATTTTAGTGTTTTTTTTATTTCATTGAAATCATAATTTTATAAACATTTGCACAACTATCGTGGGATATATAAAACAGGAACACTGTCTTCTAATTCAAAGTAAAGGTAGAAAAAACTAGCAAAAATGATGTGGTCACCTGAGGTGAAAATAGTAGGCAGGTCTGGGCAGCGAAATGTTAAAAAAGTTATTATAGAATGAAAGATTAGTTATAAATCGTATTGAAATCAAGTTAGGGTAACTTGGGTTTAAGTTACTTCCTAGGGTTTTAAATATTTTTAGAGAAACTTGTGTTTTTTTGTTAGTATTTCACAAAAGTATACCCCTCACATTTTTGTAAATATTTTATTATATCTTTTCAAGTGACAACACTGAACAAATTACACTTTGCTACAATGTAATGGACATTTTCACTTAAGGGTGTACTCACATTTGTTGCCAGCGGCTTAGACATTAATGGCTGTGTGTTGAGTTATTTTGAGGGGACCGCACATTTACACTGTTATACAAGCTGAATACTCACTACTTTACATTGTAGCAAAGTGTAATTTCTTCAGTGTTGCTACATGAAAAGATACAATAAAATATTTACAAAAATGTGAGGGGTGTACTGTACTCACTTTTGTGAGATACTGTAAATATGGTGGTGGATATTGCTGACTAGCTTGTTGCCTGACATTCTGTGAAATCAATAATTTTGCAGACACTAATCCAGAACACTCATGCAGGTTAGAGTAGGGGAATGTACTGGCAGCTCCCACACCAGGAATTCCAATGACTCGCCAAATAACTAGTATTTTCAAAAGAAGGGGAATGTACTGGCAGCTCCCACACTAAGTATAACTCAACCTGCTCATTAAAATCGCATATAAGCTTTGTCATGCACTGTAATTTCAATAGTTGTTTTCAGTCTGCAGCTATTTTTAAAATACTTGGTGATTCTGCCATGAAAACTTTACTGAGGTACTTATTACTATGTTCTTCCCTATCCTTAAAACGCCCTCACTGGACCCCACCAATCTTAACAACCTACACCCCATCTCTTTACTCCCCTTCTCCTCAAAACTCCTTGAAGGTCTGGTCTACAACCGACTGAGCGACCATCTGACTATGAAAAAACTTCTTGATCCCCTTCAGTCCTACTACCTACTAACAATCCACTAACGGCTAAAACCAATGGACGCTATTCTGCACTACTTCTCCTGGACCTTTCTGCTGCCTTTGATACAGTGGACCACCCCCTCAAAAAAACTCAACTAATTTGGTCTCCGTGACTGCACTATTTTGCTGGTTCTCATCCTACATATCCCGCTGCTCATTCAGTGTCACTTACATCTCAACTTCCTCCTCTCCTCTTTCTTTCTCTGTTGGGGTCCTCCAAAGTTTTGTTCATCTCTACACTGATCACACCCAAATCCACCTCTCCACCCCCCAACTCACTGCATCTGTCTCCACACGCATCACCAACTTAATAACAGACATATCAGCCTGGATGTCACATCACTTCCTAAAGCTCAACTTATCCAAAACCCAGGTCATGATATTTGCTCCCCCACATGCCACTTCCGCCGATCTCTCTGTCTAAATCAATGGCGCAACTATAAACCTGTCCCCCTATGCCATGTCCTAGGTGTAATCCTGGATTTTGAACAATCCTTTCGGCCCCACATCCAATCGCTGTTCAAAGTTTGCCACCTCAACCTCTGCAACATCTCCAAGATATGCCTCTTTCTAACCTCAGTTACTACAAAGCTTCTAATAAACACCCTGGCCATCTCTTACCTTGACTACTACAACTCCATCCTCATTGGCTTACCTCTAAATAGGCTACTTCCCTTCAGTCCACCATGAACAATGCTGGCCGGCTCATCCACCTAACAAACTGCTCGGCATCTGCTACACCTCTCTGCCAATCCCTCCATTGGCGGCCACTCAACCAACAATTTTAAATTCAAGATACTACCAATAACTTACAAAGCCATCTTTAAACTAGCCCCCGGCTACATCACTAACCCACTCTCATATTACTAACCAAATTGTTCTCTTCGCTCATCCCAAGACCTCCTTCGCTCCATCTCCCCTGTTTTATCTCATTGCATGCTCGCCTCCAGGGCCTCTCCCATCCTTTGGAATATTCTACCCCAACCCCAAACTCTGACTATCGCCTACTTTGTCCTCTTTCAGACAATCCCTGAAAACTCATCTCTTCGGAGAAGCCTATCACGCCTCCACCTAACTGTACATTTATTTTCTCCAACAGCACCTCCCCCACAGTTATTACCTCTTGTGTCTCTTGACCCTCCCTCTTAGACTGTAAGCTTTAATGAGCAGGGCCCTCTGATTCCTACTGTATAACGTTGGAATTCACTAGAAAATGAATAAAGGAAACGTTGTTTCACTTTTATATGCACATTGAGTCACCTTGTACATTATCATATTTTGGTGTGGCAATTTACACAATTATAATTTTCACAAACAGATGCTTACAGGATTTTGTCATTTAGGTATAGTAATGCTATCACCGCTAAATGACAAACCCCCAGACTTGGATTATAAACAATGTGACTTTTAAAGGAGTATATCATACTGCTCTGTAATTTTCATGCGCAGGTTCAGGTAATCCCTAAAGCATGTCATTTAAAGGATTTATGTATTTTTAATGTTGCCCTTTAAACCACATTTTATTGTGACTGACTCCAAGGCCGCGTACACACGATCAAATTTATCTGCTGAAACCGGTCCGACGGACCGTTTCAGCAGACAAATCCAATCGTGGTTTAATGTGGTTTAAAGGGCAACATTAAAAATACATAAATCCTTTAAATTACATGCTTTAGGGATTCCCTTAACCTGCAGACAGGTTTTTCCAGCAGAAAAGTTTTAAAGCATGCTTTAAAACTTGTCTGCTGGAAACCCGTCCGTCCGACACGTCCGCTGGTTAGTACACCTAACCAGCGGACAAAAATCTCCTGCATGCACCGAATGGATTCCACGCATGTGTGGAAGTATTTTACTTCCTGGAGTGGTGACGTGGCGGCGTCAACGTCACCGCCACGTCACCGCGATGTCTGTCCGTGGGATTTTGGTTTGATCGTGTGTACACTGATCAAACCAAAATAGCCCAGCAGACATATCCGATGAAAACGGTCTGTCCGACCGTTTTCATCGGATTTGTTTAGTCGTGTGTACGCGGCCCAAGGCCTCGGTCTGGAAGGACTTAAGAGGGGTTTATCGTTATTATTAGTTATTGGACTTTTTACTGGTTTCTCTGAACATCCTCTAAATCTAGGGATGAGCTGAACACCCTCCCGGTTCAGTTCGCAGCAGAACATGCGAACAGGCAAAAAATGTGTTTGAACACGCGAACACCGTTAAAGTCTATGGGACACGAACATGAAAAATCAAAAGTGCTAATTTTAAAGGTTAATATGCAAGTTATTGTCAGAAAACGTGTTTGGGGACCCAGGGTCTGCCCCAGGGGACATGTATCAATGCAAAAACAAAGTTTTAAAAAAGTCTGTTTTTTCAGGAGCAGTGATTTTAATAATGCTTAAAGTGAAACAATAAAAGTGAAACGTTGCTTTAAATCTTCATACCTGGGGGGGGGGTGTGTATAGTATGCCTGTAAATTAGTGCATGTTTCCCATGCTTAGAAAAGTCCCTGCACAAAGTGACATTTCTAAAGGAAAAAAAGTAATTTAAAACTACTTGCGGCTATAATGAATTGTCGGGTCCCTGCAATACAATCCTGACTCTCCTGCTCACCCTGGACCCTCTCACTGGACTCTTTGATTCACTAACTGAATCCCGTGAGCTCCTCAAGGCTCTTGAGTGGTATCTCCCTAAAGCATCATAAACACTTCCCTGCTGGGTCCCAAGTTTGGCACTTTGGATACCTTCGAGCTTCACCCCTGCTGACCAGCTTGGTCCCTAGCTTGGCACACAAGGCTGCTCTGCAAGCTTCACCTGTGCTGGTTGGGTCCCTGACTTGATCACCACCTGAAGTTTTCTGATTCTCCACCTTGCCTGTGAGAACACTGATCCAGTACTTGCTTCAGTTACTTACTGTGGTCCCTGGTAAAGGTGGTTGGTCCCTTAGTGGCAACAGCTTCCCTTGTACATCAGACCACGACAGGATCTCCGGCTGGCAGAACTGTCACTTTTGGTTGGACTGCAAGCCGCAGTCCCAACCCTGCGCAGCCCTCTTACTTTTGGATAGGCCCTCACACAGACTGGCAGCTAGATGCCCCTGGGATAGGCCCAAGCTCCAGCCTAGCAGCCCAGGGCAGAAGACACACCTCCACCCAAACAGCAGTCCGGGTGGCACAGAACACCTGACCTCTCCTGAATATATAGGTTCTCCCAGCAGGCCAAGGTATTCAAGAAAATCCCTGCCCATTGGCTGAGAAACCTCAGATACCCATAATCTGACCATGGGTTGCCCTCCTCATATCTAGTATCACCAAGTTCCCGGCCTCCTAGTGGTAGATGAGAAAAGTGCAACAAGGCCAAACTTAGGGAGAAATCAATAGATCTCTATCAATCGACCAAGACGACTACTCTTGGCAAGTAGATTTATGAGGAGCCCCTTGACTAAACCCCAGGGTGCTACAAAAGTAATACATATTTTTAGGAATATATTTTTTGTTTCTATATACTGCTGACAAGTTATATCCTACTTTGTTTTGTATGGTCAGCAGACACAGAGATGGAAATATTTATAGCAACATTTATATCATTTATGAACAAAGTCAACAGAATTGGTCCCAGGACGGAGCCTTACAATACCATTCACAATATATGCTATTTATCATTACACTCTGGACACATTCCTGTAACCAGTTTTATATCAAGGTACATACACTGTCATAAATTTTCGATTTGAACAATTTTTCTTCAATTAAAATAGTGTTATACTCACCTGCTCTGTGCAGCGGTAGTGCACAGAGTGATGCCAAACCTCCAGTTTTTTGGATTTCCAACTGGACCTCTAGGCTCTTCCTCTTCTCAGTTCACTATCATAGAAAGCACTTCATATGGGGCACACCTCCAGGCTAGCTCCCAAGCCAAGCTGTGTGTGGCTATTGACACACACAGTGAGGCTCAGCCCCACCCCCTGCTTTCTGCTCTAAGAACTTGATTGACAGCAGTAGGAGCCAATGGCTCCCGTTGCTGCAACCTGTGAGCAGAGCGAGGAGGAGAGAGCCGCTGCAGGCGAGCACAGCGCTGGATTGAGTTTGGGCTCAGGTAAGTATACAGGGGGGTGAGGGGGTGATACAAGTACAGGGACTTTTTACCCTAATGCAATCCTAAAAAAAAAATAACAAACACAAGTAACTGAAATTAAAAAAAAATATATTAATAGTAAAATAATAGAGATAAAGCTAAGGGAGAAGGCAATCTAAAAAAAATTATCCAGGGCTGATTAGGAATAACTAAGCATAAGTGGTTAAATATGGGCAATATAGCCGCCCCCTATGTGAATTGGTAATGGGTACATTGTACCCCTACCATCTCACAAAAAAAGTGTCAAAATGTTAAGTCCTTTATTAAAAATAAAAAAATAAAAAAAAGGTTCCAACGATGTAATCCTGTCTCGAGCGATCCAGAAAAAAACACCACTACAAACGATACTGCCTCATAGGAGGCGCCTGGCCGAATGGCTCTCTCTTGGTGTGACAGTTCTTTTATAGCTGAGGGCGGGCCATCCGTCATGTGTGCAGATGACCCCGCCCCCTCTCTGAGCCCAGGAAGTAACCATTGATGTGTACAGGTGGCCCCACCCCCTCTGGCGTGTCACAGGAAACCTGCGTTGTGCCAGAGGGGGCGAGGTCACTGTACACTTCATTGGGTAACCCCTGACTTTTTCCTTGCATCAGAGAGGGGGTGGGGTCACCCGCTCATGTGACAAATGGCCCTGCCCTCAGCTATAAAAGAACTGTCACACCGGCAGAGCTTAATTCAGCTGGGTGCCTCCTATGAGGGGGTATCGTTCATAACTGCAGGTTTTTTTTTCCGGATTATATCTTTGGAACCTTTTTTTTATTCTTTTTAATTAAGGACTTGTCCAAAACTGTCTCCTGTGGTTTTTAACATTTGACACTTTTTTTTAAATTGTATGGGTACAATTCAATTCAATTACCAATTCACATGAGGGGTGGGATCTGGAGTTCCCCTTTGTTAAAGGAAGCTTCCAGATTCCGATAAGCCCCCCGCCCACAGACCTCCACAACCACCGGCAAGGGTTGTGGAGATGAAGCCCTTGACATCCTCCCCATGTTGAGGGCATGTGGCCTGGTATGGTTCAGGAGGGGGGGGCACTCTCTCGTCCCCCTCTTTTCCTGCGGCCTGTCAGATTGCGTGCTCAGATAAGGGTCTGGTATGGATTTTTGAAGGAAACCCCATGCCATTTTTTTTTATTTTGACACAGGGCTTCCCTTAAAATCCATACCAGACCTGAAGGATCTGTTATGGATTTTTGGGGGAAACCCCACAGCATTTTTTTTTTTAAATGGTGAAGGGTTCCCCTTAATACCCATACCAGACCTGAAGGGCCTGATATGGAATTTGGGGGAACCCATGCTGTTTTTTTTTCAATGATTCTTATCTGTATTGCCAGGACCTTTGCAATTCATTAAAGCCGCGAGTAGTTTTAAATGACTTGTTTTCCTTTAGAAATGTGATTTTGTGCAGGGACTTTTCTAAGCACGGGAAACGTGTGCTACTTTACAGGCATACTATAGACACCCCCCAGGTACAAAATTTAAAGGAATATTTCACTTTTATTGTTTCACTTTGAGCATTATTAAAATCACTGCTCCCGAAAAGTTTGTTTTTGATACTTTGTTTTGCATTGATATATGTTCCCTGGGCAGAACCTGGGTCCTCAAACACTTTTGATGAAAATAACTTGCATATTAGCCTTTAAAATTAGCACTTTTGATTTTTCATGTTCGTGTCCCATAGACTTTAACGGAGTTCACGTGTTCGAACCAATTTTTTTGCCTTTTCGTATGTTCTGCTGCAAACCGAACCAGGGGGTGTTGGCTCATCCATAGTATTGGTACATATCAGTTAACATTTACATCACATAGGTGTATTATTTTAACAACCCACATTAGAGCCCTGTTTGGTTATAATTATTTTGTAAAAAAAAGTGCAAATGTACTGAAAGTGAAGCTACATTTTATCAATGAGATTAGATTTTAGGGATCTGGTTCTTATTAATTATTTTAGAGATTCAAATTTTATTTCAGTGTGTTGATTTCAGTCATTGATAATAGTAATGCAGAGCACGACACATGTACAAAAAAGAAGCAAAAAAATAACACCAAGTGTTGGTCATTCTGGATGTCAGCAGGGCACCCTAAGCTCACAGACCCATTGCTGTTGGTGCATCTGTTTCTATTCCATTGCTTATTGTTGTCAGTACAGCATTGAGTGGTTTTGCAAAGTGTTCCTAATTAATGTAATGTTCACCATCTGCTTTCTGGAGCACATAAGGATGATTAATAGACAAGTGACAAATGTCTCTCCAATGACCCTGAAAACAGATCAGATATAGTGGTTTGAACACACTAGTAGTGCATGTTTTACTTTCAGCTCATGCTTTATATCATATTCATATATAGAATGTGCACATGCAATGTTCTAAAATGTCCTTTTTTTTTAAGGAATTTTTATTTAAAGCCCTAAATAGCTTCCTTTATTATGTGCAGTCCTCCTTCACTTACCTCACCCTTCGATTTTGCTTTTAAATGTCCTTATTTCTTCTGAGAAATCCTCACTTCTAGTTCTTCTGTCTGTAACTCCACACAGTAATGAAGGCTTTCTCCCTGGTGTGGAGTGTCATACTCGCCCCCTCCCTTGGGCTACAGGGGGTTCAGAGTTGCATATAGAGAAAGGAGCTGTGTGTTAGTGGGCGTCCTGACTCTCCTGTAGTCCAAGGAAGGGGGCGAGCACCACACTCCACACCAGGGAGAAAGCCTTGCATTACTGTGTGGAGTTACAGACAGAACAACAGGAAGTGAGGATTTCTCAGAAGAAATAAGGACATTTAAAAGCAAAATGGAAGGATAAGGTAAGTGAAGGAGGACTGCACTAAGGTAGAGGAAGCTATTTAGGAAAAAAATTGTACCTTTACAACCTCTTTAATTAAAATATTACAGCAAATTGAAGCCCTGTACACACAATCGGATATCTGATGGAATCTAATCCAATGGATTTTTTCATTGGATATCCGATGAAGCTGACTTTCATCAGTCTTGCCTACACACCATCAGTCAAAAATCCGACCGTGCCAAAACGCAGTGACGTAAAACACTACGAGGAGCCGAAAAAAAAGTTCAATTCTTCCGAGCATGCGTCGACTTGATTGTGAGCATGCATGGATTTTTATCCGATGAAGTTCCACACAGACGATCGCATTTTTCGATCATTTTTTTATCCATAGGAAAAATTTAAAACATGTTCTATTTTTTAACACTGATGGAAAAAAAAAACGATGAGGCCCACCGGTTTTCATCGGACAAACCGATCGTGTGTACACGGCTTAACAGCCTCCTTAGTTATTTTTAAAATATTATTCAGAACATTTTCAAAGAAGATTACAATGTATACTAATCATGAAAAACAAAACAATAAACACCAGCAATAAAAAATACCTAAAATCAATAAATAGCACCTGTTGATGAATATCATTCGACTGGTAGACTTCTTATGACAAATATAATCATGAGACTATAAAATGACCTGATAAATATTGAAATAGTATTACTTGAAGGAGAAGTATTCACAAAGCTTTTTTGCCCATATGTCTCCTATGGAGCACAGGAGTGCAATTCGTTCTGTACTTCTGTGACCCATTTTCAGCTGACAACATGCTAAAGCCTGCTATCAGCTTGGACTGATACCTGAGTCATCCCCTAACCGATGCCCTGAGAGACTGAGCCAGCCCCTCCCACCCCCTCCACAGCCCAGCTCTTCAGTGAGCGTTGGAGGATAGAGCAGAAAGACGCAGACTGACTGTCCTGGCTCTGTGCTCAGAGCGGAGAGGCTGAACTGATCGATCAGCAGTGTTTGTCACTGCAGAGCCAGCGGGAGGACAGATGTAGTATAGGAAAAATGCTGCTTTCACCTAGGTTAATGTAATTGTTCGTTTTTTTTTGTTTTTTTTTTAATCCAAACTTCTCTTTTAAAAGGAATGTATAGTGGTTGTGCATTTAAAAAAAATATATATTTAGTCAGTGAATATGAAATGTTGTATATTAATATACTGCAGTCTTCTATCCATCCAGCAGGTGGCTCTCTATTCCCCATATTACATATTAGGCTATTTTAACTGTGCTGAAAGAAGCCTGTTGGCAGAACCATAATTAGTCATCACAGGAAGGACCCATGTCTTATCACAGGGATAAATACAAGATTTTTATCAAAGTAATCTTTAAAGTAAGCTTCAGTTGCTGTACTGTCTTTTTACCTAACCCATATTGCTTATGGGTTTATGCTATATATTTGAAAAAAAAAAGATAAAGAAACATGAAATGGAAGTCCTGCAAGATATCTTAATAACAAAAGCCCCATAGCTCTCTAGTTGAACCCTGCAGCAAGTAAAATAGCTGAGCGATCATGTGATCACTCAGTTCTTGCTCTGAGGCGGCGTACACACGATCGGACATATCCGATGAAAACGGTCCGCGGACCATTTCCATCGGATATGTCCGATCGGGAGTTTGATCCGATGGCGTGTACACACCATCGGATCAAATTCCCCGCCGCCGGACGGCGCGGTGACGCGGCGGTGACGTTGACGCCGCCGCGTCACCGCCACGTCACCGCACCAGGAAGTAAAACACTTCCGCGCATGCGCCGAATCCATTCGGCAGCGGCGCGGCGGCGGTGGGGGCCGACATGTCTGCTGGTAAGTGTACTAACCAGCAGACATGTCGGGCGGACAGATTCCCACCGGATAGATTTCAAAGCTTGCTTTGAAATCTGTCGGGTGGAGAAATCTGTCCGCTAGCCCATACACACGAGCGGAGATGTTTGCTGAAACGGTCCATCGGACAGTTTTCAGCGGACATATCCCCTCGTGTGTACGCCGCCTTAGAGCCAACATGGGACATCTACAGCATATGGATGTTCATTTTTTTTTTCATAACAGTATACTTTTCCTTTAAAGTATATTTCCACTTTTGCAGCCAAATTAGTCTGCACTTCTTGCACTGTATGTAATGAGGACAGACTTAAGCCTAGTACACACTACTAGGTCGGAGCCAATGTACTAATAATATGTACAGCGATCTCCCCTGCTGTGCTATTGTGTTCTGACAGGGGGACGGCCCCCCAAGCTAGAACACCCTGGTAAGTGCTCTCAGCCACCGGTAGACCTTTTTGGTCACGACCTTTCGACACAAGCCGGCCAAATGGCATACACACTGGCCGAATATCGCCCCATTTCTATTGAACCGGCCAATGTCGCCTGATATTCGACCAGTGTGTACTAGGCTTTAGCACAGGCTTACTCTGACATTGTTCAGACCTACTTTCAGTCAGTAATGACACTGTCTCCTGAGAAACATTTAAAAGATAAGAAAGAAAAATAGGTATGCTGTGTGAATGGAATAAATTAAACGTATAAGGCCAGATTCAGAAAGTATTTACGTTGTCGTATCTAGAGATTTTGTACGTCGTTTACGTTGTTTGCGTAAATCGTTCGGGAATGGGGCTGGACGTAATTTACGTACACGCCGTTTACATTAACTAGTTGCGATGTGATTTCACGCATGCACACTGGGATACGTCCAGAAAATACGTAAATTGCGTGGGGTCATGATTCATTTACATGAATCACGCCCCCACATTACTAATTTGAATTAGGCGCCCTTACGCCGGACACTTTACTCTACGCCACTGCAACTTATGGAGCAAGTGTTTTCTGAATAAGGCACTTGCCCATAAAATTTGCGGAGGCGTAGCGTAAAGAGCATACGCTACGCCGCCGGAGAGATACACATTTGTATCTGAATCTGGCCCATAATGTGTCTTTCTCAAATTTGACTGCATAAGTGGAAATATGCTTTAGAAACTACAACATTCTATGCTAGACTTTTTATTATTATTATTATTATTATTATTATTATTCAGGATTTCTATAATGCCAACAGTATGTGTAGTGATTTACAATATAAAAAGAGGCAGTATAATTACAAAACAGTTCAATTTAGAAGGTAGCACTTACAAGCTAAGAAAACATGCTAGACTTTTGCCCAGTTAAAAAAAAGGGATATTTATTTGTATTACTCGCTCTTCAAAACTGAATTCGAAGTTGAGTTTCTGTTATGTCTTGTTTTCAAAAATAGTCATCGTAAAGCAGCCAGATCTAATTATTAACCTCCCTGGCGGTATTCCCGTGTGTGGCACGGGGTGAGAGTTTCAAGCTACGATCGGTAACCCCGTGCCACACACGGGCTTGCCTCGCTGGATGCAGAAAAGAGTTTTCTTACCTTTTCTCTGCGATCCAGCGATGAATCCCCGCAGTACACGGCGGCCGGATGTCCCCCTGATGCTGTGTGTACCTCCGATACCCTTCCCTGCGAGCGTCGCGACGCAGGGGGGGGAACGGCGCCAAATTCAAAAATGTAAACAAACACTATACATACAGTACACTGTAATCTTATTGATTACAGTACTGTATGTAAAAAATACACACCCCCCATGTCCCTAGTGGTCTGCCCTGTACACTACATGTCCTTTTATATAATAAAAACTGTTCTTTCTCCCTGCAAACTGTAGATTGCCCATAGCAACCAAAAGTGTCCCTTTATGGCAAAAATTGTTTTAGAGCAGCTAAAAAACTGCGATAATAAATCAGAATCACTTGCAGAATTTAGCGATAGCGATTTATGGGGAAATTCGTCATAAAAAAAAAAAATAATGACAGCAAAAATTCTGCAACTGAGCAAATTTCAGTGATTTTGATTTGATTACATTATTGAATAATTTTTACTATAATTATATTATTATTTGTTATAATTTTTTATAATTATTTATTATATTATAATTTTTAATAAAAAAAAAAAATCATACCCGGGATGCCTATTAGACTCTTGTTTGGATAGATTTCAGTGAGTTATTCCTAAGAATTACAAGCCTACAGTATAAAACGCCAAATTCCCTTGCAAATAATGGTACCACTTTCAGCACCTAAAATCTGAAAGAATCATACCGCCAGGGAGGTTAAGACATGACACAAGAAAAGGTTTAAACAAGACTTGTACACATGTAACCCTAATTTTGCCCTTCCTGTTATTTTTTCTCTTCAAAAAAGAAAAGAAAAATAGATATTTATAAAATAATGTAATTAGATGTCCAGCATACATTTTTGGGGCATGAATACTATACCACTTTTTTGTCTGATATTTACCACAGTGCTTTGCTATTACTTTGTTGCCTCATTTATCCAGCGGCAAATTTTATTTTCTTTGACAATTACAGAATACCTTTGCCATTTTAATTACACCACACAGAAAGTAAAATGCAGGTCTAGTTTGTGTTATTAATAATTAACTATTAAAGGAACACAACCATTTTCACACCTATCAATACTTTGCACCAGTAGGGTGTTGACCTTTCAAGTTCATTTCTGCATTTTTCAACCATAAGGTGCTATTACTGAGTAGAGAAATTGCCGATTCTGGCAAACGAAAGAAAACATATCTGTCTTATGAATAACCCTACAATAGTTTTCTTTATATAATGTTTTTAGATCATTTAATGGTATTTACAAGGAGGAAATTAAAACAGAGACATTCCTCTAGAAAATGTTAAAATTTTATTAAAACAACCAACTTCCTAAATCTAAACGTATCATTAACATGCTTCCATCAAAAAAGTTAATCTACCATTACACCTAGAAAATAGTAATTTTCAGAACATTTACTTGAATATGTAAGGCCGCATACACACAATCGAATATATCTGCTCAAATTGGTCCGACGGACCGTTTCAGTGGACATATCTGATCGTGTGTACGGGCTAGCGGACATGTTTTCCCAGCGGACAAATTTCAAAGCATGCTTTGAAATTTGTCCGCCGGAGACATGTCCGTCGTACACTAACCAGCGGACAGAAATCTCCGCGCATGCGTAGAATGGATTTGACGCATGCGTGGAAGTATTTTACTTCCAGGAGTGGTGACGTGGCGGCGTCAACGTCACCGCCATGTCACCGCGTCCTCTGCCCGAGGGGATTTTCTTCCGATGGTGTGTACACGCCATCGGACCTAAATCCGATGAGACATGTCTGCTGGAAGCGGTCCATCGGACATGTTTGAGTGGACATGTCTCATCGTGTGTACGCGCCTAAGAGTCATGGGAATGTTTCAACAATTATATAAGTGACTAAAGCGCTGGTGTAAATACTTCAAAATGATTAAAAATATATAAAAATCAATCATATAATGTGCCTCTAGTTTCACTTTCATTTTTGAACTGGCTTCATGTTTCTGCAAAGTAGAAGTAGACACACAGAACAAAAACAAACAAATCCAGGGCAGTGTTTTGTTTTTAAAATGAATCTGATTGGTTCTGGGAAGTTTTAGACACACAGTAATGACAGCTTAAACCATCGTGAGAAAGCTCCCAGTATGGTGGTTATAAGGAAACAGACAAGCAGGAAGTGTGGAGAACAGAGCAGGATTACAGCAACTTCAAAGCAAAAACGAACAATAAGGACATGAAACCAGTACTACAGTAAGGTAAAGGAAGCTATTTAGCTAAAAAAAAATCCTTTAGTGATCCTTTAAAGCTGCAACTAAAATAGTGCTCTGACACTGTGATAAAGTGAATAAAATATATGTGTAGTCACGCTTAAATCAACCTAGTATTTATAAAAATAGATCATAAAAAATGCAAACAGTGAAAATAAATAATATGTGATAAAATCCAATAATCACAAAGAATTCCACAGGTCGAAGTGTATAAACAAATCAAATAAAAGAAAATATATATAAAAAATAAATATAA
Source organism: Rana kukunoris (assembly GCA_029574335.1). Classification (NCBI taxonomy): domain Eukaryota; kingdom Metazoa; phylum Chordata; class Amphibia; order Anura; family Ranidae; genus Rana; species Rana kukunoris. The sequence continues at coordinate 334,065,855 of CM056053.1, read as the reverse complement.
AAAAATTATAAAAAACTTCCGAAAGGTGTGGATGGGCTTGCCTGATTAGTATGCAGTCACTGTAGATGAATCACTGCTGTTAGAATGCAATCCTATTTCTCATACAGGCAGATGAAGGTTTCAGGTGCTTTTAATATGGATTCCTATTTCAGTAGTGCTTCGTGCAACATGACTCTCAAAAAGGAACCAGAAATAATAAACCATATTGCAATAAGTTACTGTATATGCTATTTTTTCCGATTAGAGCCATATAACTCACATTTGGTGAATAAGATCGGTGCTTTGTACGATCTCATACACTATAGAGCTCTCTCAGTCTCACTCGGCTCCTCCCCTATGCGTTACTTCTCTTGATAAAGTCACGTGACAAGTGATGTAACATGTAGGGGAGTAGCCGAGTGACGAACCCAGGAGACTGAGAAAGTGCTATAGTGTATATGATCGTACAAAGCACTGGTATTATTGACCAAATGTGAGTTACAGTATATGGCACTAATCGGAACATAGAATATAACAACAGCATATTGCGCTAGGGTTTATTGTTTCTAGTTCCTTTTTGAGAGTCATGTTGCACGAAGCACTACTGAAATAGTAATCCATATGAAAAGCACCTGAAACCTTCACCTGCCTGTATGGCCGCGTACACACGATCAAATCTATCTGCTGAAAACGGTCTGACAGACCGTTTCAGCAGACAAATGTGATCGTGTGTATGGGCAGACAGACAGATTTGGCCAGCAGACAGATTTTAAAGTCTGCTGGGAACCCGTCCAGCAGACATATCTGCCCGCACATGCGTCTAATGGATTTGACGCATACGTGGAAGTGTTTTACTTCCTGGTGCGGTGACGTGGAGGCGTCAACTTCACCGCCACGTCACCGCGCTGTCTGCCGGCGGGGATTTTGGTTTGATCATGTGTACAGCGATCAAACCAAAATAGCCCAGCAGACAAATCTGATCAAATCGGTCTGTCAGACCAATTTGAACAGATTTATTCGTGTGTACACGGCCTAAGAGAAATAGGATTGCATTCTAACAGCAGGGATTCATCTGCAGTGACTGCATACTAATCAGGCAAGCCCATCCACACCTTTTGGACGTTTTTTATACATTTTTTTTTTAATACATTTTCTTATATTTGATTTGCTTATACACTTTGGGCCAGATTCAGAGAGCCGTAACTCCTGTCTAACTGGTGTTAGACTGGAGTAATTTCAACTTACGCGCGTTTTTTAGCTAGTCGGAAACCTCAAACCTCAATAGACGGCTGCGGGCTTCAATTCGACTGGATTACGTGTTCGTACGCCTTCGGATCTATGCTGCAATAAAATTGCGGCCACTTGGTGGACTTCCCGTCGTTTTCCGCGTCGGGGTACGCTAATGAGCTTTTGCCGGCGATCCCAGAAATTACGATCTTCAATCGCAATCTTTTACGGCATCTTTAGTCATCTTTTTTTTGCGTAACACTATACCAGCTTTTTGCTGCTCTAATATTAGACAGCCCATGTTAAGTATGGCCGTCGTTCCCACGTCGAATTTCAATGTTTTCCGACGTCTTTTATTATTTTTTACGTAAGTCGTCCGGGAATAGGAATGTCCGTGAACGACGCTACTCAAACAACGAATGACGTAACGACGTGATTTCACGCAATGCACGGTGGGAAATTTCTGAACGGAGCATGCGCAGTACGATCGCCGCGGGGACGCGCCTAATTTAAATGCTTCACGCCCCCTAATCACGTATTTCGATTACGCGGCGAGAAATAGACTACGCCGCCGTAGCGTACGGGCAAAAATCTACCAGAATTCGATGTAGAGACTGGTAAAATACGGCAGCGTAGAGTATTTCAATTACGCAGCGCAAATTTAAGTGTATCTGAATCTGGCCCTTTGAGTTGTGGAATTCTTTGTGATTATTGGATTTTATCACATTTTATTTATTTTCACTGTTTGCATTTTTTTATGATCTATTTTTATAAATAGTAGGTTGATTTTAGCGCAACTACACATATATTTTAATGTTTCAACAATTGGTTTCAACCAGAATAAATGAAAAAAAAATAGAAGATCACAGAGGAAAATTTTTTGTTGAATCTAATGGGAACAAAATTATTTCTAATTGCTGAATTTGCTTTCCCCTAAGAAAAACGGTAACTGGTGTTATTTGCATGCACTTTTCAAAGTTAATCAGGAGTAGAAGTAAAAGTTAATTGAGGCATTGACGTGGTACTCAAATGAAAAGTCATTTGAAATTAGTTGAGTCCATGGAGACACCATTGAATGGTTTGATCAGCAATTTTTGTACTTTCATCTGAATATTTGAATAAAATTCTACAGGTGGATAGCCAGCATTTAATTAAAGATATAGAACTCAAAATCGAATTTTCAGGACATAATTTATCAAAATGTTGCATATCGGTGAGTCCTTGTCTAATCTTCCTCACGTTGTCCTAATTCTTCAACCATAAGGTTTGATGTTGGGCTTCTTCCTTGCACTAGTGAGAGATAATATTTCCCTACTTCATCCTCAATTATTGCTTATTTTTACCAGAATGCAACAGGATTAAAGAAGTATTAAACCCAAAAGTAAACATTTATTATAATGCAGTTTACTAATTCTGAGGCCGCGTACACACGACCGAGTTACTCGTCGTGCTAAACTTATCGTTCCGCCCGTCGAGGTTCCCGTTCAGCTGTCGAAAAGCTCATCGAGCCAAATTTCCCCATAGAACAACGAAGAAATAGAAAGCATTCTCTTTTTTTGGCTCGACGAGCTTCCCGACGGGATTGCTCGGCGAAAAGTGTACACACGACCGTTTTTCTCGGCAGAATACATCTCCCGTCGAGGTTCTCGCTGGATTCTGCCGAGAAACTCGTTGTGTGTACAGGGCCTTAGATGTGATGGCTTTGTTCTATTATTTTTTTTAGGATTTCTTTATTTTGACCCAGTGATCTGGCCAGTTATATTGGTTGTTTTTTTTAACAGAATAAGCTGCCCTAAAGATGTAGAAGTTAGAGGGTTAAGACAAACCATTTACAACTGAAAGGGTGCTTATAATGGCCAGCTATTATTTATATAAAACCTGTATCCCAAAAGGAAAAAAAAATCAGTTTGCTAAAACTGCTTGAAGAGTGTGAGTTGGAGTTTGGCTTCAGTTTGTTAATGTACTAAATCTACTAGTGCACTCCCCTTCCCCCAGATGCTGTTAAAAGTGTCTATTTTGCTCCTTAATCCAGAGAGGGGGCACTCTAATGCAGGAGGTGTGTTACTGGCTAGATTACCAGGTAAAACAGATGGGATATGTTTGATATTTGGTTTTGGGTTTAATGCTGCTTTGAGGTTTCTTAGCCCTGTAAGTGCTTTTTAGTTATAGAACATCTCTCACGACATAGATTTATTAGACTCTCTATGCCTAATGATCTACTAGAGTATCTCTTTGTGATTTTGATAAATTTGTTGCCATGCTACCTGCAACATCATTTGTCTTTTGTGATACGTAACAAATTTGAGACACGTAGGTACTCTGCATACCCATATGCATGTATGTATGTATATATGTATATATATATATATATATATATATATATATATATACACACAGTATATTAGTCTCTCTTCCCCACCTCCAAACACCTCCCTTGCCTTTTTAGGGAATACATAAGTAATGCACAAAACATAAGCAATTCGCAGTACTTTCTAAAGAAATCTCAGGGGCACATCCGTATTTTTCAATATTTTTGTCATATGTAAACACTACCACTGTCACACATGCTAGCAAGTACTGTGGACAGGTGCACATGCACCCCCAAATACCCACACACCTGCCAAAACACTGGAAAACTTGCACATCTACATAAGCATGTATGCATGCACAAAATTACTCCTAAAGACTCGCACCAAACATGCAACTTCACAAAGGTCCAAAGATGTCTGATAATACACCATCCACCATATGGTAATGCTACAAGGCATTAGGAAATCTATCACAAAACCTAGACATATGGCAAAGCTACATAACATTTGGGTACCTAACACTGCCATCCTTATTACATGGCAATGCTACAAGGCATTTGGGTATCCACCACTGCATGTTACATGTCACAGTAAATGATATTAGTGAACTGCATTTCAGGCTGATGGCTTGAACTTCTGATATGCAATTATGTTTTCCCCAAAGTTTCACTTTTTCATGTATGTCAAAACAACTTCAATGTTATTGCCTGTTTGGTTATGTTCGGGTAATAGCAGATGTCAGTTTCTGACCATCCATTATGAGAACCATTACAATTTTCCATTCTGTAGCTTTTGTGTCTGCCTAGAACACAGGGCTAAAAAAAAGTCTGCTCTCCTCCAGCTCATAGGGTATCATGTCAGTGTACGGATTTTGCTTTCCCTCTTTCACAGCTTTCTGGGTACAACTATTTTACAATTGCAAAGATCCCCTGGGCCCAGTTACTTTTGCATTATCCAGCACATGTATACACACTCATCTGTGCACTGCTACGATGGGGAGGAGCTGGCTATGTAATGAGCCATGGCTGAAGTTAGCCCACTGGTTGCTTACAGCCTGACAACTGTAAACACTCCAGGCTTCGGCCAACAGCCTGGAAAGAGCAATGGCAATCCAAGATGAAAAGAAGGGGAGCCATCACTAAAAATGGTTTCCAACTAGGTACCAACTAAAGTATCTAAAGTGAGAGCTGTGTATATCTCGAAATGTAACTGAAATCATTTTACCTCAACATGTGGGTTGCCAACATTTTGGATTTCAGAACTACTACCAAACAACCAGAATTATTTGTTGTTTTAGATCTGCTAAGTTATAACATGGTGCAAAAGAGGCTAGCATTTTTTGAGTGGTTGCAGTAGGGCTAAGCTGTATGGACATTTTTTTATTTAAATTGTGTTTTTCATGCTTTGGAGTGCAAGATGAATTGGCCCTATCCCTGTGTGCATGATTAGTGTCAGGTGTGAAGAATAATACATTGCACAGGTAAGGTATTCTAGGAATCCCAGTATTACAGATAATACCTGAAAATTGGTGCTTAAAAATGATGAAAGGACTATTTTCCTAGTCCTTTTCCCCCAGTGTAACTACATTGCCAGCATGTATGACAGTAACATACACCAATGCATTTTGTTCTGTTAAGCAAGGACTGAATGATTTATACACTACATAAATGTAATGTTACTTTGGTGTCAGTTTATACATGGGGGGTGTAATCCCAAGTTCAAATATTGGACATTTACCTTAATGGTCTCTCTCACATAAAACTAGCTACTTTGAGTACATTCACATTTTCAGTGCATTCCCTAAATGTAACATTTAGAACATCTGGAACCCGCAAGGGTAAAACAAACAGTAAAGAATGAGATACAAACTGCAGACTACAACATTTTTCTGCAGTAATCATTTATCAGACTGAATTTCCAACATAAAACATTAGGGATGATGTTAGGGTGAAAATGAAACATGATTGTTGTTATCAGCATACAGGTATGGCTTGATCAGGCAAATTAACTAACACATTTGACTAACCAGATGTGTTATGGTTAAACAACCAATTAATTCAATTTGAAAAATAATAATTAAACAAAAGGGCTTACTGTTACATCACTTTAAAGCACAAGAATAAAGACATTGGAGTTGGTTTACTAAATGCCTCTAAGCTGTTCACTTTGCCAGAATAGTTTCACTGTACAAAAGAATTTGCCCTTAGATTAGAGGATGTGGTAAAAGTTCACCTTTTAAGGAATACCCCATCGTGTGCAAGGAAAAAAAAAATAAGCAGCATGTTTGGTTGCACATGATTGAATGATGGAAGTCAACAGAGCTTCAACTTATTCACTAAGATAAAGGAATATTCTCTTGAAATGTCAAAATTCCCCTGCAAATTGAACAGCCTATTTGCCTTTAGTAAAACCCAATAGTTTAATTTCTGATACATGCAATGACCTTTACTTATTTTATTTATTTATTTTAAATTGTAAGCATAAGGGGAGGAATCCCTACTGGATCACCTCTGTGGGACCACTTCATAGGATATACAGATGCGGTTACGTGATATTGAAAGATGATTCACTCTATGGGGCCCAGGGCTGGTGCAAGAATTTTTGACACCCTAGGCGAAACCTAATTTTGCTGCCCCCTTGGCTCAACCCCTGACCCCACCCCATTTGCCCTGCCCATGTATACCCCACCTTTCTAACAAAGCACTCATCAAATGCAGCCTCACCAGCACCCATCAAATACAGCCTCACCAGCGCCCATCAAATGCACCCTCACCAGCGCCCATCAAATACAGTGTCACCAAGGCCAATCAATGCAGGGGGGGTGTCACCAAAATTTGGTTTCGCCTTTTGACAAATAGTGTCACCTGCGCCCATCAATTATAGTGTCACCAGCACCCATCAAATACAGTGACACCTGCGCCCATCTAATAGTGTCACCAGCGGCCATCAAATAGTGTCACCAGCGGCCATCAAATAGTGTCACCAGCGGCCATCAAATAGTGTCACCAGCGTCCATCAAATAGTGTCACCAGCGTCCATCAAATAGTGTCACCAGCGTCCAAATAGTGTCACCAGCGCCCATCAAATACAGTGTCACCAGCGCCCATCAAATAGTGTCACCAGCGCCAATCAAATACAGTGTCACCAGCGCCCATCAAATACAGTGTCACCAGCGCCCATCAAATAGTGTCACCAGCGCCCATCAAATACAGTGTCACCAGCGCCCATCAAATAGTGTCACCAGCGCCAATCAAATACAGTGTCACCAGCGCCCATCAAATACAGTGTCACCAGCGCCCATCAAATAGTGTCACCAGCGCCCATCAAATACAGTGTCACCAGCGCCCATTAAATAGTGTCACCAGCGCCCATCAAATACAGTGTCACCGGCACCCATTAAATGGTGTCACCAGCGCCCATCAATTACAGTGTCACCAGTGACGATCAATGCAGCGGGTGGGGGCATTTGGCAGATATTTTAATATACATACACATTTTAACATGATGGTCTTTGGCTCAGCAAACCTCCGACAATATGACTGGTTACCATGTAATTGCTGCCTGTTACTCGCTCACATGATCAACTCTGCTGTACTGTGTACCTGCCTGCTGCCTCTGTGTTGGTGCCTCTTCCAGGCTCCACCTGTACCCAAGCCCGGTAAGCGCCGCCATGTTATATCCCGTGATGCATCATCCATGTCCGCTCCAGACACAGGCAGGAGAGCGTGGGGGGTGTGCTTTGCTGCTGGACACTGTAGAGTGGAGTGAGAGCTGAGAGCGGCCATGGACTGTGGACACATATCAAAAACAGACAGTGTCAGACAGAGAGCATAGCGGGGGGGGGGAGCTGCCTAAATCTGAACGGAGAGCGTAGAGGGTAATTGCTGATAACATAGTGACACCAAGACATGACAGTAAGTGACACACATCAGAGAGTGGAGAGGGCCCTGGGGGGGTTGCAGCCTGGACACATGTGACACTGATGTCAGAGGCTCAGAGCGGTGAGCTCAAGCCATGCTGGGGGGGCAGCGCTGCTGCTGCTTGACATGTCAGAGCGGCTTCCTGGTGAATAGTGCAAGCTCTGTGGAGGACAGTGCGGGAGTATAATAACCAGCGGCCGTGTGCCCTAGGCGGCAATGAGCCCTAGGCGGTCACTTATTCTGCCTAGTGGTAGCGCCGGCCCTGATGGGGCCACCAATACAACCCATAAGAACTGTTATCCACTAGCTGTAAATCAATAATGCAAAAGGCATATGGCTAAGGACTTCAAATGATAAAAAATAAATACCTTGGCATCCACTTTGAGTTATTTGCTGACACAAGAGGATGATTAAATGAATACTGTCACCTTTTCTTTTAGCCTTCTGTACTATGGAATTATTTTTAAAGCTTATCTAAACCCCAGAACAAAAATGTTATATTTTCCCGCTTGTGACTGAATTTGTTTTCAGGCTTTGTTATATTCTTACAAACTAAAAATGTAATCTGCTCAAATCATTAAGAGTATATATTCCTGTTAATGTGATGTGAATGTCGGGTTTTGAGCTAATGATCTCCTGATGTGACATTTGAACCCGAGTTTTCAAATTCTAGAAGCTGACTTGTTTGTTGGATTTTGTAAATATTATATATATGTTCAAAAGGTATCTCTATGTGAGAATAGGATTGTGCTTGCATATATTTCCTGAGAATGTATACCTTCCCCCATATCTTGTTTAGATTTTACCTACAGAATTGAGTTTAGGTTAGCTGTATACCATCCCCCTCATTTCCTGTGTTCAAGAGCTGATGCCACTTCCTATGCAAGTTTTGGGATAGATAGAAAACAGATGTGGTGTTCCTATTTCACTTTTAAGTCGCACCCTTTTGGGAGGGTGTAGATTTGAGCGCGAAATTTAACAAAGAGAGTAGTTTTATATAAGCGGAGGGCTCTCGGCCCCTTCCTCTCTCTTCTTCTCCTCATCCCATCAAGAAGGACACACATTTCTTTTCTCTTGCATACACATGGCAATTTGGCCATCTTAAAGATTCCCCGCAGAAAGGTTCTAGAGGGGTCGCCATAGGTATAGGGATAGGGAAAAATGTACGTTTTAAAGTCGAAGATAGGATAGTGGACCCGGAAGGCCAATATTTGTTCCTAGGAGGTGTCCTGCATGGTAAACGATATACGTTGGCCAATGTATACTGCCATAATAAACATCCACAGAGGTACTTAAAAACGATCTTGAATAAGCTAATGGAATTCAAACAAGGTAATGTTGTCCTAGCCGGGGACTTCAATTTAACTTTAGACATACAATTAGATAGAGCGTCGACAGTTTGCATAGGGAACACCAAGCAACAGCAAATAGTGAAAAAAAAACTTTTTAAGAATCAGCTAATATATCCTTGGAGAATTTCTAACCCAAACAAAAGGGACTATACATTCTACTCTACAGTACATAAAATGTACTCGAGATTAGATTATATAATGGTCGACCATGAAATTTTAGAGTATGTAAATAACGCCGCGATAGGGGTGGTGACAATTTCGGATCATGCCCCCGTCTCGGTGAGAATGCACTTCCCAGAAATTGAAGAGAGAAAGGGGACCTGGAGTTTAAATGTGGAGTTAATAGATGATAAAGACGTCTCCGACATAATAAGAACAGATATAGACGAATACTTTGTGGACAATAAAACAGCGGATGTAAGTACAGCTACCATATGGGAAGCTCACAAGGCTTGTATCCGAGGAAAATTAATCTCCCTAGGGGCTGGAAAAAAGAAGATAAGAGAAGCAAATAGAAATAGGATAATTAAAGAGTTACAAGATCTGGAATCTAAACATAAAAACCAAAAAGATAATAAAGTCTATCAGGAAATGGTAATAAAGAGGACTCAACTAAGAGAGATCTAATGGAGATTGAATCTAAAAACATATTTAAAAACATCTCGAAAGAAAGGTATTTATGGGGGAATAAACCAGGGAAGTACTTGGCCAGGATTTCAAAAGAAAAAAGAAACATAAATTATATAGAAAAAATAAAGGAAGGACAGATGAGGTTTAGGACGTCCGAAATCGCAGAAGCTTTTCGGACGTTCTACACCACACTGTATACTATTAGAAAGGGTGAGACGCAAGAGGAAAAGGTGAATAGGGGAAAAAAATGAGAGAGTATCTAAGGGAAGCAAATTTACCAAAATGAATGCAAGAAACAGTGGAAACCCTAGAAGGCCCAATAACACAAGTAGAAATTAGCCAAGCGATTCAAGAAATACCAGGGGGAAAAAGCCCAGGCCCAGATGGATTGGCAATTAATTATTATAAAAAATGTAAAGAGTCACTGATCCCAGAAATGTGCATTTACTTTAATAAATTAGGGGAAACAGAAGAAGTAAGGAAAGAATCACTTCTTGCCAATATCTCAATTATAGCCAAAACAGGAAAGGATAATACCCTTTGCTCAAATTATCGACCAATCGCATTGTTAAATGCTGACATAAAAAACTTTGCAAAGATATTGGCAACAAGGATAAAGCCGTATATGCCCGATCTAATAAGCTCAGATCAGACGGGATTCGTAAAAGGTAGAGAAGGGCGAGACAATAGTTTAAGAACGATTTTATTACTACAAGAGGATAAAAAGAAGAAACCCCCAGCCGTACTCATGTCGCTAGATGCTGAAAAAGCGTTTGACAGAGTCGACTGGGGGTTTATGATGGACACTCTGAGAAGTGTAGGATTAGGTCCCAGACACATGAAATGGGTGGGAAACCTATACAAGTCCCCGACGGCAAGAGTGAAGGTAAATGGGAGGGTATCATCGGTGATAGACTTGATGAATGGAACAAGGCAGGGCTGCCCGCTCTCCCCACTCCTATATGTAATAGCCCTGGAACCATTGTTGTGTAAGATAAGGAACAACCCAGATATAGGGGTGGTGAGAGTGGGAGAGGAGGAATAGAAGGTGGCAGCATACGCCGACCATGTACTCTTATACGTAACCAAACCAAGAATATCAATACCCAATATATTGGAGGAAATAGGAAGATACGGGAGGCTCTCTAACTTTAAAATAAACCCAGTAAAAACAGAAATCATGAATATAGGCATAGAACCACACGAAGAGGCGGCCCTACACAAAGCATTCCCCTTTACGTGGGAACAAGAATCACTTACCTACCTAGGAATAAAAATAACCCCCAAAGTAGACGACCTCTACGAGGCAAATTATATTCCCCTACTTAACGAAATAAGACGAGGCGTAAAAAACCTAATTAAAAGACAGATTTCCTGGATGGGGAGGATTAACGCATTCAAAATGATAGTGTTACCAAAGATAATATATAAATTTCAAATGCTACCAATTAATGTCCTACAAAGTTTTTTAAAGTATTAAAAACTATAATTACAAAATATATTTGGCATGATAAAAAAACAAGTTATGCAACTCTTACCCGAGAAAAAAAAAAAGAGGTGGATTAGCCCTCCCCGATATAAAAAGATACTACCAAGTAATCCTAGCGAGGCTAGTGGAATGGACAAATAGGAACACGTCAAAAAAATGGGCACAGATGGAAAGGAAGATAGGTAAACAGCAACTAAATACAAACGTTTGGATCCCACCAAAATTTAGAATAATCAACACAGATACACATAGTATCACAAAACAGGTCTTTAAGATTTGGGACTTGGTATGCAAACGGGAAAAATGGGAATATAACTCCCCACTAATCCCACTAGCAAACACAGATTTTTTTGCACCAGGCAATAGGACTAAACTGGGGAAAAAAATAGGCAGTAAAAGGTTAGGGGATATAGTCACACAAGGAAAAAAAAAAAAAGAAGAGATACCCATAGCAGAAGGGACACAACAGTTAACTGATTGGGAATACCTACAATTGAAGCACTTTGTTAACACTTTACCAGCACCAATAAGGGATGACACAGCACAGAAGCCAATAGAAAAATTATGTTCCATTGGAAAATCATTACAGCATGGAATTGCGGTGATCTACAAGATACTGACAGAATTAGGGACAAAGGGTACAATACCATGCGTAGAGGCATGGGCGAAAGAGATCGGGGAAGAGATTGAAGAAACACACATGATTAAAGCGGCGTTTAATTACGCAAAAGACATAACAACAGTAGAAGCCAACTATAAATGTATGATGCAATGGCATCTGACACCAGTCAAACTGAACAAAATGCATTCGACCAACTCCCCCCTATGTTGGAGGAATTGTAATCAAGTAGGGACTACATTACATATTTGGTGGGACTGCCCGAGAGCTCGGGAATATTGGAAAGAGGTTCTCGAATTAATAGAAGAAATTACTGGAGAAAAGATCCCTCTAGATCCATTGACCTGTCTGTTCCATAGAGAAGACCTAGTAAAAGGGAAAAAAAATATGGCTCTTCATTGGTCCCAGTGTTGCTAAACGCAGCAAAGGGTTTGATCCCGAAATTTTGGCTCCACCCTCAGAAACCACCCTTAAAAGGATTGATACACCGGGTCGACCACATTTCAGAGATGGAGGACCTGAGAAGGGCCGACTTGGGAGATGAAGAGGGAGGAAGAGGCGGGACGTCCTGGGACCAATGGAGAACCTTTAAAACAACGGAAACATTTAGCCATGTATTGTCAGAAACAGACAGGTAAATTCCCCCCCAAAAAAAAGGGGAAGCCTGCCCGATCCGATAGAGTAATTAAGGAAGAAGCAGGGAGGGGGGTATAATAGGGGGGGGAGGGAAGGAGGAAAAAAAAGGTTAGGGGAAGAAATTAAAAAATAGAAATAGGAGACCCAGGGTTATAGGGATAGAGGGGAGCAACGCGAATTGTTATTTCTTTTAGAGCTATACATTCACTGTATGAAGGAATAAAAAACAAGATAAAATAAATAAATGGAAAAAAAAAAGAAAAAACACAAGTGATGCGAATCCGAAGAGGAAATATGAAGGGCGGAACAAAGATGAACCCCTCTTAAGCCTCAAAACTTAGGGTTAAGTCTGATGTGATTTTTTTTCAGCAAAGAAAAAAAAAAAAAAAAAAGATTTTCAAGAACTTACTTACTTTTTATTTGAAGCTATGAATGTACTGTAACTGTACTTGTAATTCGTTTATAGTGTGTATATTAAAACACCCGGTTTTTATTCACAATAATTCACAAATTTGTCTCATGATTCATCATTCGTCCAGAACGCTGATGCCGCGTACACACGGTCGTTTTTTGCGAAGAAAAAAAACGTTGTTTTTTAAAATGTCATTTAAATTGATCGTGTGTGGGCAAAACGTTGTTTTTTGTCTTAAAAAAAACTACCAAAAAAAAATTCCAACATGCTTGAATTTTTTGTGTCGTTTTTCAAAACGTCGTTTTTTGTTTCACAAAAAGTCACCGTGTGTAGCAAAAACGTCGTTTAAAACAACGTTTTTCAACCCGCGCATGCCCAGAAGCTAGTTATGAAGCGAGCTTCAATGGAAAAGTGTGGTGAACGTAACCTCGTTTTTTGTGAAAAAAACGATGGTGTGTATGCAACATCGTCTTTGAAAGTGACGTTTCAAAAACGTCGTTTTTTACTTCACAAAAAACGTCGTTTTTTTTCATCGCAAAAAACGACCGTGTGTATGCGGCATAAGTATAGACTTTTAACAGCAGAAGCTGTGCTATTTTAATATAAACCAGTTTTTACACGGTTTATTTCATTGGCTAGCCATCCATTCGATCAACGATATTCACATTTTATACCACTTTCTCAAGTGCTATCGGAGGGCAGAGAAGTGAGAGTACTGAGTAATTTTTGAAACGTTTGACAAGAACCTAGAACACAAGTCAAGAATTCGGTCGATGTTTCGTGAATGACCTGAAGATTCGTGCGGAAATTTTCGTAGAACATAGAGGACTTCTTATTCGGTGAGTAAAATCATGGAATGTATTAAATGTTTAGCTAATGAATGTAAAGGTTTAACTAAACGGGTCTGTTGTTCTGTTTTATGTTTGCAATGTCTAGAATCTAATCTGGCAATTGATACGGAGAGTTTCTCGCTAGCTAAAACTAAGAAAAAATTACGGAATGTTATGAAACTTGTTACAGTTTTTAATTCAATGATTTCTGATGTACCAAAAGCACATTTGATTTGTACAGAGAACAAATCGGAAAATGCAGGAAATATACAAACACATGAGAATGTATCTATTGCAGCTAGTTGTTCAAATTGTGAAACTGTATGTAATTATGTTGAGCATGTAGAGAATGAAATAGAAACACAGTCAGATATTGAATTAACATACTTTTCTCAGTCTTTAGATAAGATGGAGGGTAAAAAACATGCAGGCAAACTGGATACTATTGTTGGTGCAGATATAAGTAAAAATACAGTAGCTACGTTTGAAAGTGATTCAGGTTATGAAGCAATGGGCAATAGTGAATTTTCTTCAGACGAGGAATGTGTCAAATTTGTTCATTCTAAGAAGCAATGTGATTATCCATCGCCATATGCTCAGAGAAAAGCTTATAATAACAAGCCAGCCTTCAAATGTTCTTTATGTCACAGGAAGGGTCACATGGCAACATTTTGTTGGGCAGTAAGTAACAGAAAATCACATAATTTTAAAACGTCCCCAAGGCGTTATGAAGTTTACTCTGTAATATGGAGTAATATGTCTAGGCATAGAAGTTATAATATTCAATTAAGACAAGAAGAACAATATTAGTTAAAGTGTAGCAAGTCACTTGTTCCTTCTAATGTCACGCTGGGAGGAAACAACAGATATATTTCTTAGTGAGCGTCACAGAATCTATGATTTTTTGGCTATGATTTTTGGTTCTAAATAATGTTTTGATGCAAGTTTTACAGATTTCATGTTGGGAATCAGAAAGTTGAACATTTTATTCTTCTAAGGCCCCGTACACACGAGCAAATAGATCTGTTTAAATCGGTCGGACAGACCGATTTGAACAGATCTGTCTGCTGGGATGTATTGGTTTGATCGTGTACACACGATCAAACCAAAATCCCCGCTGGTAGACAGCACGCTGACGTGTCGGTGACGTGGCGGTGACATTGACGCCACCACGTCACCGCACCAGGAAGTAAAACACTTCCGCGCATGCGTCGAATCCATTCGATGCATTTGTGAGCAGATATGTCTGCTGGTTAGCGTACTAACCAGCAGACATATCGGTCCGACGGGTTCCCAGCCGACAGATTTCAAAGCATGCTTTGAAATCTGTCGGCTGGCCAAATTCGTCTGTTTGCCCGTACACACGATCGAATCTGTCTGCTGAAACGGTCTGGCGGAATTGCAGATAATTCTGAAAGAAGAGGTTTTAGGAGGAATATATGTAATGTTTAGCTCATGAAAAGTAAAGTGAAATTTTAAGGAATATTGATTGATCCAGGAAAGAGACAGCCTTTATTGTTTCTTTACATGTATCAGAAGCATTCAAAGTGTATTGGGTGTGCATTATGCAGTAAAAGTAACAGATCATATTGAAGGTTTTTTAGACATTAAGGGAATTGATTTTAATGATAAAAGTTAGAGGAGCTTGTTTTTTTAGAAGATAGGGAGAGACATGCAGACTTGCAGACATGCTGACAGGCTAGGAATCTCTCTCTCACACACACACACGGAAGGAAGCTGATTCAGTTTCACACACATACACATACGCACAATATATATATATATATATATATATATATATATATATATATATATATATATATATATACATACAATCTTTATTAGCATTTTTAAGTTTCTATTTAAGAGACTTTAGCAAACGAAGCAGTTTTACATGGTGAATTAGTGATTCAACCTGATTGGTACCAGGAAATGTTGTCAGGAGAGCAGACACACAGATGCCCTCATTTGCTGAAGAACAGAGAAGGGATAAGTCATTTTTTTGTTCTTCTACAGGTTGCCATGATATCTTCTATGGTTTATGAAAACGTAGATATTGTGCCATGACTTTAAATGTTTTTTTTGTGTCCTGTTATACCTCAACACCTTCAGTAAGAATTTACTAAATTCAATCATGAAAGTTTAGGTCACATTGGTAAAGAAAAACTGCTTGACATTTTTAAAGAGAAGTTCTATTGGGACAAACTGGAATAGACAGCAGACAGTGTAATTTAATCGTGTTTGTTTTGATGAAGTGTCAGAAGTACAGCATCTTCTGCAACACTGTGAATTTAATGACAGGAAGGAAAATGTCATTTGTGTTTCCCAATGATTCTTTTTTTTATGTCTACGATGCACAGAGGGGCAATAGAGTAAACATAATGATTAATGGTGTAAGTTCAAAGACCTATATATTTTGAGATAAATGATACTGCTTTTCTTTTTTCTAGGAATGATTTTTTTTTAAATTGATCAAAGAAGGAAAGATGACTACAAAAGAGAATAAACATTTTAAAGAGAGACAGTTGATCATCATCATCACCGTCACAGGATTCATTTTTCCTCTAGTGACATTTTTGTCAGTGGTAAAATATATCACAAACTGTTCCAGCCATGCAGAGGTTAACAGGATTGAAAATTTTCTCAACAAATACATTACAGTGTTAAGAAACAAAAGAGATGTGGACAATGATATCACTGTAGATAACAGCGAGCCAGATTCTAATATTAATACAGAAGACAAATGTGACAAAGACATTGATAATAATACGGAAGACAAAAGCGATAAAAATTATGATATTAATATAGATAAAAATTTGGATAGGTTTAGATATACCAATATACAGCTGAAGATTTATTTGGATATATAGCTGTGGGCAAGGGATATGATCATTGTATGGAATTTTATTTCATTCATAGTAATAAGGTGGAAATCAAAGTTAAAATAGAGTCGAAAACTAGTTTTGTTAAAATGCAAGGATCTTATAGGTTTAATAATTTAACCAAGACTTTTGAATGTAATATACTGGAAAGAGCTTTTTGGACATTATTTGTAAAAGGTAATGATTCACCAATTTGGACTGGAGATGTCAATAATGATGTGATAGGCTATGGGAAAATATTTTATCCAGTAGGACAGTATTATTACCTTTTTCAAAGTTTTGTACAAATATTAAATCCAAAACATTTGAAAATTATTGAAGATGAAAAGGGAGACTTTGTAAGAAAATTGGATTTTTAGAGTAATAAGAAAATCTACTCAATTACGAGTCAAAATTACCATTACTGTGGTAGATATTATTGTTCCAGAAATAAAAAAGTGTCTCCACAGTCTTTAAAAGTCATTGAAGATGTAGATGGATTGAATTTGATGTATAGAACTCATATATTTGCCTCAAAATTCATTGTTAACTTGGAAAGGGAATGGTGAATTTTTGGGTAGCTTTCTTCACAGTACCACTAATATAATTCATAAAGGAGTTTTTGGTAATGTGGATTGGATCAATGATAAATTTATTTATCATCAATTAGGTGTATCTTTAAATGATACTGGTATATATCAGTGCTGCATATTAATAGAAGATTATCCGTTGAAATGTGCTAATGCAAGTATAATTGTTATGTCTCCAAGGAAGACTCCATGTGTTGGTAAAAACAGTGTTCTTGCTAATCCCTTCCAGATTAACCATTTACAATCCAGAGCTCTGTTGAGAGAAGGAACGTTTGTCATTATATTGTGGAGGTTTAATATTTCAGAATGCAACATTTCTACAAGGTTTCCACAATGTCAAAGTCATTTGGTTAATATGGAAATGGGTATTGAAAGATAGTTTGGAATTAGTAGTAGGAATTATAACAGAAATAAACATGGTATTGTTGAAGGTGTGGTAGGTGGTCTAGGTATAGTCGGCAGTATAGCTAATAGTATGGATATTAACACTTTAAAGTCTGACCTTGAGTCAGTAGGTTTAGTGGGAAGCAAATGTTTTAAGATCCAAAGAAATTTAAATCAGATATTAGAAGATATGGTTATTAAAACAGCTAATGTAATGGGTCCATCCATATTACATCTTCAGAATATTACTCTCAATTTAATGACAAGTGAAGAACATTTTCATATTGCCAGAGCATGTTTAGAAATTCAAACAGAATATTCCACTAATTTTAAAATAATTGCACAAGCATTTCAGGGTGGAATAACTCCTCTTGGCATTTTGCAGAATTTACCCAGAGAATATGCATATGCAAGAAATCATACTGATGTATGGGTAAATAAATGGATAGGATGTAGTCAGGATGTATATTATAGTTCTTCTATGATTCCAATAGCAGGGAGAGAACAAATTTTGGTTCCAATTACTGTTTTGGGATTACCAATTAGTGATACTCAATTATTATATTATAAATTGCAGTGTACAGATTTTGCGTTTAACAAAGATAATTTTGAATTAGAACAATTAGATCTGTCATCATGTTTACAATTTCAATATAAAGTTATTTGTTTACCTAATCAAGATAAAAGTATATTTCATTCTTGTTATCATAAACATACATTATGTTCAGCAAGAATAGAAAAAGTTGAAACTTCTTCTGAATTAATTACTCTTGTAGATAAAAGGAAGGTTTGTTTTTAGATCATGACAGATACAGAAAGGGTTAAAACATTATTTTCCTCTTGTACAAGCACAGAGAACTTAACTCAGGGTTTGTATTGTATAGAAGGAGATTTAGTGGCCATAAATGTTAATGGTTTGAGATCAGATCTATCTCATTTATTATTGAGAAATATAAGTGTTAGTTCATCACAATACAATATATCTCAGATAGATGAATTCCCTTGGAAGGAATGGGTTAATGTAATTCAAAAGGATCAATGTTTATTAATGGCTTTAGCTAAAGAACTTAAGCATGCAGAGATATTGTTCAAGCATGAGCAAGGGAATCTACAAGAAGGAGTCCATCAATGGTCTACTTTTGCAGGTTCTAGCTGGTGGAAGCAATTCAGAACCAGTATATCCATTTGGGGCAAAACTTCAATTACTTCCGCAGCAGGAAATATTTTATCGCATCCTATAGTCATTACTTGTATTATTATTATGTTATGCATTATATATCAATTATGTTTAATGTTTAGAATGAAAAAATTGTATAAGCAAATAAGAAATGAAATTAAGAAAGGTGATGATATGTTGCAAAATAAGCTTAAAAGAAGAATGGGTTTTGGAGTTGCAAACTCGGTTACAAATGACAATATATTTGGAGTTATTGGATCAAAGTCAGAGTGTGTGTGACACGAATGAGGTGTATAAATGATTAGGAAATATGATCATTATTCATATTTCAGAGGGGAATGTTATATTCTTAAAAACTAAAAATGTAATCTGGTCAAATCATTAAGAGTATATATTCCTGTTAATGTGATGTGAATTTCGGGTTTTGAGCTAATGATCTCCTGATGTGACATTTGAACCCGAGTTTTCAAATTCTAGAAGCTGACAGGTTTGATGGATTTTGTAAATATTATATATATGTTCAAAAGGTATCTCTATGTCGGAATAGGATTGTGCTTGCATATATTTCCTGAGAATGTATACCTTCCCCCATATCTTGTTTAGATTTTACCTACAGAATTGAGTTTAGGTTAGCTGTATACCATCCCCCTCATTTCCTGTGTTCAAGAGCTGATGCCACTTCCTATGCAAGTTTTGGGATAGATAGAAAACAGATGTGGTGTTCCTATTTCACTTTTAAGTCGCACCCTTTTGGGAGGGTGTAGATTTGAGCGCGAAATTTAACAAAGAGAGTAGTTTTATATAAGCTGAGGGCTCTCGGGCCCTTCCTCTCTCTTCTTCTCCTCATCCCATCAAGAAGGACACACATTTATTTTCCCTTGCATACACATGGCAATTTGGCCATCTTAAAGATTTTCAAGATCTTAAGCACATGGGGCCGGATTCAGATACAAAAATGTATATTTCCGGCGGTGTAGCGTTTCCTCTTAACAAAACGCCGCCAAAAATATTATGGGCAAGTGCCTTATTCAGAAAGCACTTGCTCCATAATATGCGGCGGCGTAGCGTAAAGTGCACGGCGTAAGGCCACGCAATTCAAATTGCTGAAGTGGGGGCGTGATTCATGTAAATGAATCATGACCCCACGTAATTGAAGTTTTTTTTTGGACGGCGCATGCGCCGTCCGTGGACGTTCCGAAGTGCACATGCGCGAGATCACGCCGCTTTTTCTCAATGTAAACAACGTGAATGTAACTAACGTTGAGCCCCATTCCCGAATGATTTACGCAAACGACGTAACCGTCGTACAATTCGACGCGGTCCCGACATCCATACTTAACATTGGCTGCGCCTGCTACAGCAGGGGTAACTTTACGCCGGTCTCACGCTTACGCAAACAACGTAAAATATGACGCGCCATCGCAAGTACGCTCGTGAATCTGCGTAAATAGCTCATTTGCATAATATACATAGTGGCCAGCGTAAATATGCAACTTAAGATACGACGGTGTAAGCGAATTAGGCTGCTTGTATCCTAGAAGAAAGCCTGCGTATCTTCTTTTCTGAATAGCAAAAAAAGATACGCCGGCTATTCTTATTATTTACGCAGCGTATCTCTTGATACACTGCTGTAAATGCTTTCTGAATCTGGCCCATGTTCTCTAAGAACTTACTTTTTATGTGAAGCTATGAATGTACTGTAACTGTACTTGTAATTCTTTTATAGTGTGTATATTAAAAGCGCGGTTTTTATTCACGATAATTCACAAATTTGTCTCACAAATTATCATTCGTCCAGAACGCTAATTATAGCCTTTTAACAGCAGAAGCTGTGCTATTTTAATATAAACCAGTTTTTACATGGTTTATTTCAGGCTTTTTTTCTTTATTGTTGCCTAGTGATCCTACCAGTAACACACTTCATGTACTACATTCACAACACTCACTTAGTGTACTGCATTTATGGATGAGCAATGTTGTTACCCTAGAATAGGAAGTTCTGGTATGTAAACAGGCACTTATCGAAAGACAGGGGCTAAGTGTTTAGCTGCCTTTATACTTTATACTAGGTGTGTACGTGTATGTGTGTGCATTATAATACGTATAGGTTCTTTCTCCTTAACAGAGTTTTGTAACAAACAAAAAAAAAAAGTAAAAGACACACATTTTAAACAGTCCAAATTCATATGTTATTACATCCAAGCAAGCACTGGTGCAGTCACACAGTTTTATCTATAATTATGCCAACAATACATATTTTATTAAAGGATATCTGTTAATGCAACTTATGTGTGTATTATATTTTTGTGCTTAAATTATATTTTATCTGGAAGTGTCCCAAACTCAGGCCATTTTGGTGGGAGGTGATTGGTACTGTCAAACATCTGACCAACGTTGACTTGGAGGGGAACCCTGCGGCATGTCTGTTGCATCTCTCAGAATGTCCTATCAAGAAGTATAAGGCCTCTCTCACAATTCAGTTGTCAAAATCCTTCTACCAATTGCGTAAAAAAGTAGGCTGACCAGTGGATGAAAAGGATTGCAAGACTTTATAAAAGTAGGATGGAGGCCCCTCGACTGGACGGTTTTCCACAAAGGCAGCCTCTATTTGTGTTAGGTTCGTGAGAGCTCAAAAAGGAAGAGAATGCACAAAAGCTGTCAGTTGGCGTTATTTCCAATGATCCAAGGATGCACCATTAGAGGGACCCACAAGGTCGGAAAAAGGGACAATGCCGAAAGGAGTAGTTACATGTTGTAGCACGGACGCATTCCCCAGGGTCCAATTGCGATTAGAGGGATGTGTATTCCCAGGGGGGACGTAATTATGACCAGCTAAGGGCATCAAAGGAGAGTTGTTCGGCCAATTGTGAGACTTAAGGCTCGTACACACGGTAGGACATCCAACAAAATTTTCCTTGGATTTTTGTCCTAATTGATTTATCCGGTCACACCCATAGCATACACACAGTCAGACTTTTCTGCAAACTTTTCTAAAACTTTTCCATCATCACGTCGTTTTTCTGCTCTTTTCTGCTCTTTACCGCCACCCTTTGGTTAACTTCTGCTATTGTTGGTTGATTTTAACATTGGTTCTGAGCATGCGTATTTGTAATTTGTCCAAAAGTCTGATGGTTTGCTGTACACACGGTCGGACAAGGCACCATCAGACTTTTGTTGCCGGAAAGTTGGTCCGTTCGCAGACCAAACTTTTTGTCCGATGAAACCCAAAAAAGTTGGTCCGATGGAACGTACACACGGTCGGACAAATTCGAAAAGTTGCAGATTTTGAAGTTGGCTGGCCAAAAGTCCGACCGTGTGTACGGGGCTTTACAAAGTGAGTGCCAAATTAGGGTGGAGCGTGTAAGTGGCGATGTAGACATAGAGTCCTGCTCTTCCTCTGTATTCATAGTTGTGTAAAAGGATCTGCACCACATAAGTCCTCCTCCAAGGCCACCCACAGTTTAGTATTTCTATGAACCTTCCAATCCAAGATTCTGTTGAGAATCATGGGCAAGAAATAACCTTTAACATCTGGCATGGCAAGGCCCCCATCTTTCTTAGACCTAGTGAGAATGGTCCTAGCTAATCTGGGTATCTTCCTCTTCCAAATGTATTTGCGAAGGAGGGATCTTACCAGAGTAAAGAAACCCACAGGGATCCTGAACGGGATCATCTGAAACAAGAACAGCAGCCTGGGCTGTATGTTCATCTTCACAATGCTGATCCTCCCCAACCAAGATGTGACCATTTCTGTAAATCAGATCTTCTCGTGTTTAATAAGGGTATAAAGTTTGTGTGGAACAGAGGGGTTGGGAGTAAGGAATGTACCTAAATATTTAAGTGAATGGGTTTGCCAGCTAAAAGGAAAGGATGCTTTCCAATGAGATACGGTTCCGGCCGGGACAGTGAGGTTGAGAATTTCAGACTTTGTCATATTTATTGTGAAATTAGAAATGGCTCTAAACATTGAAAAGGCCAAAATCATGTTAGGTAGGGATATAATGGACTGCTGTACTAAAAAAAAAATGTCATCTGGGTAAGCAGCATATTTATGTTCTGAGGAGCCTATCCTAACCCCGTGGATATTCGGGTTATGCCTAATCGTGGAGAGGAAGGGTTCAAGGGATAAGACAAATACTGTAAAATGGGCGAGAGGGGGCAACCTTGGCCGGTGCCATTATATAGCGTGAAAAGGGTCACTCAGAGTGCCATTTACAGAGTTGGGCGGTGGGAGTAGCGAAGAGAGCCGAGATTCGGGACAAGAGGGAGGGGCCAATACCCAAATGGGAAAGAGTTGCTATCAGGTACTCCCAGTCCACCCTGTCAAAAGCTTTTTCCGCGTCTGTAGACAAAAGGAGGGTGGGCTGGGAGAACCATCGAACATAAGCCATCAGGGAGAGAGTGCAAAGTGAATTATCATGCGCCTCCCTGCCAGGAATAACTCCTGTTTGGTCTTTAGAGACCCATTGGGGGAGAAGAGGGAGGCGCCTATTCACAATGACTTTAGCATATAACTTGGCATCAAGATTTAGTAAAGAAATAGGACGATAATAGGACAGCATGGGTCCTTACTGGGTTTAGGGATGACAGTGATATGCGCATGGAGAGTTTCAGGACGGAGAGCACCATCCTTCCGAAACTGCGTTTGCATAGTTGGTCAGGGGTGGAATCAAGAGATCCGCAAAGGATCGATAGTACAACACCGTAAAGCCATCAGGGCCTGGTGCTTTACCACTGGCCATGGCCTTTAAAGCAACTCACATTTCAGAAGTGGTAAGCTCTCCATCCAAGGTGGCCAGGGGATCTGCTGGGAGTCTAGGCAAGTTTGGCTTGAAACAGATAATCACGAATGAGCTGGGACCTAACGTCCTTGTCCACTACAGTACTGTGGACTTGTTATAAAGTCTGGTAAAACGAACGCAATTCCTTGGCAAGGCAGGGGAATGGCGCCTATGCTCTGGCTTACAGCGGGAGGCGGAGCCCACTCCAGAGTTCATGCCACATGTAGAGCGGCCTAGGCCATCCATGTCCTCCACATCCTCCGGTTCGGCGGCCAGGAATCTCTTTACGGTGTTCCCGACTTGGGGAGAACCTTGCCCATTCTCTTCCTGAATGCCTTGTGGGTTAAAGGCTGCGAAGAATAGCTAATAAAGCAGGTATTTGCAGTTCCGGCACCGGAGCTCCAGACAAACACGTCCTCACCGCTGCATGTCCAGGCCATGCCCAGTTTTGCATACACTGATGACTCTCTTCGGGGGGTCTCGCAATCTGGCTGACTTTCTGAACTTAGTCTCAATCCCTGGGCGAGAGGATATATCTCTCTTTCTCAATACAAGTTCTTTATCTTCTTTATCTTCCGTACAAGGGACAATTGATCCCTCACTTCTGCTCTTTCCCGATGACCTTCTCCACTTTTTTTCTCCCCCATTTACCTTTCTCTAAAACCCCCTTCCCCCAGTATACCATGCTCAGTTCTGGGTGATGGTTTTTCCAGATATTGGAGTATCCTATTATACACTATCTCAGTCTCATTGGCCCCATTCTGGGTCTGGCTGGCCACCGTAAAGGCCCACTACCCTGTATATTGCATTATTTGTTAAAATATAATTGCAAAGTTTTAAGCTTATGAGTCTATGTTTTGCCTCGCTCATGTTGCTGCTATAATTGCCGTACATGTTTTACAAGAACAGGACATGTTTTCAGGCTTTCCATTTTTTGCATAGGTGATTTGATTAGTTTCAATGCCTTGTTCAAATTACCACAACCGTTTCATTGGAGGGAAATCCAGAAAACATGACCTGCTGGGGTGTCTTGAGGACTGGAGTTGAGAAACACTCTTCTACATGACCACCTATACTGTATTCTGCTAGGCATGTTGACATGTGTCTTTAACTGAGAGCTTTTAATTGTTATTTGATTATGCTATGTTTCTCCATGTTTCTGTTGGACTGTAAATTGCAATTTTTGGAAAATAAAGGAATTACAAATTTTTATTTTATTTTATCACAATCGTGTGCTGGGACTAGGGATGAGCTTCCAGTTTGAGTAGAACTCATGTTCGACTGGAACATTGCCTGTTCGCCGAACAGCAAAATATTTGGGGTGTTTGCGGCAAGTTCGTGTGAACTTTAGAACCCTGTTAAAGTCTATGGGACTCGAATGTTTGAAATCTAAAGTGCTAATTTTAAAGGCTAATATGCAAGTTATTGTAATAAAAAGTGTTTGGGGACCTGAATCCTGCCCCAGGGGACATGTATCAATGCAAAAAAAA
Organism: Rana kukunoris; assembly: GCA_029574335.1. Classification (NCBI taxonomy): domain Eukaryota; kingdom Metazoa; phylum Chordata; class Amphibia; order Anura; family Ranidae; genus Rana; species Rana kukunoris. Next base: position 334,041,169 of record CM056053.1, on the reverse strand, counting down.
GTTTTAAAAACTGCTTTTTATTGGTAGCAGTGATTTTAATAATTCCTTTAAGTGAAACAATAAAAGTGAGATATTCCTTTAAATTTCGTACCTAGGGGGTGTATAGTATGCCTGCAAAGTAGCGCTTGTTTCACATGCTTAGAACTGTCCCTGCACAAAATGTAATTTCTGAAGGAAAAAGAGTAATTTAAAATCACTGGCGGCTATAATGAATTGTCGGCTCCCGGCAATACAGAGAAAAGTCATTCATAAAAAAATAAATGTGTGGGGGTTTAGGGCATTTTTTTTTTAATTTGGGGTGGAGTTCCCCTTAAAATCCATACCAGACCTGAAGGGTCTGAATTTGGATATTTGGGGGGAACCCCACATCATTTTTTTTTAATTTGACACAGGGTTCCCCTTAATATCCATACCAGACCCGAAGGGCCTGGCAATTGAATTTGGGGGGACCCACACGCATTCTTTTATTATGAATGACTTTTCTCTGTATTTCTGGTATCCGACAATTCATTATAGCCACGAGTGATTTTAAATGACTTTTTTCCTTCAGAAATTACATTTTGTGCATGGACAGTTCTAAGCAAAGGAAACAAGCGCTACTTTACAGGCATACTATACACCCCCCTAGGTACGAAATTTAAAGGAATATTTCAATTTTATTGTTTCACTTAAAGCATTATTAAAATCACTGCTCCTGAAAAGAACGGACGTTTTTTAAAACTTTTTTTGCATTGATATATGTCCCCTGGGGCAGGACCAAGGTCCCCAAACACTCCCCTGGGGCAGGACCCGGGTCCCCAAACACTTTTTAGGACAATAACTTGCATATTAGCCTTTAAAATTAGTAATTTAGATTTCAAACGTTCGAGTCCCATAGACTTAAACAGGGTTCTAAAGTTCACACAAATGTTTGGTCTGTTCGCAGGTTCTGGTGCGAACCGAACCCAGGGGTGTTCGGCTCATCCATAGCTGGGACCCAGATATACTGTTGGGTCTTGTCAACCAGGGCACCGGATCTATGGTGTGAAGCTATTTCTGCTCCTGAGGGATTTGCATACATTAACAGCACAGCAAAATATTTAGTCACATTCAGCATCCCAACAATACAACAATGTTGCATGACTTAGTGCTGCCTGAAACTTAAAATGGTAAGCAGATTCTTAAAAACACAATAAATGTGACTCATGGCATATGGAAGCAAACAAAGGGTGCACAATTACACAAGTTTCATCTTCTGAACAAAGAGTACAGTGGGAGGGAACTCAGGGAGCATGTCTTTTATTGTCTCATGGTCCTCTAAAACCATCAATTAAATCTATCCTGCTGTTTTAATTGGTTAGTGAACTGAGAGACTTTTTGTCCATCAAGGCTTCCTATGAAAAAAGGGACCTGTTTCTTAACAAGACACTTTAGTCCATGCAGGGTAAAGCAATAATGTCTCTGCAAATGGATCTCTAATCCTTTATGCTCACCTTGCCAGTGCTCACCCCTCATTCCCTTCTCCATCAGCACAGGTAACTTTACCTTAATCTCCAGGTATGGTAGAGCATGCAACTTTATCACCTGTGACAGTGCCTATGCCCAGTGTCATTGCCCCCCCCCACCCCTCATCACTGACACCATAGAGCAGCAAGGGAGCACAAGCAAGGTGAGTATTGCAAGGTTGTGGGGCCCCTTTGCAGAGACACTGTCACTTTACCCAACATGGGAAAGACAACAGTGTCTCTTTAACAATTTTTGATACTCTAAAACATGTAGAGTAGAATATAGAGAGCAGAGAATAAGATAAAAGGATTATTTTAGTTCAGCTTCAAAGACATGGTTCTAAATTGCTTACATTTTAATGTAATTTCTGTGACATGGCTTTTTGTCAGGGTTCCCAATATAAAAATTAATAGCTTTACCCAATACATTATCCATCATTCACTGTATAGCTATTAAAATTCAAAAATCAAACAAGGAAGCTGCAATGCAAGGCTAATTACCTGTTATCACAGATTCTCTGTTTGTAGAATTTATTAGAGATATTGGATCACTTCCAGTATAATACCACACATTTATAAAGACATATGTCAGTTTATGTATAACCTAAACAAATAGTCATCAAATACTGTTTCGCACTGATAATAAACAATTTTTATTATATTAACAAACATTTTCATATTACTTTGTTTAATGTTTCTGGTAGCTACAGCATACTATATTAATGATAGCTTTATATGAATATAACTATAAATGTTGTTAATAATTTGGCACATCTTTCAAAGGATTATAAAGGCATAATGTATGCCATGCTGTGACAGATGGCATTTACGTCCAATGGGATGTGCATTTTATGGCACTGTATCAGTACTCTTGCTATTTCGCTTAATATACAGATTCCTGGGTCCCTTTGAATAAAACATTAAAGTCATAGGAACAGATATATTTTCCACATGTTTTGTTAGATCTGAATGCTGACAGAATTCCATTGTTAATCTATTGCCCTTTTATTAAAACGTTTTTACTGGTTTTAATAAAGGGGCAAAAGGGTATTTGTCTCAGGCAAATTAGGGCAGATGGTCCACCAGAAAACTCTAGGTAATTATATTTGAATTCTGAGGATGGACAGAACTGAAATCTCTGGCCCAGATTCACAGAGCGATTACGCCTGCGCAACAGGAGATGCGCGTGCGTAAGTCTAAATGTGCGCGTGCGTTTCGTTGCGCGGCATCCCCAGAACGAGATACGCAAAAAATTGTCCCGCGTAATTTCGTTAGACTGGCGCATCCGTCCGCGCAAAAGTGCGATAGACACACCATTGATTTGCTAGTCAAATATGCTAATGAGGGACTTACGAGGATCCACAAAACAACGTTGGGGCAGCGCAGGCGATGCAGTGTGCGCAACAGCAAAATGTCCTGTCTAAAATTAGAGCTGATAAAAGCTGGTCTAAAAAAAGAAAAAAAGTCTACTTGTTAGATAAAGCAACACTGTTAGTGAGCAGCTCAGCAGTCACACGTGTTGCTTAACAATCTGTATGCCAACATGCCAGGGGCATCGTCGCACATAGCTATACTACTGACTTTAGATGAACAAAGAAGGAGGAGGGCACGGAGGATGGCACGGAGGATGGCACGGGAGAGGATATACCGTACCCGCATAGACCTGTTTGGCATGAGTGATTCTGAGGTGTATCGCATCTTCAGATTCACCCCTCATGCCATCCTGGAATTAATCACAACCCTGCAGGATGACATCACCAGCCCAACACACCGCTCACATGCAGTGCAGCCACTGGTCAAGGTCCTGGCAACACTCCATTTCCTTGCCAGTGGCTCTTTTCAGCGTACAAGTGGAGTGGTGGCTGGGATGTCACAGTCCTCCATGAGCAGATGTGTGCACCAGGTTGTCCCTGCAATACTCAGACGCATGGCTAACCAAATCATCAAACCCACCACTGAGGACCTGCAGCTGAAGGCAATGACAGATTTCTACAGAATTGCCAGATTCCCACACACTGTGGGGGCCATTGATTGCACACATGCGGCACTCCAGCCCCCCCAGGAGACAGAGCACATGTACCGCAATCGGAAGCATTGGCATTCCATCAATGTACAGGTGATAGTCGATGCCCAAGGCCTCATATGGCACGTCCGTGCCAAACACCCAGGGTCCAGCCATGACAGCTACATATACAATCAATGCCACATCCGATTGGAATTCGATCAGAACGTGTATGGGGACACCTGGCTGGTTGGTGAGTGACATGGGTGGCAGGCATGACTATCCCCTCCCATGATGCACATCACAAGGGGCACATGCATGACTAACATCCTCCTGTCTTTTCCCTTACAGGTGACTCTGCATATCCACTGGGACCCCATCTCATGACTCCTATCCGGAACTCCCAAACTCCAGGAGAGGAAAGATACAATCAAGCACATGCTCAAACACGAGCAGTGGTGAAGCGCACCTTTGGCATCCTAAAGTCACGTTTCCGATGCCTGGATAAGTCTGGGGGTACCCTCTTGTACTCCCCAAACTTCGTGTGCCAGATCATCGGTGCATGTTGCATGCTGCACAACTTTGCAGAAAGAAAGGGCCTGCAGATTGACCTACGTGATGACCTGACCCCTGAACCAGACAATCCCCCCTAACCGAGGTTAACCCGTCTTCTGAGGGAAGAGCAGCCAGGAGACAGCTCACATTGGGCATCTTTGCACGTTAAACATACACATTAATCATGGCACAATGAGAATGCATGCATGCACAACACTGTGGTCCCTAGCACACACACCCCACATCCACATCAAATTGGATTGGCACCAGTCCACCATGCAGGACTTGTGAGCAGCAACGCCACGCCAAGGCTCCAATTATGTCACTGTACATTCATACACCATTCACACGGACCTGGGGATCACTTCTCCACCAAAATAGAGGGTGACACCCCTTTTCCGGCAGGAATGTCACCCCCACATTCACACAGCATTCACAACCCAAAAAAAAAAAATGACCTGCAAAGTCAAAAAATTTCCAAAAAAAATAAATTTGGGGGAAAAACAAATTACTGCCCTCTGCGTGAGCCACGCCTGGGGCGCCCCCGGCCACGGCCCCGGCTTCTCAGGGGAGACTCATGGGGAAGGGGTAAAACCGGGGAAGGAGGATCAGCCCCTGATCTCTGCCCACCTGGTGGCCTGCCCTCCAAGGCCACGGCAATTCTGTCCAGGGCAGCACCAACTGTTGCCATGTTGGCCTGGATAGCCAGGGTAAGGGCCCTCACATCCTGCCCAACGCCTGCTGATGTCGTCTGCAGTTCATTTAGGCAGGTTGTGAAAGCCCGGGAGTGGGAGTCCAGGTTCCCCAGCGTATCCTTGATGGAGGACAGGCTCTCCTCCATCCGCACCAATGTCTGGCTGACCTGTCCCAGATGGCGGGTCTGGAGGAACTGGTCCCTTCTCAGGGTGGTGGGCAGGAGATCGGCCAACCCCCTGGTGGTCTGGGATGACATCCTGCCTCCAGCTGATGCTTGTGGCCGGGGAGAAGGGGAGGCCCTTGTGAGGGGAGCCATGTTGGGGGAGGAGGGGGGGGGGGCTCCCCCTTAGGGAGGCCTGCCTGCTGGCAGCCAGAGGGGAGGAGTCCTCAAAACCCAAACGTCCAGTGCCTGACATGGACTCCTCCTCCTCATGATTCTCCTCCTCCTCATGATTGTCCTCCTCCTTATGATTGTCCTGCTCCTGTTGAACCTCCTCCGCGGACTCCGGCCTTGTTGGGGGGGCCTCATTAGGCTGCTGTCCTGGGGTTGGTATGGTCAGGCCAGATGGCCCTGCACCCTCCTGCACATCTGTGGATGACACAAAACATTCACAGGTTGGAGGATCCACACACTTGCCACATATTCCCTTTCACCCCCTCCCCCACACATGCTACACACCTGATATTAAAAAAGAAAACAACTTACCTGGCACCACGGGCTGGGGACTGGAGTCAAAGCCGGGCAGGCCCTCAACTTCATGCCGATGAAAGGTCAGGGCCACCGCACGCTTCTCCGCTGTCAGGCTAATACGGCATGGTGGGCCCCCTCCTGTGCCCCTGGCATGGGCATGCATTCTGACCAACTTCTTTTTGACCAGACGCCGGAGGTCATTGATTTTTTTGTCAATCCCAGACCTGGTCCGTGTCTCCCCCTGCCCTGCAGAATTCACCTGGTCAGTGATCCTATCCAATATCTCCCTCCTCCTGGCCGGGGTGGTGTTGGCACTCTCTGGGCCGTGGAGGTAACGCCCATACTCGCTAATGGCCCGGGCAAGAATCTGTTTTTCCACAACTGTAAAATTCAGCTTGCGTTTTCTCTCACTCATCCTTCCAAAAAAAAAAAGTCCCAGTCAACAAAATTCACGCACACAAACAAGCACAACCAATAAAAAAAAAACACACACAGAGAGAAAACGACTCAGCAAGAAACAGTCCCCAAAAAACAAAACAAAAATACAGCAGAAAAAGAAACAAAAATAAATATATCAATCAAACAAACAGTCTCTCAAACACTTATCAAAAACCACTTTCAAAAATCTACTAACAACCACTTGATCACACAGAACACTAATCTGACAACTACAAAACACACCGCAACGAACAACAAGAACAAAAGCACTTTGTTAAATGGGAAGGGACAAAGGGATGTACTTTTGCAAAGGAAGTGCGTTTGTGTGTGTATATTTATGCTGTTTGCGTAGTTCACAACGTTGCCCTAGTCCATTTCCAATTTCACTGATTGCGCCGCTCCCGAGTTGTGAGCATGCGCACATCGGAGCTGACATGGTCTCGTTCAAGCGCGCATGCGCGAGCCGGCCGGCCCTTCATTTGCATGGGGTCACGGCTCATTTCAATGTAACACGCCCACGTCCTTCCCAATTTGTATTACTCCTCCTTACGCCTCTGGAAAAACGTTACGTATGCGCAATTTCCTACGCAAAAGCTACGAGAATAGGGTGATTACGCGGCAAAATTGCGCAAGTCTAACGTAAAGGCGGTGCGCTACGCCGGTCCAATAATGCGCAGATGTACGTGAATCTGGGCCTCTGACTCCTGTTGGAACTGATTTAGTAAGATGGATCATATGAGATGAATTTGGTTCTGAATTCCCTTTTTTCTCATTCTATGAAGTACTGTAATAGCCAGTGATTCTGACTCTTCCAGAAAAATTCTAATTCATATTACATTTTTCAGTAAAATATATTCAAATTATTACCAATGCCCTTTATATGAATGATAGATTTATTCCTACCAAAAGACATGGGGGATATTTTACTAAAGGCAAATAGGCTATTCACTTTGTAAGGGATGTTGCAGATACATCTCACTTTGCAAAGAAAGCTTAATCACATTAAAGGGGAACTAAAAATACATATTTTGCTTGCACATGATAGGACAATGAATGTCACAGAATAAACTATTTAGCCCCCCTAAATTGACCATTCTTAAATATCAAACTCACAAAACGCAATGTATTAAACTGGACTTTTTCTAGGTACCAATATAATATTAGAGTCCAAGCCAAATCTGAAAACCCATAACTTTAATTGTACAGTACACCATCCATTGCAATTACACAATAAAGTCACATACAACAAATGATTAATGGGTAAAGACAGTTAATTAATAAAGAATAAAAGTGCAGCTCCAAAAAAGGGTCCACCTGGATGGGGGATCCCTGATGTAGTGTAATCGTCGTGATCACAGAGTGGACATAAATATCACATCTAATCCACAGTGTATACAAACGTGAAAAAACTATTTTTTTAGAGAACATATAATACTTGTAAAGTAAATATATGAATCAGTAGATGAACAAGTATTCAAACATAATAATGTGAAGTGCATAGTCCCATTCAAACATAGGAGTAGTCCTTATACTCTCATAGGTGTTAGAGATACACAATCCCCTCTGTCAGATAACAACACATCTTCAGACAAGCAATCCTTGGAATAAAGGTAGGTTGGATACGCTTACCAGCTGGAGTAGACCCACAGCTCACCTTATGGTGGGGGGTCCTAATGGCTTGTGTGGGCCGAATGCCCTCCCTGGTCACTGTCTCGGATGTATATCCTTATACAGATATCCCAAGTGAAATCCAAGTGAGATCTTGAAAAGTGGCCAGAAGGAATCTTCAATGGTGTTGTATTGTGGTTAGTAATGCTCACAAATGAACCGATCAGGGGAAAAAAGAAAGAAAAAAGGAAAACTCCTCATAGCATAAAAAAGTATTTAATTAAAAATCAAAAAAGACACACTGTAAAAAAGTCCAAACAGGAAATCCAAACAGGCACACATGAGAACTGTCCAAATGGATGTAAATATTCCACAAAATCACAGCAATAATCCTCATCAAAGAAGAAACAAGTCCAGTGCGTAGTGGAGATGATTAAGGTCCAGTAAACCCGACCGGTTTCGTTTTATCAGACTTCAACAGGGGTGTGTCGCTTGGATTTTGCCTTGGGATATCTGTATAGGATATACATCCGAGACGGTGACCAGGGAGGGCATTCGGCCCACACAAGCCGTTAGGACCACCCACCGTAAGGTGAGCTGTGGGTCTACTCCAGCTGGTAAGCGTATCCAACCTACCTTTATTCCAAGGATTGCTTGTCGGAAGATGTGTTGTTATCTGACAGAGGGTATAGTGTATCTCTAACACCTATGAGAGTATAAGGACTATTCCTATGTTTGAATGGGACTATACACTTCACATTATTATGTTTGAATACTTGTTCATCTACTGATTCATATATTTTCTTCACAAGTATTTTATGTTCTCTAGAAAATAGTTTTTTTCACGTTTGCATACACTGTGGATTAGATGTGATATTTATGTCCACTCTGTGATCACGACGATTACACTACATCAGGGATCCCCCATCCAGGTGGACCATTTTTTGGCGCTGCACTTTTTTTTAAAATTTCTTTCACAATTTTCCATTGTTGTGTTGGCTGCCTCACATTTTTGTAGTACTGTACAGATTTTCAATTTAACGTTTATAGTTTAGCGCAATATATTTATTTATAATAGTTAATTCATACACATATGTTTGATTTTTTTCAGATGAAATTTTCTATTACATGACCTTATTCATAAAGTTATCATTCAAAATATTTCCAAAACCAAGAGTATTTTCTCTCAACCAGAGGTGTAAGGCCTCGTACACACGAGGGGATATGTCCGCTGAAAACGGTCCGATGGACCGTTTCAGCAGACATCTCCGCTCGTGTGTATGGGCTAGCGGACAGATTTCTCCACCCGACAGATTTCAAAGCATGCTTTGAAATCCATCCGGTGGAATCTGTCTGCCCGACATGTCTGCTGGTTAGTACACTTACCAGCAGACATGTCGTCCCCCACCGCCGCCGCGCCGCCGCCGAATGGATTCGGCGCATGCGCGGAAGTGTTTAACTTCCTGGTGCGGTGACGTGGCGGTGACGTGGCGGCATCAACGTCACCGCCGCGTCACCGCGCCGTCCGGCGGCGGGGAATTTGATCCGATGGTGTGTACACGCCATCGGATCAAACTCCCGATCGGACATATCCGATGGAAATGGTCCGCGGACCATTTTCATCGGATATGTCCGATCGTGTGTACGAGGCCTAACTAGCAGCCTCAGGGCCCTGGTGCAAGAAACCATCAATGCCGCCTATCAGTGCCACCCATCAGTGCTCATCAATGCCGTCTATCAGTGCAGCCTATGCGTGCTGCCTATCAGTGCTCATTAATTCTGCCTATCAGTGCCATCTATCATTGCTCATCAATGCCACCTACCAGTGCCACCTATCATTGCCATCAATGCCACCCACCAGAGCAGCTTATCTGTGCTGCCAATCAGTGCCCCATCAGTGCCACCTATCAGTACTCATCAATGCTGCCTATCAATGCCTCTTCATCAGTGCAGCCTATCAGTGCTCATCATCCCACCTATCAGTGCCCATCAGTGCCTCCTATCAGTGCTCATCAACCCCATCAGAGCTCATTAGTGCCTCCTATCAGTGCTCATCAATCCCACCTATTAGTGCCCATTAGTGACTCCTATCAGTGTTCATGAATGCTGCCTGCCTCCTCAGCACGGCTCTAAGCTGAGAGTATCTCTCCCATACAGATCAGAGCCAGCATTGATAGTTATCCACCCCCTTCTCTCCCATCTAATGCAACAGAGGAAGGAGGCAGCAGATCTGCTCGTTCTCCCCCGACCCTCTCCACCTGTGTGTGCACTGCAGGAAGTGTGAGCTTGTTAGTAAAGTGTGCACACTTTACTTCCCATGGTGCACACACAGGAAGAGAGGGTTGGGGGGAGAATCAGCAGATCAGCTGTCTCCTCCAAGGGGTGGGAGGGGAAGGGGGGACGAGGGGGAGGGAGAACTATCAATGTTCTGAGCTGTGTGAGAGATTAACAACCATGCTGGGGCCCCTCACAATGGAGGAATAGCAGGGCCTGGTTGCAAGTGCGACTGGTGTGACCCTGGTAGTTCCACCTCTGCTCCTAACATGTTTCAGTAACAATGTTTACTTCCTCAGAAGAAGATGTAGATGGTCAATAGTGTACAATAACAAACATAGCATGTTATATTCATAGATATGAACATTCACTTCCCTCACAAATATTTACAATTATATTGCATATCTATATAAATTGTACATTATTGAATCCTTATCAATAGTATGAATTACAAATTATATTTAAATTAAAAGGCTTTAATCATATACAGTATTTGTTATATTGATTATTTTTTAGCAATCCTGATGCTTAAAATATAAATTGTCATTTTAACCAAATCAATCCACAATCAGTGACTTTATTTTGGCTAAGCCAAGTTCTTCTCTAGTCTTTTTCCTCTTGCTGCTTTTCCTAATAACTCCTGCCATTTCCTGTTACAGGAAGAATTGAGAAACACGGGTGACAGTAGGTGAAGATACAGACACTGCAAGACAGAGGTTATTTGTTAACACAGAGGGGAGATAAAATCTGACTTTTCCTGGGAAAAGATCAATCTGGCCGGTTTGAAAACCTTGTTTGACTTTTATTGTTTCCTTCTGGATAATCCAGTGCCAGAGATATCCCCTCCACACAGCTCAGGTAACCTGAAAGTGCATGTTTGTGCATAAATGTAAGAAGACAGCCTTTGTATACTAATATCCAAATTATATAGCTAGTAGCAAGTGTTTCTTACTTGAAGACAGTTGTGTTTTAAATTATGTGAATCCTTTTGAATTTTCAGTATTTATGCATTGATATGGCCTAACACATGGTCTCTTTCTTGCATAATCTTGCATACGTTATTCTACGATATAATGAGAACCTAAGTAAACAAAGGATTCAAGAACATAACATTCATTAATTGTGTATATTGAACAAAATGGACCAAAGTTACTGCACATATTTGTGTGCAGTAAAAGTATATAAATATTTGCTTTCAATAACTGGTGTATACACCTTGGTCAGTAATTAATGCAACTGAACATATACAGAAACTGTTGATTAGTCCTGCATGTCAGCTTGGAGGAATTTTAGCCCATTCCTCCAAACAGAATAGCTTCAACGCAGTGTGAATAAACTTCATTGCATGATATGTTCACATAAGATCTTTTTTTCTTCATTATTGTGCTCATTAGACCTGAAAAAGAAAAAAAAGAAAACAATTTTTTTTTTTACTCATCTGGAAATGCCTGTTGCTATGTGGTCCCACGAAATCTGCCCTTGGAATCACCTAGGATTCTGACATCATCTCCCTCTATTGCTCCTGGGAAATGTGTGTCATAATTTCCCAGGATGCAGTGTGCTACCCAATTATCACTCCCCATCCAAGACTTCCAGGAAGTAAGTGCTTGTAGGCTTCACAATGCCCACAAGCAAAATGACAACCGTGTGGACATAGTTTTATAAACTATCTTTTTTGAATAACTATGCGGAGCGGTGGCGGATTGTAAAATAGTAAGTGACCGGATTTATATTATAAAAACGCATGATGAAAGGACATACATTTAAAAAATGCTAATTGTGGTTGGAACCCCGCTTTAAGGTCAGGATTTTGACTCTGCAGTTCCAAAACATTAACTTCTGCTTTGATTGTTCCTGGTAAATAGACTTGTATGTTTAGGGTTGCTGTCTTGCTGCATAATTCCCCTACATCTGTTTTATTTCATGATGAAATCTGGATACACATAGCTTTGTCACTCTTGGGGGCAGCCTGGAATGCCATTTGGCAGGTTACCCATCAGGGCTTTGTAACTAAAGAATGCTGTCAGGAAAGGCATGGCCGTGCAGCAGGAATTGCACGACAGACTGGCAACATCCACAACGCGTCAGCAAAAGCACACGTACACGCGCACGTACTCGTGCGCTTGTCACCAACATTGGCACCAAAGGGGCTATTTAAAGTTAGTGCACCAAAGACTCTTTGTTGTTTTGTCTGCAGCTTCTGTGTGTCCTGAAACCTGTTATCTGTGCTGACCTCTGATCTCTGACCCGGCTTGCTCTCACTAACCCTGTCTGCTTGATACCTTGACTACGGCTTGCTTTTGGACTTCTTTTCTCCCAGCTGCTCTGCCTGATCCACCGGAACGTCTCCGACCCAGCCTGCCTGACTCTGCATCTGCTCCTCCAGCCTGCTGCAGTTCTACTCTACGAGTCGCACCAGTTCTTGCTTCACCTGCGATCCAGTCTGCCAGCAGTTCTGGTCTACCCAGCCTTACCAGTCCACCTGCTGCATCTCCAGCAATGAGCATCCAGCCATATCGATACTGGACTGATCCTAGGCACCACTGTGCTTCTGTGGCTATGGTCTCAACCTCAGAGGCCCACAAGTGGTGCGGCAAGAGAGGCTTTCCTCTACACATCAGGCTCACAATCCAGGTACGGGACAAATGCATATCAGAACCTTAATCTGAAAGTAGAGTCATGCCCCCTAGCAGGATAGTATGGGAGTAGAGTTTGGCTCCAAATCAATATAACACACTGTGCCGCTCTAATATACAACACCATAAAAAGTGCTAATCAAATGTATAATAAAATTATCCAGTGAGACAAATTGTATATATAGCAATATATAAATGTGACATCCTGTAAAAAAAAATATAGTGGTTCCAAATCACCTGGTGTAATAAAGATTGAAATGGCTTATTATCATGTCTGCAAACAAAAGTTTGAAAAGTTTCAAAAGATGGACTGAGTTACAGAAGATCAAAGGCCAGCTGTCACTGAAGATTTGACCCAGATCAAATAGCGGTGATTCATGGACAAATGCTGCCCCTAGTGGACACTACAGCAGGCTTCCTGGAGGATAGACAGATATTTAGAAGGATATTTAGAAGAACTACCTCTTTATCAATTTTGATTTGTCAGAATTCTGAGCAATGGGGTTGTGTGGGTGGTGTCTGAATGTAGTTTAAACAAATGATTTCAATGTATTCACTCATTAATTGTCCCAGTAAGAGACAATTTATGGATTAGTAATATCATCAAATGGGTTAACTTAAAAAAGAAAAACAAAACAGCAATGAGATTTGTAGGCTGTACAGTGTTGTAATTTAATGATATATTATTGTCTTTATGAACAACAATTTTCCCTATCACCTTAGTATTTAGGTAAAACAGTCAATTATTTGGAATTTTGATTGAATTACACTTTGTACTGCCAATAAAATACAACAATCCAGTCTCTATTACCATCTGTATTCCTAAAGCTGCTTTGTGTGTTGCAATGCTTGATCTTATACAAGTATTATCAATATATAATGGCTAATTAATACCATACATGATAATGGCTCTTCAGCTGAATGTGTTTCCCTTTATATGAATGATAGATACAGTCCTACCAAAAGACATGGGGAGCAATTTACTAAAGGCAAATAGGCTGTTCACTTTGTAAGGGAAGTTACACTTTGCAGGAAAATTTCACTTTGCAAAGAATGCTTAATCCCATGAAAGGGAAATTTGAAAATACAGGGCCAGATTCACAGAGCCCTTACTCCGGTCTATCTCGCGTTAGACCGGAGTACTTTCAAATTACGCGCGTCGTTTCATCAGTCTGAATCCTCAAACCATGAAACGATGGCTTCGGGCTTCAATCCGACTGGCTTACGTGTTCGTACGCCTTCGGATCTACGCTGCAATAATTTTGCGGCCGCTGGGTGGAGTTCCCATCGTTTTCCGCGTCGGGGTATGCAAATGAGCATTTTCCGATGATCCACGAAGTTACGAGCGTCGTTCTCAATCTCTTACGGCATCTGTAGTCATCTCTTTGCCGCGTAAAGTTATTCCAGCTTTTATCTGGTCTAGTATTAGACAGCCCATGTTAAGTATGGCCGTCGTTCCCGCGTCGAATTTCAACGTCTTTTTTATTTTTTTACGTAAGTCGTCCGGGAATAGGAATGTACGTAAATGACGCTACTCAAACAAAAAATGACGTAACGACGTTATTTTGCGCAATGCACGGCGGGAAATTTCTGAACGGAGCATGCGCAGTTTGATCGCCGCGGGGACGCGCCTAATTTAAATGCTTCATGCCCCCTAATCAGGTATTTCGATTCCGCCGCGAGAAATACACTACGCCGCCGTACCTTACGGGCCGTAATCTACCTGAATTCGTCGTAGAGCCAGGTAAAATACGGCGGCGTAGTGTATCTCTGATACTCTGCGCCAATGTAATTGTACCTGAATCTGGCCCACAGCATTTTGCTTGCACATGATTGGACAATGAATGTCACAAAGAAAAAACAACTTAGCCCTCCTAAATTGACAAATGTATGGGTAACAACATCCCTAAATATCACACATATTTCACAAAAATAAAATCACCTAACGCACTGTATTAAACTGGACTTTTGTTTGATACCAATAATATGTTAGGATCCAACCAAAATCTTAAAATCCATAACTTTAGTTGTACATCATAGAATTGCAATTGCATAAAAAAATAACATACAACCAATGATTAATGGTTAAAGACAGTTCATTCTTACACATACTTTTGATTTTTTTAAGTGTAAATTTTGTATTACATGACCTTATTCATAAACATGATATCATCAAAATATTTCCAAAACCCAGAGTATTTTCTCTGTTTTATGAACAATGTTCACTTCCTCAGGAGAAGATTAGAGATGTATATGGTATACCCACAGTATTTTCTATCAACTCATTTTATGAAAGATGTTCACTTCCTCAGGAGAAGATCAAAGATGTATATGGGTCTATAGTGTACAATAATAAACATAGCATGGTATATTCATAGATATGAACATTCAGTTCCTACACAAATATTTACAATTACATTGCATATCCATATACATTGTACATTATTGAATCCTTATCATTTACAAAACTTCATATATCTATAATGCTCTTCCACAATGGTAAAATCAAATATCAAACTGTTGCCCAAGCATCAAAACCACCTATGGGGGCAGAAGGGGAAAAGAAGAGGGAAAGGTCCCACAGAGACAACCCAGGCAGACACATTGATCCCCACTGCTGTAAAGATTCAACCAAACAAAATCCCAATCATCCCCCCTAATATTAACAAATATTCCAATGTATCTTAGGGACATATGTTGAAAAATAAATAATATGGGGGCATATATATGAATAAGGTCATGTAATACAAAGTTTTACCTGAAAACATTCAAACCTTTGTGTAAGGATGAACTGTCTTTAACCTCCCTGGCGGTATGATTCTTTCAGATTTTAGGTGCTTAAAGCGGTACCATTATTTGCAAGGGAATTTGGCGTTTTATACTGTAGGCTTGTAATTCTTAGGAATAACTCACTGAAATCTATCCAAACAAGAGTCTAATAGGCATCCCGGTTATGATTTTTTTTTTTTTATTAAAAATTATAATATAATAAATAATTATAAAAAATTATAACAAATAATAATATAATTATAGTAAAAATTATTCAATAATGTAATCAAATCAAAATCACTGAAATTTGCTCAGTTGCAGAATTTTTGCTGTCATTATTTTTTTTTTTTTTATGACGAATTTCCCCACAAATCGCTATCGCTAAATTCTGCAAGTGATTCTGATTTATTATTGCTGTTTTTTTAGCTGCTCTAAAACAATTTTTGCCATAAAGGGACACTTTTGGTTGCTATGGGCAATCTACAGTTTGCAGGGAGAAAGAACAGTTTTTATTATATAAAAGGACATGTAGTGTACAGGGCAGACCACTAGGGACAGGGGGGTGTGTATTTTTTACATACAGTACTGTAATCTATAAGATTACAGTGTACTGTATGTATAGTGTTTGTTTACATTTTTGAATTTGGCGCCGTTCCCCCCCCTACGTCGCGACGCTCGCAGGGAAGGGAATCGGCGGTACACACAGCATCAGGCGGACATCCGGCCGCCGTGTACTGCGGAGATTCATCGCTGGATCGCAGAGTAAAGGTAAGTAAACTTTTTTTCTGCATCCAGCGAGGCAAGTCCGTGTGTGGCACGGGTTTACCGATCTTAGCTTAAAAATCTCACCCCGTGCCAAACACGGGAAGACCGCCAGGGAGGTTAAACATTCATTTTATTGTGTAATTTCAATTTTATGCTGTACAATTAAAAGTTATGGATTTTGAAATTTTTGTTGGATTCTAATATATTATTAGTGCCTAACAATGACTGTTTAATACTATGCTTTTTTTTTATTTGGATAAAAGTGAGCAGAGCTAACATCATTCACTAAGCTCTGATGGAAATTCCCTTGCGAAGTGAACAGTCTAAATCAACTAATGGGGGTTATTTACTAAAGGCAAATCCACTTTGCACTACAAGTGAAAACTACAAGTTCAAAGTGCACTTGAAATTGCACTGAAAGTGCACTTGGAAGTGCAATTGCTGTAGATCCGAGGTGGACATGCAAGGAAAATAAAAAACAGCATTTTAGTTTGCACATGATTGGATAATAAAATCAGCAGAGCTTCTCCTCATTTCAGATCTACCCATTAGATTTTCAGCATCTGCACGTCCATGTGCACTTTCAGTGCAATTTCAAGTGCACTTTGCACTACATTTGTACCAGTGATGGAAGCGCAGACATATGCTTCATTCAAAGTCCCACCTATGCTTTTGTATAGCCCCCCCCTTTTTTTTTTTTTGCACTTGTAGTTTGCACTTGTAGTGCAAAGTGGATTTGCCTTTTGTAAATAACCTCCAATGTTTTTCACTAAACTCAATATAGACAACAACATGTATCATTCTGGTTATTAGTAAAACCAAATTTTGTTTCTGCAATTGCCCTTGTGTATAAATGTATTCCTTAAAGATGTAGCCTGCTTAAATTACTTTTAAAAACTCACAAAATCGACTAATAATAAATGAACATATAACATATAGGTCAAATTGTTTACAATCTGTCAACGTAGCAAGGGTATTTCTTTGCAATTTATTTGCAGTATGTGACAGTTCGGTAGCAGTGCTAAGAACTGACCACATGGACTACAAATAAAATAACACAGGTTTATATTATTATGTACTGTAGTAAGTCAAAGCTTCATTCCCATAATGATGATTTGCCAAGGGCAGTTTAGTAGTTTTTAGATTTTGGGTAGTGCTACAAAAACTAGACCTATAACTGACCAAAACTAAAAACCTTAGAAATATGTAACAGTTGTTTCACACTACGTATGAAAGTGCTGTACTGTAATTTAGAAAGATAATGCTACCCTTAGTGCTGCTGTAGCTATTTAAAGGGTTAGTTCACCTTGAATGGCGTACCAAAAATATGCCTATGCATTACAATGCCCTTGGTACATTAATATGCAGTGCACCTTTTAGTAAACAATACTTTCTTGTTACAATGTAAACATTGTCTCCACATGTTGAATCTCTTTGTGACCAGCTAGTTCACATCACTTCTATGAATATTTTACCAAATGGGTATTAGTCAATACTTTCTTGTTAAGCTGCTTCTTCCATTGCCCTCCCCTCTCCACCCTAAAGATGGCATAATGTGCCGGAAACTAACAAACCAGCGCTTGGCTGACCTTGTTCCCTACCATGTTCCCTTTCCGTGAATGTGCAGTCTACTCTGTGGAATTTGTATTAAAGGTGCACAAACCTCTAAGTATGTCCTAATGAACATGATCAACTGTTATTTGGTGCCAACTGTTGGCTTACAGTATATCCTAATTGCATGTTAAGTTAGTTTACAATTTCTTTGTGAACTTGATTTTGCCTGAGGTGATGTAGGACAATGGTACTGATGCAAAGTGAACTAGCCCTAACTAATAACAAATTAGTTAAGGATTTTTCTTAGAAATTATTTTCAAACTTTTTTTATGTTAATGAAAGAAATTGGGGGGTTGGATGTGGTGCTGCTTCAATGTCTAGTGTGATATAGTGCAAAACTTTTGCTCTTAATACAAAAGATAAATTATTACATAAAGTGTTTCTAATATTTCAACCCAGTGTTTGTATATGTCACAAAAGTGCAGTTGTTAATACCTCCAATAGGTATAATGATGTCTGTACATCAAGTGAATACAAAATAATAAAGAACACAATTAGTTGGCTTTATTTATCAGTGCTGCACAATGCATATACTAAATGCAATAAATCCATTCATATGCATGCAAATAAATTCATGCCTAATACACAAATGATGATAAGTGCTTAAAAGTACTCCCTATCTCCCACTTTAATTAGCAGTAAAAGTGCACATTACAAGTCCATAATAAAGTGCTAATTAGTGTTGAATCAAACATGATGAGTCCATAAAAAGTGATCTATATTGTGCTGCAATATCTGTGCTTTATAGCAGAGGCCTCCAACCTTTTTGGTACCAGGGACCACTTTTGTGTCAGCCAATATTTCCAGGGACTGAGGGGGGGGGGTCTTGGGCGGGTGACTGGACATTCACAGAGTCTGTCCTTAGTCCTCCTTAACACCACAACCCACCTCTACAGTGTCCACAGTCCCCCTTTACATCCCAACTCCCCCTTTAAAGCAGTCACATAGTGTCCTCCATTCCCTTTCACAGCCCTCCTTTACATTACAGTCCCCTTTACATTAATGATATGGGGGCTGCACTGTAAAGGGGCAAGTTAAAGTAACAGGGGCTGCTCTGTAAAAGCACATGATGTAATGGGTACTGTACAGTAAAGGTAGTGCTGTGATATAAAGGGGACTGCACTGTAAAGGGACACTGTAATGATTGTAGTGTCCCTTTACACTGCAGTCCTCTTTATATCAAAGTCCCCTGTCACAGTGGCAATTGCAATTACAGCCCCCTGTCACAGTGCCTCTTACCATCACAACCCCCTTATTACAGGGCCCCTTACCATCACAGTGCCCCTGTCAAAGTGCCCCTTACCATCACAGCCCCCCTGTCACAGTCCCCTTTACCATCACAGTCTCCCTGTCACAGTGCCCCTTACCATCACAGCCCCCCTCTCCCAGGACCCCTTACCATCACAGCCCCCCTGTCACAGGGCCCCTTACCATCACAGCCCCTCTATCACAGTGCCCCTTGAAGACATGCTTCCCTCCCCCTTTCCTCCCTTACTGCTTTATTGCAGTGTCTGCCTCCCTGTACAGTCCTACCTAGGCCAGAGTAGAGGCAGATTCAGCCATGTGTCTCCTAGGTCCCCCCCATGTCGCAGATGTCGCAGGAGCTGAAAATCTGGACAGAACCTATATTAACAAGTGGGTGATTACCTGCCTGTTAATATGAAAGTTTCCTGCCCTGCTGACAGGTTAACAACGGCGGCGGGGGAGAACCAGAAGAAGACACATGAGCTCAGTAACACAGCAGGAGGTCAGCAGCAATGTGATAGTCCTGCTGGTCTGCGGTCACCTTTCACCTCCCGCTGCGTGCCCTGGCCATCAACGGTACCAGTCCGCGGCCGGGGGTTTGGGGACCCCCGCTTTATAGTAAGAACAGGTAATATGCCTGTGTCTTCACTCATGCTCCCCCTCCTCAACCGCACTCACCAGAAGACTGTCCCCACTAAGTTCACAACTCATAAAGGCTTTACCCAAAGTCCCAATCTCTGATGTCCAATTTTTTCCCCTCCTTTATTTGGTCTTCTTATTCAGCAGTCTCATGCAAATGGTGGAATAGATGAAATTTTATTTCTTCACCGATATTTCAGCACAATATAGAACACTTTTTATGGACTTATAATTTTTGATTTAACACCAATTAGCACTTTATTATGGACTTGTAATTTGCACTTTCATTGCTAAGTAAGTGGTGGATATGGAGTACTTTTAAAAATACAAGAGAGAGATGCGCCAAACTAAGTGCAGTATGTCGTTTTTAATCAGTAGTAAATTGGTACAATAAAGTAACTACTCACAAACATGGAGTAATATAGGCATTGGTGTGGCTATGAGGCCGGGGTCATCATAAGAGGTTCCTCCGGAAAAGGTTTCTTCGTCCCAGGCTTGTGAGCCGCAAGTGTGGTATAGTGGACACAGGAAACCAGGAAGAGCCGTCTGATGTGGCGTGCGTTCCACCGTGGAGCGCGGCGTATCGTCGTCGCCCCGGAAGTGACGCGAGGGACCCGGCCAGCCAATCGGATTACGCGTTTCACAGCGTCAGCTGTTTCGTCAGATCCATGGCGTCCGTATGGAACGGACGTGAGTTATACGAGCAGGATAAACGTGATTGGTTGGAAATGGCACACTAAACAAAAACAAACAAATTCACAACAAATAACAGCTACAGGCCATGGAGAGACATTACTATTAATAAAAAGATTCGATCGCAATTAACAAATAACAGAAAAGAGATGGCAATCCGGAGACATTTGAAAGGGAATAAATAAACAAATATATAAATCCTGACAGTACTGGAAATAGAAAAAATGTAAAATCTCCGTCTGTCATAACACTAAAAATTATTTAAAACTAGATATGTTGGAATATTTAAAAATATATTGAAAATACTATTAAAAATGTAAAAAATGTAAACTATTATGGCCATTCATAAAAACAACTGTGTATATATTACAAACATGTGTATATATTAAAAATGATATAATACACCAGGAATCAAATATACAAACACATATAAAATATATGTGCATATATATAAGGACTAATTATACACACAGAATTGTTTAGTTTAGAGCATGAGTGTGCATACATGCACACACATACCCACAACTATGTGTATAAATAGAGAGAGAGAGACCTAGATACTATACAGAAATTAGAATAACAACTAATGCTAATAATAATAATAATAAAAACTAATAAACAGCCAGTGTTTGACAACACAGCAACACATGTATATATATATATATATGTGTACATAAATATCTATCAAACGGTCATTACAAAAGGACAAGATAGGTCAGGACTAGGATTTTTGGATAACTAAATTAAATTATATTGTATTATATTATATTATATTATTGGTCTCAATTTCTTCATTCAATCCATGGGGTGACATCGTATTTAAAGAATAGATCCAGTAGGTTTCTTGTTTGCATAACCGTTGAAACCTTTCCACAGCAGTAGGAGTCTCCGGTATGGCTTCAATTACCCATACCTGCAATAGGGACGTATCCTGATGATGATGTGTAACAAAATGACGTGCTACACTATACTTTGGGTTGGCTGCTTGTACAGCCCGTCTGTGTTCGCCAAATCTTGTGCGAAGGGCTCTAATAGTTCGGCCAATGTATAACAGGCCACAGGGACAGGAAATGCAATAAATAACGTACGTAGTAGAGCAATTATAGAAAGCATTCAGATTATATGTCATTTTGTTGGCTACAAAGTTCTTTTTACCGTGAGGGACATTAACACAGGCTAGGCATTTTGTTTTTTTGCACTGGAACATACCCACCAATGGAATGAGGGTGAGTTGTTTAAGCATTTTTCCCTTAAAATTATTTGATGGTTTAATTTTGCTTGGAGCAATTTTGCTTTTAATATTTGGAGCCCTTCGGTAAGCAAATTTTGGTGACTTAGTTAAAGAAGAGGCACCAAAATTTGCTTACCGAAGGGCTCCAAATATTAAAAGCAAAATTGCTCCAAGCAAAATTAAACCATCAAATAATTTTAAGGGAAAAATGCTTAAACAACTCACCCTCATTCCATTGGTGGGTATGTTCCAGTGCAAAAAAACAAAATGCCTAGCCTGTGTTAATGTCCCTCACGGTAAAAAGAACTTTGTAGCCAACAAAATGACATATAATCTGAATGCTTTCTATAATTGCTCCACTACGTACGTTATTTATTGCATTTCCTGTCCCTGTGGCCTGTTATACATTGGCCGAACTATTAGAGCCCTTCGCACAAGATTTGGCGAACACAGACGGGCTGTACAAGCAGCCAACCCAAAGTATAGTGTAGCACGTCATTTTGTTACACATCATCATCAGGATACGTCCCTATTGCAGGTATGGGTAATTGAAGCCATACCGGAGACTCCTACTGCTGTGGAAAGGTTTCAACGGTTATGCAAACAAGAAACCTACTGGATCTATTCTTTAAATACGATGTCACCCCATGGATTGAATGAAGAAATTGAGACCAATAATATAATATAATATAATACAATATAATTTAATTTAGTTATCCAAAAATCCTAGTCCTGACCTATCTTGTCCTTTTGTAATGACCGTTTGATAGATATTTATGTACACATATATATATATATATACATGTGTTGCTGTGTTGTCAAACACTGGCTGTTTATTAGTTTTTATTATTATTATTATTAGCATTAGTTGTTATTCTAATTTCTGTATAGTATCTAGGTCTCTCTCTCTCTATATATACACATAGTTGTGGGTATGTGTGTGCATGTATGCACACTCATGCTCTAAACTAAACAATTCTGTGTGTATAATTAGTCCTTATATATATGCACATATATTTTATATGTGTTTGTATATTTGATTCCTGGTGTATTATATCATTTTTAATATATACACATGTTTGTAATATATACACAGTTGTTTTTATGAATGGCCATAATAGTTTACATTTTTTACATTTTTAATAGTATTTTCAATATATTTTTAAATATTCCAACATATCTAGTTTTAAATAATTTTTAGTGTTATGACAGATGGAGATTTTACATTTTTTCTATTTCCAGTACTGTCAGGATTTATATATTTGTTTATTTATTCCCTTTCAAATGTCTCCGGATTGCCATCTCTTTTCTGTTATTTGTTAATTGCGATCGAATCTTTTTATTAATAGTAATGTCTCTCCATGGCCTGTAGCTGTTATTTGTTGTCAATTTGTTTGTTTTTGTTTAATGTGCCATTTCCAACCAATCACGTTTATCCTGCTCGTATAACTCACGTCCGTTCCATACGGACGCCATGGATCTGACGAAACAGCTGACGCTGTGAAACGCGTAATCCGATTGGCTGGCCGGGTCCCTCGCAACACTTCCGGGGCGACGACGATACGCCGCGCTCCACGGTGGAACGCACGCCACATCAGACGGCTCTTCCTGGTTTCCTGTGTCCACTATACCACACTTGCGGCTCACAAGCCTGGGACGAAGAAACCTTTTCCGGAGGAACCTCTTATGATGACCCCGGCCTCATAGCCACACCAATGCCTATATTACTCCATGTTTGTGAGTAGTTACTTTATTGTACCAATTTACTACTGATTAAAAACGACATACTGCACTTAGTTTGGCGCATCTCTCTCTTGTATTTTTTTGGCTCTTCTAGAGGCTTGCTTCTGCTTCAGGTGCTGCCGCTAAGTTCCCACATCTATCTAACTGCTGAAACTGGACTGTCCGGAGTATTTTGTTACCATATGGACTTATACTGATTGATGTTTATTTCAACTTTTATTTTTAGACTAGGTTGCTTGCTCAAACTGATTGTGCGCCACAAATTTATTTTTTCTATGGAGTACTTTTAAGCATTTATCATTTGTGTATTAGGCGTGAATTTATTTGCTTGTAAATACGGAAAATTGATTTATTGCATGTGGTATATGCATTGTGCAACACTGATTAATGAAGCGACCCAATATCGTTATTAATTTTTTTTATTCATTTGATATTGGAGGTATTAGTAACTGCACTTTTGTGACATATAGAAACACCCCCCCCCCCATTTTTTTCATTTACCATAACTTTATTAAAGTAGTTAGGGTGGATGAGCAGCAGCACAGCTCTCTATCTGACCATAGTGCGGAACCATCTCTACACATTTCTTTTTTTATATTTCAACAAAGCAACCACTGTAGATAAACTGTACAAATGTGTTTAAGTCTTTTTACAGCATTCTTTTTTTTTTTTACAGTATTTAAAAATATTAATTGCTCCACATCATTGCTTTACAGTGAACAGAAATGTGTAACATTATTTAAAAAAAAATCTCTGGAAATGTTGCCAAATTACACTGAAATTATTTATTGTATTTCCATGTTTTGGAAACTCATTCAAATGTTTTAGATAAAATTGTCCAACAGCTAAGAAGGGAAGGTTTATACTATGTTATTTAATCCAAAAGCTCATGAATCATAAACAGCTCCACTGAGCCAAAACATTGCTTCTAATCTAGTCAATTTATTCAGCACTATATTCTGCATAAGTTTTCACATTATTAATGTAAAGCAAAATGAGAGAGCTGCGATGAAATAGTTTGTCTCTCCAACCGATGTTAGATGTATTTTGTTCAGATAGCGGATTTACTTCTGCTTTAATGAGATATGATTCAATCTTTCAACTTGCATATATGGACTGTTCATTATCCATTATTTTAATGTTTGCACACAGCCACCAACATCAATAGAGGATTTTGATAACTAACTGGTAAGCACTCTTGTCAATTCTCCTAGCGCAATTATCTACAAGTGACTATACTACATACACCCTGTGTATGCTGTGCTACTTTCATATTTCCCCATTTATGGACCCTTGTGTAAGGTAGTCATAGACCTTTAGAAGATGATCAAATGGGTAAGCATTAACTTCCCTAGATGTTGGTTCCAACTGCTTTGGCTATAACAATAAAGTCTCACGATCCGATATCCCAGAAAGTGTCTTTGTTTTGGTGGAATGCTTTTGCTAAGGCCTCCTAAATTGCTGCTGCAGGTAACTCTTCTGTAAGTAAATTCAAATAAAAAAAGTGTATTCAAAATAATAACAACTACTTACAAAGCCATCCACAACTTAGCCCCAAGCTACATCACTAACCAAGTCTAAAAATACCAGCCTAATTGTTCTCTTCGTTCCTCTCAAGACCTCCTGCTCTCTATCTCCCTCATCATCTCCTACCATGCTCATCTCTAGGACTTTTCCAGAGCCTCTCCAAACATATGGAACTCCTTACCCACTCTGTCCAATTATCTCCTACTCTATTATCTTTTAGATGATCTCTGAAAACCCTCCTCTATCTTACTCACACCTAACAACTGTATTTACATTTTCTCCATCAGCTCATCCTCCACAGTTATTACCTTTTTTTCCACTTGACCCTCCCTTTTAGATTGTAAGCTCTAATAAGCAGGGCCCTCTGATTCCTCCTGTATTGAATTGTATTGTAACTGTACTGTCTGCCCTCATGTTATAAAGAGCTGCTCAAACTGTTGGCGCTATATAAATCCTGTATAATAATAATCATAAGTACACATAATACCATCCTGTATTTAAATGTGAGGGTAGGCTGTGATAACAGGGTCTCTTTACAGCAGTGGCGGCCCGTCCATAGGGGGCGCAGGGGCGCCGCCCCCCTCCCCCCAAAGCCATTAAAAAAAAAGAAAAAAAAGTTTTTTTTTGTCCCTTTAAGAAAAAAAAAAAGGTCCTTTAACAGCACTACTATGTGCAGGGTGGGCGCAGGTCACAGTTCACTGCTATAGAGTCATTGAAGCGTCATGCCAATGCAAGCAGGCAAGACGCTTCATTTGCAGTTTTTTTTTAAGCTCTGTGGCTATGTGCTTTGCGCCACGAGCCAATCACAATCCAGTGTCTCCATTCTCTCACTCCAATTGGGTCTTGCTGCTTCCTCTCTGCAGAAGGAAATGGGCGGTGCTTTCCCCAGGGCAGTGTTACTTTCGTTTTTGGCTCCAAAAGGAATCTAAGGTAAGTAACTTATTTAAAACACTTTATTTGTCTGAGTCTCATTGTCTGTCCTGTCCAGTGTCACTGTCCATCCCATCCATGACCTTGTGCTGTATGCTCAGCCTGTACTGTGGTCGGGCTGGAGGAAGGGGGACAGAGAGCCATGCTTCACATCTCCTGTATGTGTGTGAGGGCTTAGAGTACTGCGTCCTGCTGCAGCTGTGCTTCACAGATCTCTTATCTCTGTCTGTCTCTATCTGCCCCCCCCCCCTCTCTCTCTCTCTCTCTCTCTCTGTGTCTGTGTATCTCTCTCTATCTATCTATCTCTGTATCTATCTATCTATCTATCTATCTATCTCTGTATCTATCTATCTATCTCTGTATCTATCTATCTATCTCTGTATCTATCTCTGTATCTATCTATCTCTGTATCTATCTATCTCTGTATCTATCTATCTCTGTATCTATCTATCTATCTATCTATCTCTGTATCTATCTGTCTGTCTATCCAATTATCTATCTATCTGTCTGTCTGCAGGTCCCATTGTCTGCAAATGACGTTGCCGGAGGGGGGGGGGGTTGGCTGGGGTTTTGTTTGCGCCCCCCCAAAAAAAGGGAGCACCAGCCGCCACTGCTTTACAGACAGACACTGTGAAGGAATCAACAGAATGTAATTGTCTTTTCAGTTAATGCACTAGGGCAAGGGTCTCCAAACTACGGCCCTCCAGCTGTTTCTGAACTACATTTCCCATGAGGCATTGTAAAATTCTGACATTCACAGACATGACTAAGCATGATGGGAATTGTAGTTCCTGAACAACTGGAGGGCCATAGTTTGGAGATCCCTGCACTAGGGCAAATTAATAAACCATATGGATAAAGCAGCTGAACCAGATGGCATCCACCCACAAATCCTAAAAGAATTGAGCTCTGTCATTTCAAAGCCATTGTTTCTAATTTTTAGGGACTCGTTAATGATTGGAATGGTACCACTGGATTGGCATAGGGCCAATGTGGTGCCCATATTTAAAAAGGGATCAAAGCCTTAACAAAGTAACTATAGAGCTGTTAATTTAACTTCTATAGTCAGGAAGATACTGGAGAGTTTAATAAAACACCACATAGACAAGTTCTTGTTGGAGAAAAAATATTTTAAGCAACAGACAGCATGAATTCATGAACGAAAGAAGTTGTCAAACAAACCTGATTTATTTTTATGGGGAGGTTAGTAAAACCTTGGACAGAGGGGTGGCTGTGGAAGTGGTATACTTGGATTTTGCAAAAGTGTTTGACACGACTAGGGATGAGCTTCGCGTTCGAAACGAACGTATGTTCGACTCGAACATCGTCCGTTCGATCGTTCGTCGAATTTCGAACAAAAACGATCGTTCACGGCAAATTCGAGTGAAACGAAACAACCGTTTTTAAGACTTTTTTTTCCATTGATACATGTTCACTGGGGCAAGACCCGGGTTCTGAAAGACGTTTTCCAACAATAACTTGAAAAATCGAACGTTCGAGTCCCATAGACTTCAATGGGGTTCTAAATGTTCGTGCGAACGATCGGACTGTTCGACGGTTCTGGTGAAAACCGAACGCGGGGGTGTTCGGCTCATCCCTAGACACGACTAATGTGTAAGTTAAAGTCTATAGGCATGGAAAGGTCAATTTGTAAATGGATAGAAAACTGTCTAAAAATCTGAAGTAGTGGTTAATGATTCTTACTCTGAATGGTGTAAGGTTATCAGTGGTGCACCCCAAGGTTCAGTGTTTTTTATATCTTTATAAATTATATTGGGTATGGGATTAAAAGTACAATTTCTGTCTTTATAGATGACACCAAGCTTTGCAGTGGATTAACGTCCTTACAGTATGTCTCCAATTTACAAGCCAACCTCAAAGCAGTGTCTAATTGGGAAACTAATAAACATGCATAATACATACTAGGGGAGTACAACTGGAGGAATCCATAGTGGAGAAAGATCTGGGGTTTTTGGTGGATCATAAACTCAAAAATAGCAGCGGTTTCCAAATACAGAAGAAAGGCCACGAGGTACAGGTCGGTCACCTGGCCTGCAGTTGCCACAAACCCACAGTACAGGAAGTAGTTAATTTTAATTTATATTGTGCAAAAGTCAATCAGCGCCACAAAGTGCTACTGTACCTGCTAAAAAAATAAAATTGAATTATTATGCAAATATTCAATGAATTAAATAGTCTGCAGCTGCAGAATACTTTCAGTGTATCACTCCACCATCTAAAATATGTATTTTATAAACAGTGAAGCGCTACCAACTTTCATGTAATTAAATATATAAACACATATCAACACAGTGACCAAGTAAAGTGCTCAAATGTACATAATTTGAAAATTCAAGTAATAAACAAATCAAAAATATTATAGTTCATAAAAAGTATATATAAAAATCAGCTTCTGTAACTTGAAATAAAGTTTAGCCTCTAAGAAAACACATATACTGTATTGTTGATTAATAGTTCCATCATCCAAAAATTAGAATTGAATAGAGATTGGATTTTTAAAAGCCAAACGAAAGAGGGATAGGGCATTGGACTATTGTGGTACAGTTAGACAGATACAGTGCCTTGCAAAAGTATTTGGCCCCCTTGAACTTTGCGACCTTTTGCCACATTTCAGGCTTCAAACATAAAGATATGAAACTGTAATTTTTTGTGAAGAATCAACAAGTGGGAAACATTCATGAAGTGGAACAAAATTTATTGTATATTTCAAACTTTTTTAACAAATTAAAAACAGAACAATTGGGCATGCAAAATGATTCAGCCCCCTTAAGTTAATACTTTGTATGCCACCTTTTGCTGTGATTACAGCTGTAAGTTGCTTGGGGTATGTCTCTATCAGTTTTGCTCATCGAGAGACTAACATTTTTGCCCATTCCTCCTTGCAAAACAGCTCGAGCTCAGTGAGGTTGGATGGAGAGTGTTTGTGAACAGCAGTTTTTTCCAAAGATTCTCGATTGGATTCAGGTCTGGACTTTGACTTGGCCATTCTAACACCTGGATATGTTTATTTGTGAACCATTCCATTGTAGATTTTGCTTTATGTTTTGGATCATTGTCTTTTTGGAAGACAAATCTCCCTCCCAGTCTCAGGTCTTTTGCAGACTCCATCAGGTTTTCTTCCAGAATGGTCATGTATTTGGCTCCATCCATCTTTCCATCAATTTTAACCATCGTCCCTGTCCCTGCTGAAGAAAAGCAGGCCCAAACCATGAAGCTGCCACCACCATGTTTGACAGTGGCGATGGTGTGTTCAGGGTGATGAGCTGTGTTGCTTTTACGCCAAACATAACATTTTGCATTGGTGCCAAAAAGTTTGATTTTGGTTTCATCTGACCAGAGCACATTCTTACACATGTTTGGTGTGTCTCCCAGGTGGCTTGTGGCAAACTTTAAATGACACTTTTATGGATATCTTTAAGAAATGGCTTTCTTCTTGCCACTCTTCCATAAAGGCCAGATTTGTGCAGTATACGACTGATTGTTGTCCTATGGACAGAGTCTCCCACCTCAGCTTCTCCTTGTATGAGCTGACAGTTTAGATTTGCAGTGGTCTGATACTCCTTCCATTTCAATATTATCACTTGCACAGTGCTCTTTGGGATGTTTAAAGCTTGCGAAATCTTTTTGTATCCAAATCCGGCTTTAAACTTCTCCACAACAGTATCTCGGACCTGCCTGGTGTGTTCCTTGTTTTTCATGATGCTCTCTGCGCTTTAAACGGACCTCTGAGACTATCACAGTGCAGGTGCATTTATACGGAGACTTGATTACACACAGGTGGATTCTATTTATCATCATTAGTCATTTAGGTCAACATTGGATCATTCAGAGATCCTGACTGAACGTCTGGAGAGAGTTTGCTGCAGTGAAAGTAAAGGGGCTGAATAATTATGCACGCCCAATTTTTCAGTTTTTTATTTGTTATAAAAGTTTGAAATATCCAATAAATTTCGTTCCACTTCATGATTGTGTCCCACTTGTTGTTGATTCTTCACAAAAAAATTACAGTTTTATATTTTTATGTTTGAAGCCTGAAATGTGGCAAAAGGTCGCAAAGTTCAAGGGGGCCGAATACTTTCGCAAGGCACTGTATATAAATGCATGCATAGAAAAAGTATAAATTGTATTAATACAAGAACAATAAAATACAAACAAAAATATACAGTTTTAAAACATAGTGACAAATTTGGGTAGACAGGCAGAGAAGTCATCAAGGAAGGTTGATACTGGCCCAGAGGGCCAATAGAGCACAGCTATCCTTAGAGAAGCTGGGGAGAAAAGATGAACGCAATGTGTCTCCAATGACTAGAGTGACAGGGAGGGAGGTGGGTGAAGTACTTGAAAGGTGCTATGTGGGGATAGAGTGATTCCTTGTGATCCCTGTCAGCCACCGTCCCCTTGACGTCACTATTTGACAGATGAGCGACTCATTCTACAGCGCTCTCGTGATACCCTTGTGATCCCTGTCAGCCACCGTCCCCCTGACGTCACCATACGACAGACGAGCAGCTTGTCCTACAGTGCTCCCAAACGTCTGGAGACTTGGCTTCTCCCACCCTTGCTGAGCGGAGATCTCTCACAAATCCACAAGCAGACTCTATACTTCAGGTCCTCCTGAGTACCAGCACTTCTATCTTCAGTCCTGTCACATTAAAATGTAAGTGTTGGATATCTGTTTTTGTTTTTATAATTAAACCAGACAGCTTAGAGGCGCTTTTTCCTGTTTTTATGTGGGGATAGAAAGATTTCCACTCCCCCTACCTTGCATTCACCGGGTCTGGGGTAGTGAGTCCAGAGAAGGCCACCATGGGAGAGGGCAGCAGGAAAAGTAGTGTTGGATTCATGAAGCAAGGTTTCAGCAATGGCGAGTAGATTAAATGACTTAGCACTTAGGAGGTCATGGAGAGGGATCAGTTTGTTACAGACGGAGTGAGCATTCCAAAGGGCACAAGAAAAGGGGAGTCTTTGGAAGAAGAGGAACAGAAACAAAATTGTGTGGATTGTGGCTGCTGCCCAAGGGTGCAGGGCGATGGGTGCGTTGGGCACAGTTAAATGATGGAGGCCAAGGGTTTGGGGTTATATCCCCAGAGGCTAGAAGCAGAAGGGTATGGGAGGTAATATGAGAGTGCGATATATATGAAGGTACATGCCCTAGTGTTCTGGAGGTTTTTTCAACGTGTGAATTTAGAATTAGCAGTTGGTGAGTGTAGTAATAAGGAGAGGACAGAAGTGAGGGAGTTATATATAAGCTGTTGGGTGGAGAAGAGGGGTGATAGAGAGTTTAAGGAGAGAGGACACAACTGTCAGAAGGAGTGGTAGAGAGAGCATGTTACAGAGTGCATGGACAACTTAAAGGGGTAAACAAGTCACCTTTGGTCTGTTCAGTGTTTAAGGTATTTTCCTGTGCCATTTTGCTTCATGCAATCGCTGAAATGCATAGTTAGAAGTACTCCCACCTAAAAAAGTAACCCCTAATTATGGAAAGAACCTCAGCAGAAAATGTGCCTCTCCCATAAAGGTGGTTTCATTTTATACTGTTAGGGCTGGTTGCTTGCCAATTAACCACTTAAGGACCGCCTACTGCACATTTACGTTGGCAGAATGGCACGGCTGGGCACATCAACGTATATATACCTTGATTTTAGTACCCAGCCGTGGACCGCGGGACCGGGACCGGGACCGCGGGATTCGCGGACCTGATCGCCGCTGCAGTGCGGCGATCCGTCCCTGGAGCGGAAGAACGGGGAGAGCCGTGTGTACACACGGCTTCCCCGTGCTTCTCTGTGGCCGTAGCATCGATTGCGTCATCCCTGTAATAGGGGGACGCGATCGATGATGTCACACCTACAGCCACACCCCCCTACAGTTGTAAACACAACACATAGGTCACACATCCCCTACAGCGCCACCTGTGGTTAACTCCCAAACTGCAACTGTCATTTCCACAGTAAACAATGCAATTTAAATGCATTTTTTGCTGTGAAAATTACAATTGTCCCAAAAATGTGTCAAAATTGTTCGAAGTGTCCGCCATATTGTCGCAGTCACGAAAAAAATCACTGATCGCCGCTATTAGTAGTAAAAAAAAAAAATTAATAAAAATGCAATAAAACTATCCCTTATTTTGTAAACGCTATAAATTTTTCGAAAACCAACCGATAAACGCTTATTGCGATTTCTTTTACCAAAAATACGTAGAAGAATACGTATCAGCCTAAACTGAGGGAAAAAAAAGTTTTTTTATATATTTTTGGGGGATATTTATTATAGCAAAAAGTAAAAAATATTGCATTTTTTTTTAAATTGTCGCTCTATTTTTGTTTATAGCGCAAAAAATAAAAACCGCAGAGGTGATCAAATACCACCAAAAGAAAGCTCTATTTGTGGGGAAAAAAGGACGCCAATTTTGTTTGGGAGCCACGTCGCACGACGGTGCAATTGTCAGTTAAAACGACGCAGTGCCGAATCGCAAAAAGGGGCAAGGTCCTTTACCTGCATTTTGGTCCGGGTCTTAAGTGGTTAACTAATCAGGAGTTAATAAAGGGTGGCTGGCTAGCAGAACAACATTTCCACTTCAGAATCAGACTTGCAAGAGGGCAAAGTTGTAAAGATAAGCTCAGGTCATAATATAGGTAAGTTTATTTTCTAAAGGAGAAAATAAACATCACAATGTAGAGATGGCTACAGAACGGTTAAGCAACATACCAGATGAAACACACAAACAAGCAAAGCAATCAGTTTTCAGTTTTTCAGTTATAGGTGGATGTGGAGCAGTAGCAACTAGGGCTGCGCTAATACCACTTTTAAGACCGAGTACAAGTACCAATACTTTTTTTTAGGTACTGGCCCATTACCGATTTTTTTAAGCCGTGGTTCACACTTATGCTACTTTAAAATCGTGCTACTTTACTTGAAGTAGCGCGATTTCAAAGTAGCAAGGTCAGCGCGATTTCAGGTGCTACTTGATAGACATTTGTGTGGCTTCATACACAGATGTCTATAGAAATCGCACCTGAAATCGGCAAATGTAGTGCAGGAACTACTTTTGCAAATAGGTGCGGTGCTGCAAAATCGGTGTCGCACTGATTGGAACAGTGCCATTGATGTCAATAGGCTGTGACTTGTCATGCCATTTGATCTCTCAAATCGCATGACAAATCGCTCCAATGTGAACCTAGGCTTAATGTTAGGAAAGGTCCCCCCGCTGGTGATTCTGCCTGTTATTTGGGCTGCAGTACTGGCCTCCACCAGCGGGGGGTTCTTGGCAGTATGGAGCACACAGCCCTTCTTGCGTTCAGGTGTGACCTGAATGCAATCAGCACACCTCTATAATACCCGGCGTGTGTAATCACTCCTCACCCTAGTATCTGTCTACTAACCTGATCCTGAGCCTGATATCTGACCCTGAGCCTGCTGTCCCCTTTCTGGACTTCTGATCCGATCCGACCTGACCTGATCCCTCTCCTGGACATTCCCTTCCTGCCCATTCCCTGTCTGCAGCTTCTTCTGTGATCTCCTGTTATATGACCTCGGTTTGGCTTTTGGTTTATGATTACGGCATTTCCCCTTAACTTATATATATATGCTTTGTTGTTATTTGTGCACTGGTTGTCTTCACCTGTTTTGTTCACTTTGTAAATAAACACCTTTTATTTCACTGCATACGGTATTGGTCTGCTCTGTGTAGGCACACAATACTGGTCTATTTAGAATCCTTGACAGTATACCAGGACCACTTGACCAGACGTGCCTGCATAAGGAATCATCCTGTTGTGGTGCGTTTTTGAAACATGGATTTCAATTAAATCACTTACTTCTCTCTGCTGGCGGAGGAAGATGAGGAGTACTGTCGCCAGGTTTTGAAGGGTTGGACTAGTGACCAGCTGATGGAAGCCATCCGATCAGCTCATTCCCTGGTGGATCAGGGCTACATGTCCTTTGATGACATTCAGCCTTTAATCCGGTTATGTGTTAACCACTTGTCATGTGCCCGCCGTCAAATGACGGCGGGCAGACGACTCCATTGTTCTGACATCACGTCATATGACGTGATGTCCCTTTAAAGCCGCGGGCGGGCGCGCGCGCGTCGCCGGCGGCGCGCGCGCGCACCCGCCGCTCCGCGGGGATCCCGTGCGAGTGCCCGGTGGCAATGATCGCCGCCGGGCACACGCGATTGCTCTGTAAGTGAGCTGGGACGTGCAGCTCTGTATGTAAACACAGAGCTGCACGTCCCTGTCAGGGAGAGAGGTGACAGATTGTGTTCCTTGTACATAGGGACACAATCGGTCACCTCCCCCAGTCACCCCCCCCTCCCCCTACAGTTAGAACACTCATAGGACACACATTTAACCCCTTCCCCGCCCCCTAGTGGTTAACCCCTTCACTGCCAGTCACATTTATACAGTAATCAATGCATATTTATAGCATTTTTCACTGTATAAATGTAAATGGTCCCAAAAATGTCAGAAAAGTGTCCGAAATGTCCGCCATAACGTCGCAGTCCCAATAAAAAAATCGCAGATCGCCGCCATTAATAGTAAAAAAAAAAAAAATGCCATAAACTATCCCCTATTTTGTAAACGCTATAAATTTTGCGCAAACCAACCGATAAACGCTTATTGCATTTTTTTTTTTACCAAAAATATGTAGAAGAATACGTATCGGCCTAAACTGAGGGAAAAAATATTTTTTTTATATATTTTTTGGGGTTATTTATTATAGCAAAAAGGAAAAAATATTGCATTTTTTTAAAAATTGTCGCTCTATTTTTGTTTATAGCGCAAAAAATAAAAACCGCAGAGGTGATCAAATACCACCAAAAGAAAGCTCTATTTGTGGGAAAAAAAGGACGCCAATTTTGTTTGGGAGCCACGTCGCACGACCGCGCAATTGTCAGTTAAAGCGACGCAGTGCGGGAAGCTTATATTTTGTCTGGGCAGGAAGGGGGTGTAGGTGCACAGTAGGTAAGTGGTTAAACCGGCCCTGTCAGTTATCCCAGATGGTAGTGATGACTTCGCTCCCCCCTTCAGTCGTGACCAAGTTGAATCCTTGGTGTGGTTAATGGAGGATGATCTGGCTTATTTTGATGAGCATTATTCCTCCTGTCCCCAGCAAAAGTTATCTGAGTGTATTGATTCTGTGCAGTCTCTGATTAGGCAAGGTGTGTGTGAACCTGCTTTTGTTCAACCCATGCTCCAGGCATGGTCAGATCTCCTGATTCCAGCCAAGCCACTGCATTCCAGCCCTGCCATTAACCACTTACCTTCCCAAGGATCTAGCCGTCCATCGCCAATGACAACCTTAGCTATAGCCCAGTTAATTCCGCTTCCTACAAAGTATTATTACCCAGTCTCTTTTTGTTGTACCTACCCCATCTTTAATCCACCTGCTTCTTCCTTTCCACCAGTAACAACTTCACAAAAACCTCCTCCAGTCACCATCCCTGTGTCTCTGCCATATTCCAACCATTCCTTCTAATTAATTCCATCCTCTTCATACATCACTTCTGTTAACAAACCTGCAGTGTCTAAGTCTAAAAAGAAACGGAAGTACTTCCCAACCCACACCGTTGTGCCAGTTACCCAGCCTGTCCCAGTGCAAGCTGCTCAGCCTGTACCAGTGCCAGCTACTCAGCATGTTCCAGTGCCAGCTGCTCTGCCTGTTCCAGTGCCAGCTGCTCTGCCTGTTCCAGTGCCAGATGCTCTGCCTGTTCTGGTGTCAGCTATCCAGCCTGTTCCAGTGCCATCTGCCCAGCCTGTTCATGTGCCAGCTACTCTACCTGTTCCTGTGCCAGCTGCTCTACCTGTTCCAGTGCCAGCTGCTCTGCCTGTGCCAGCTGCTCTGCCCGTTCCAGTGCCAGATGCTCTGCCTGTTCTGGTGTCAGCTATCCAGCCTGTTCCGGTGCCATCTGCCCAGCCTGTTCCTGTGCCAGCTACTCTACCTGTTCCTGTGCCAGCTGCTCAGCCTGTTCCAGTGCCAGCTGCTCTGCCTGTGCCAGCTGCTCTACCTGTTCCTGTGCCAGCTGCTCTACCTGTTCCAGTGCCAGCTGCTCTGCCTGTGTCAGCTGCTCTGCCTGTTCCAGTGTCAGATGCCCTGCCTGTTCCAGTGCCAGTTGCCCAGCCTTTCAACCCCACGCCATCTGCCCAGCCTGTTCCAGTGCCATCTGCCCAGCCTGTTCCTGTGCCAGCTACTCTACCTGTTCCTGTGCCAGCTGCTCTGCCTGTTCCAGTGCCAGTTGCCCAGCTTGTGCCAGCCGACCAGCCTGTTCCAGTGCTAGCCGATCAGCCTGTTCCAGTGCCAGCAGCCCAGCTTGTGCCAGACGA
Source organism: Rana kukunoris (assembly GCA_029574335.1). Classification (NCBI taxonomy): domain Eukaryota; kingdom Metazoa; phylum Chordata; class Amphibia; order Anura; family Ranidae; genus Rana; species Rana kukunoris. The sequence goes on along the minus strand of CM056053.1, from coordinate 334,005,286 downwards.
CCAGCCTGTTCCAGTGCGAGCCGACCAGCCTGTTCCAGTACCAGCCACCCAGCTTGTGCCACCCGACCAGCCTGTTCCAGTGCTAGCCAATCAGCCTGTTCCAGCGCCAGCTGCCCAGCTTGTGCCACCCGACCAGCCTGTTCCAGTGCTAGCCAATCAGCCTGTTCCAGCGCCAGCTGCCCAGCTTGTGCCATCCGACCAGCCTGTTCCAGTGCCAGCTGCCCAGCTTGTGCCAGCCGAACCAGCCTGTTCCAGTGCCAGCCCACCAGCCTGTTCCAGTGCCAACCACCCAGCTTGTGCCAGCCGACCAGCCTGTTCCAGTGCCAGCCGCCCAGCTTGTGCCACCCGACCAGCCTGTTCCAGTACTGGCCGACCAGCCTGTTCCAGTGCCAGCCGCCCAGCTTGTGCCATCCGACCAGCCTGTTCCAGTGCCAGCTGCCCAGCTTGTGCCAGCCGACCAGCCTGTTCCAGTGCCAGCCGACCAGCCTGTTTCAGTGCCAGCCAACCAGCCTGTTCCAGTGCTAACCTTCCAGCCTGTTCCAGTGCCAACTGCCCAGCCTGTTCCAGTGCCAACTGCCCAGCCTGTTCCAGTGCCAACTGCCCAGCCTGTTCCAGTGCCAGCTTCCCAGCTTGTTGTTCCTGTGCCAGCTGCCCAGCTCGACGACCCGGAGCCTCTGTCTGCTGCCCAGCTCGATGACCCGGAGCCTCTGTCTGCTGCCCAGCTCGATGACCCGGAGCCTCTGTCTGCTGCCCAGCTCGATGACCCGGAGCCTCTGTCTGCTGCCCAGCTCGATGACCCGGAGCATCTGTCTGCTGCCCAGCTCGATGACCCGGAGCCTCTGTTTGCTGCCCAGCTCGATGACCCGGAGCCTCTGTCTGCTGCCCAGCTCGCTGACCCGGAGCCTCTGTCTGCTGCCCAGCTCAAAGATCCAGAGCCTCTGTCTGCTGCCCAGTTTGATGACCTGGAGCCTCTGTCTGCTGCCCCGCTCAATGACCCGGAGCCTCTGCCTGCTGCCCAGTTTGACGACCCGGAGCCTCTGTCTGCTGCCCAGCTCGATGACCCGGAGCCTCTGTCTGCTGCCCAGCTCGATGACCCGGAGCCTCTGTCTGCTGCCCAGCTCGATGACCCGGAGCCTCTGTCTGCTGCCCAGCTCGATGACCCGGAGCCTCTGTCTGCTGCCCAGCTCGATGATCCGGAGCCTCTGTCTGCTGCCCAGCTCGATGACCCGAAGCCTCTGTCTGCTGCCGAGCTCGATGACCCGGAGTCTCTGTCTGCTGCCCGGCTCGATGACCCGGAGCCTCTGTCTGCTGCCCAGCTCGACGACCCGGAGCCTCTGTCTGCTGCCCAGCTCGCCGATGACCGGAGCCTCTGTCTGCTGCCCAGCTCGATGACCCAGAGCTCTCTGACCCGGAGCTCACCGCCCGGAGCCTCTGTCTGCTGCCCAGCTCGCCGACCCGGAGCCTCTGTCTGCTGCCCAGCTCACCGACCCGGAGCCTCTGTCTGCTGCCCAGCTCGCCGACCCGGAGCCTCTGTCTGCTGCCCAGCTCGCCGACCCGGAGCCCCTGTCTGCTTCCCAGCTTGCCGACCCGGAGCCTCTGTCTGCTGCCCAGCTCGACGACCCGGAGCCTGCTGCCCAGCTCGATGACCCGGAGCCTACTGCCCAGCTTGATGACTCGGAGCCCGCTGCTCAGCTCAATGACTCGGAGCCTATGCCCGCTGCCCAGCTTGAGGACCCGGAGCCTATGCCCGCTGCCCAGCTCGATGACCCGGAGTCTGCTGCCCAGCTTGATTTGCCCCTGTCTGCTTCCCAGCTTAATGTACTTTTTGCCCAGCCTGAGATGTTTGTACCCGCTGCCCAGCTCGAGCTGCACTTTGTAAAGTCATGGACCTTCCTCCAGCCCAACCTGATGTGACTTTATCCACTGCCCGGCTTGACACCATGGGCTTTCCCCAGCAGCAGCTAGTTGGAGCGTCCAGAGGCTGCTTTTTTGAGGGAGGTACTGTCAGGAAAAGTCCCCTCCGCTGGTGATTCTGCCTGTTATTTGGGCTGCAGTACTGGCCTCCACCAGCAGGGGGTTCTTGGCAGTATGGAGCACACAGCCCTTCCTGCGTTCAGGTGTGACCTGAATGCAATCAGCACGCCTCTATAATACCCAGCGTGTGTAATCACTTTTCGCCCTGGTATCTGTCTACTAACCTGATCCTGAGCCTGATATCTGACCCTGAGCCTGCTGTCCCCTTTCTGGACTTCTGATCCGATCCGACCTGACCTGATCCCTCTCCTGGACATTCCCTTCCTGCCCATTCCCTGTCTGCAGCTTCTTCTGTGATCTCCTGGTATATGACCTCAGCTTGGCTTTTGGTTTATGATTACGGCATTTCCTCTTAACTTATATATATGCTTTGTTGTTATTTGTGCACTGGTTGTCTTCACCTGTTTTGTTCACCTTGTAAATAAAAACCTTTTATTTCACTGCATACAGTGTTGGTCTCCTCTGTGTAGGCACACAGTACTGGTCTATTTAGAATCCTTGACACTTAATGGCACTAATATGCAACAGGTGGCACTGATGAAGCGTGGACTGTGTCAGTTTTCTTATTTTTTTATGTTTTACAATTTTATGTTTTACAAATGATCTATTTTATAATTTTTTACAATTTCTGTATTTTGTTTTTTCTTACAGGGGTAAGTGGACGGTGTCAGTGTTTTTTGTTATTATTATTTTTACAATTTTACCTTTAAATATTTATTACAATTTTTCATTTTTTTTATCAACCCTATTGGAGGGAGGGGGGCTTTGGTGAGATATCATGGGTCTAAACAGACCCCTGACTCTTCCCCTTTGCCCTTTGAGACAGGGAATGGGACTAAGGGCGCAGATCACCCAGTCCCTTTCTCAGCAGCCTCAGCTGCACTCAAGATGAATTGACAGGAGACAGAGTCTGTTCAGAGGCTAATGAAGCATCATAAACACAGTTTACAATGCTCAGTTATGAATGGACAGAGTGATCACTGACTGTGCACTTAGAAAAGGAAGGAGCGGATAAATAACACATTTTCCTGTTTTTTTACTGCAAGTGTCAGTATCGGTGCAACCCTAGCAGCAACATGCCAGATCAAACACACAAACAATCAAAGCAATCAGTTTTCAGTTTTTCAGTTATAAATGGATGTGGAGCAGCAGCAACATACCTGTGGAGTGACAGAGAAGAATTCTTCAGATGAGACATTTAGGTGGAGCAGAGTCGGAAGTGCTCACACTTAAATAAATAACCCCTACTTCTAGAAAGAACCCTGACAGCAAATGTGCACCCAGCAAATGCATCCCTAAATGCACAAAATCCAGCTGAATACTAACAATTCTAAGTAATAATTGAACATAGAATATTTGATTGCTTCCTGAGCAGTAGTGTATTTAGGGTTTGCTAAACTCGCGCACCCCCTTATTTAAATATGACTCCATCATTTTTAAGACCCGCCCTGTCATCTTCATGGGAGGAGGACAGAGGGATGCCATGGGAGAAGGACAGAGAGAAGCCACAGGAGGAGAACAGAGAGGGATGCCGTGGTAGGAGGACAGAGAGGGATGCCGTGGGAGGAGGACAGAGAGGGATGCCACGATAGGTGGATAGAGAGGGATGCCTCGGGAGGAGGACAGAGAGGGACATGGCATATTTTAATTTGGGGGGAAAGGGGATATGTGCTGGGTGCTTTGGGAGGGTAAAATACATGTGCTAGTGGTGGGGGGAGGAATAGACCCCCCCACTAGCACATATCCTCTCCCCTCCCAAAGCACCCATCACATATCCCCTTATTCCCCCTCCCATCACTCCATGTGAGCATCTGTTTTCTGCCCTCCCCCCTCCCTTACTGTGTCCCCCTTCACTATACACTATACACTGACCTCAGACAAGCAACACGGCTCTTGCACTGAAATTGTGTCCCTCCTCTGTAGCTCCTCCTCCTCCTCCTGGCTGTGTACACGAGAACATTGGTGCTGAGAAGGAGGAGGAGCCAATGAGTGTGTGCAGCTGTCAATGGGGGGGGGGGAGAGTTGTCGGCTGCTATGGAAAGCTGATTGCCACTTGCGGGACCCCAGACAGCAGATGTCCCAGGTTCCCACACTAGCGCACCCCTGTCTGGTCAGTTACTGGAGCTCAGTGCCGGTAACTTGTTGTGGCACTGGGCTTGGGGACAGTGGCGTCACTAGGATTGGTGTCGCCTGGTGCGGTAAAAATTGTGTCACTCCCTATTTTTGGGCCGATGACTCAGCGTTGGAGGTGGTTGTGGCGGTCAATAAGGCCTAGAGGACAGCAGGTTATTCACTTCCTAATGGGTCAGTCCCTAGGAACAGTGATGGATAATGGGCAATAGGCCCTCTTACCAGACCCAGCAAAACTGCAACAGTGATCCCTCAGGCTGGACGTTGGCTCACTCTGGGATGCCTAGGCTGACTCTAGTCAGTAGTGTAGCATGTCTGTACCCTGACAGTGGCTCCGTCTTTCTCCCCTTTGGTGGTGCTGATAAATCGTGGCTCCCTCTCTGGTGGTGCGGGTAGAGCGTGGCTCCCTCTCTGGTGGTGCGGATACAGCATGGCTCCCTCTCTGGAGTTGCGGGTAGAGCATGGCTTCCTCTCTGGAGGTGCGGGTAGAGTGTGACACCCTCTCTGGTGGTGTGAGTACAGTGTGGCTCTTTCTCTAGTGGTGCAGGTAGAGCTTATGGACATATAGGCTTCTTTGTTCATTGTTTATCCTATTGTTAGTTAATGTCTAAATGCTTGTTGTTTATGCACCCAATTAAAATGTTTATTTATAGGTGCCATACCGACTCATTACTAGCAAGAACAGCTAGATACTGTACTCACTATTAGAGAGATATTTTATAAAGAATAATCTGACCTTTTTGATACCTTCAATAAAATTAATATACATTTTTACATTTATGATCTGTCATTGTCCACTGCAACCAATAGTAGCCCTCTAAATATCCCTCTGGAGACCCCTAAATCTTGAGGTGTCCCCGGAGAGATATCATTTATTTAAGTCCAGAACGTGCATGCTGGGGGCTGTAACATGCATTCCTGCCAATCTTCAGGGACTACATTTCCCATGATGCCCCCCCTGTGTCTTTTGATTGGCCCTCTGCTGTGGCCAATGAAAAGGGAAACAGAGCATGCAGGAAGCCAGGCAGCGTCATGGCATACCCAATTAGAGACACTCTTCTCCCTTCACCGGACAGGAGAAAGGAGAGGGTGGCAAGCGGGGGAAGGAGATACACAGACAGCTCTATTATCCCTGTCACAGCGCCGCTGCTGATTCACCACTTTACTGATGGGGGGGTCAACTGCACATATAAAACTGCTTCCTGGTGTCACCCCCATAGAAACACCACTGCTCTCTTTAGCTGTACTCCCCTAATAGCGGCCCTGCTTGCGGGAGCCAAGTGCAGGTTCTTTTTTTGTGGAGGGGGGATTTTTTGCTGAGCTAGGCCTGGGACTTGTCAGTCTAGGCCAAAGCACAGCACTGCTCCTGGGGATCAGGGAGTATTTCCCCCTCAGCTGGAGAAAATTGGATCATGCTTAACTGGAGGGTTCCTTTTTGCCTTCCTCTGGATTATCTGTGGTGTAAGGTTGTGTATACAGTATTGCGGTTTTTTATTATTTCTTTAGTATTTTTTATTGGTTGAACTAGATGGAGTTGTGCTTTTTTATTGATTTTTTCAACTATGCAGCTTAGTAACTACTGCTTCAAATAGACATGCCATTGTCACTAGACAGCTTTAGGGAAATGTTCTAGCTGTGTGCAAGAGTGTAAGGAAAATTTTAATTCTCTGCTGTGACTAGAAGAGAAGCAGCTCCTAAAGATAACCATCACCCATGCTAAGGTAAGGCATCCCCACAAGGATGTATGAAAGGTAAAGTGGCTCTTGAGTTTAATTCATATATATTAAAATAATTTTCACAGTTCACCAATAATCTTTTTTATATTGTCAAGAAAGGTGCAAAATCAGACAGCCAAACAATAAAAGCTCAAAACAACGTTTGACATTTGGGCATGAAATACATGTTCATAAAAGGTTATCTAGAAAAATATTCCTTCCAAAAAATAGGATTATTCCACTATTACCAAAATAAAGTTCACACAGATTCAGATAACTCATGGCCCTATTATTATTACACCTGTTTATGTATAGTATTTAAGAGTTAGTGGCCCAGATTCAGGTACATCTGCGCATTATTGGACCGGCGTAGCGCACCGCCTTTACATTAGACTTGCGCAATTTTGCCGCGTAATCACCCTATTCTCGTAGCTTTTGCGCAGGAAAACGTTTTTTCAGAGGCGTAAGGCGGAGTAATACAAATTGGGAAGGACGTGGGCGGGTTACATTGAAATGAGCCGTGACCCCATGCAAATGAAGGGCCGGCCGGCTCGCGCATGCGCGCTTGAAGGAGACCATGGACAGCTCCGCTGTGCGCATGCTCACAACTCGGGAGCGGCGCAATCAGTGAAATTGGAAATGGACTAGGGCAACGTTGTGAACTACGCAAACAGCATAAATAGACACACACAAAAGCACCTGCATTGCAAAAGTACATCCCTTTGTCCCTTCCCATTTAACCAAGTGCTTTTGTCCTGTTGTTCGTTGCGGTGTGTTTTGTAGTTGTCGGATTAGTGTTCTGTGTGATCAAGTGTTTGTTAGTAGATCTTTGAAAGTGTTTTTTGATGAGTGTTTGAGAGACTGTTTGTTTGATTGATATATTTCTGTTCGTTTGTTTTCTTGCAGTTTTTTTGCTGTTTGTTTTTGTGACTGTTTCTTGCTGAGTAGTTTTCTCTTTGTGTGTGTTCTTGCTTGATTGGTTGTGCTTGTTTTTGTGAGTGAATTTTGTTGACTGGGAGTGAGTTTTTTTGGAAGTATGACAGAGAGAAAACGAAAGCTCAATTTTACAGTTGGGGAAAAACAAATTCTTGCCCGGGCCATTAGCGAGTATGGGCGTTTCCTCCACGGCCCGGACAGTGCCAACACCACCCCGGCCAGGAGGAGGGAGATTTTGGATATGATCACTGAGCAGGTCAATTCAGCGGGGCAGGGGGAGACACGGACCCGGTCTGGGATTGACAAAAAAAATTAATGACCTCCGGCGTCTGGTCAAACAGAAGCTGGCCAGAATGCATGCCCATGCCAGGGGCACAGGAGGGGGCCCACCATGCCGTATTAGGCTGACAGCGAGGAGCGTGCGGTGGCCCTGACCTTTCATCGGCATGAAGTTGAGGGCCTGCCCGGCTTTGACTCAAGTCCGGAGCCCGTGGTGCCAGGTAAGTATTTTTTTTAATATCAGGTGTGTAGCATGTGTGGGGGAGGGGGTGAAAGGGAATATGTGGCAAGTGTGTGGATCCTCCAACCTGTGAATGTTTTGTGTCATCCACAGATGTGCAGGAGGGTGCAGGGCCATCTGGCCTGACCGCACCAACCCCAGGACAGCAGCCTAATGAGGCCCCACCAACAAGGCCGGAGTCCGCGGAGGAGGTTCAAGAGGAGGAGGAGAATCATGAGGAGGAGAATCATGAGGAGGAGGAGTCCATGTCAGGCACTCTTCCCCTCTGGCTGGCAGCAGGCAGCCCTCCCTAAGGGGGAGTCCCCCCCCTCCTCCCCCAACATGGCTCCCCTCACAAGGGCCTCCACTTCTCCCCGGCCACAAGCATCAGCTGGAGGCAGGATTTCATCCCAGAACACCAGGGGGTTGGCCGATCTCCTGCCCGCCACTCTGAGAAGGGACCAGTTCCTCCAGACCCGCCACCTGGGACAGGTCAGCCAGACATTGGTGCGGATGGAGGAGAGCCTGTCCTCCATCAAGGATACGCTGGGGAACCTGGACTCCCACTCCCGGGCTTTCACAACCTGCCTAAACAAACTGCAGACGACATCAGCAGACGTTGGGCAGGATGTGAGGGCCCTTACCCTGGCTATCCAGGCCAACACGGCAACACTTGGTGCTGCCCTGGACAGAATAGCCGTGGCCTTGGAGGGCAGGCCGCCAGGTGGGCAGAGATCAGGGGCTGCTCCTCCTTCCCCGGTTTTACCCCTCCCCCATGAGTCTCCCCTGAGAAGCCGGGGCCGTGGCCGGGGGCGCCCCAGGCGTGGCTCACGCAAAGGGCATTAATTTTTTTTCCCCTTTTTTTTTTTTTTGCTGGAAATTTTTTGCTTTTGCAGGTAATTTTTTTTTGGGTTGTGAATGCTGTTTGAATGTGGGGGTGACATTCCTGCCGGAAAAGGGGTGTCATCCTCAATTTTGGTGGAGAAGGGTTCCCCAGGACCAGGGAGAAGTGATCCCCAGGTCCGTGTGAATGGTGTATGAATGTACAGTGACATAATTGGAGCCTTGGCGTGGCGTTGCTGCTCACAAGTCCTGCATGGTGGACTGGTGCCAATCGAATTTGATGTGGATGTGGGGTGTGTGTGCTAGGGACCACAGTGGTGTGCATGCATGCATTCTCATTGTGACATGATTAATGTGTGTGTTTAACGTGCAAAGATGCCCAATGTGAGCTGTTTCCTGGCTGCTCTACCCTCAGAAGACAGGGTAGCCTCGGTTAGGGGGGGATTGTCTGGTTCAGGGGTCAGGTCATCACGTAGGCCAATCTGCAGGCCCTTTCTTTCTGCGAAGTTGTGCAGCATGCAACATGCACCGATGATCTGGCACACGAAGTTTGGGGAATACAAGAGGGTACCCCCAGACTTATCCAGGCATCGGAAACGTGACTTTAGTAGGCCAAAGGTGCGCTCCACCACTGCTCGTGTTTGGGCATGTGCTTGATTGTATCTTTCCTCTCCTGGGGTTTGGGGGTTCCGGATAGGAGTCATGAGATGGGGTCCCAGTGGATATGCAGAGTCACCTGTAAGGGAAAAGACAGGAGGATATTAGTCATGCATGTGCCCCTTGTGATGTGTGCATCATGGGAGGGGATAGTCATGCCTGCCACCCATGTCACTCACCAACCAGCCAGGTGTCCCCATACACGTTCTGATCGAATTCCATTCGGATGTGGCATTGATTGTATATGTAGCTGTCATGGCTGGACCCTGGGTGTTTGGCACGGACGTGCCATATTAGGCCTTGGGCATCGACTATCACCTGTACGTTGATGGAATGCCAATGCTTCCGATTGCGGTACATGTGCTCTGTCTCCTGGGGGGGCTGGAGTGCCACATGTGTGCAATCAATGGCCCCCACAGTGCGTGGGAATCTGGCAATTCTGTAGAAATCTGTCATTGCCTTCAGTCGCAGCTCCTCAGTGGTGGGTTTGATGATTTGGTTGGTCATGCGTCTGAGGATTGCAGGGACAACCTGGTGCACACATCTGCTCATGGAGGATTGTGACATCCCAGCCACCACTCCACTTGTACGCTGAAAAGACCCACTGGCAAGGACATGGAGTGTTGCCATGACCTTGACCAGTGGCTGCACTGCATGTGAGCGGTGTGTTGGGCTGGTGATGTCCTCCTGCAGGGTTGTGGTTAATTCCAGGATGACATGAGGGGTGAATCTGAAGATGCGAAACACCTCAGAATCACTCATGCCAAACAGGTCTATGCGGGTGCGGTATATCCTCTCCCGTGCCATCCTCCGTGCCCTCATCCTTCTTTGTTCATCTAAAGTCAGTAGTATAGCTATGTGCGACAATGCCCCTGGCATGTTGGCATACAGATTGTTGTGCAACACGTGTGACTGCTGAGTAGTGTTGCTCACGAATATTCGCATTGCAAATATTCGCTACGAATATTGCATATTCGAGTATTCGCGAATAACTCGAATATTGCGGCGAATATTCGTATTTTTTCAAATTTATTTTTAAAACAGATCACATCCTACTGATCTCCATCAACGTCTAAAAGCATTGCTGGTATGATTAGAGAGAGACCCTGGGCCGAGTAGCTGATGCGATTCTTTTATGTTGCCGAAAATTCGCATTGCGAATTTTCGGCAACATAAAAGAATCGCATCAGCTACTCGGCCCTTCTTTTGCATCAGAGCCAATCAGAATAACTCGAATATTCGGCAAAAGGAATATTGCGCGATATTCCTTTTGCCGAATATTCGAGTTATTCTGATTGGCTCTGATGCAAAAGAAGGGCGGAGAAGATAATCATGCAATAGGAATATTGCGCGATTATCTTCTCCGCCCTTCTTTTGCCCCCTTATTCTCCTTTCTTTTAAGTAGAGTTAGTGTAGAGTTAGTGTTTAGTGCATATTAGTTTAGTAATACAGGAAATGATCTCCGTTTATGAGAATTTCGCAATCATTTTCGCATTCGCGACATTTTGCAAAATTTTTTTTGGATAAAATATCACGAATATTCGATATTAGCGAATATTCACGAATATTCTTCTATATATTCGTGCAATATCGTGAAATCGAATATGGCGTATTCCGCTCAACACTACTGCTGAGCTCCTCACTAACAGTGTTGCTTTATCTAACAAGTAGACTTTTTTTCTCTTTTTAGACCAGCTTTTATATGGTCTAATTTTAGACAGGACATTTTGCTGTTGCGCACACTGCGTCGCCTGCGCTGCCCCAACGTTCTTTTGTGGATCCCCGTAAGTCCCTCATTAGCATATTTGACTAGCAAATCAATGGTCTGTCTAGCGCACTTTTGCGCGGACGGATGCGCCAGTCTAACGAAATTACGCGGAACAAAAAAAAGTAGATTTTTGCGTATCTCGTTCTGGGGATGCCGTGCATCGAAACGCACGCGCACATTTTGACTTACGCACGCGCATCTCCTGTTTCGCAGGTGTAATCGCTCTGTGAATCTGGGCCAGTATGTTTTAATATGTTTTACTAAATGGAATTCTAAAATATTTTTTGTTTTGAATAAATATCAGGACTGACAAAAGCGTGCATGTTTATTGAACTGAATACAATTCCAAATTCCCCAAAAGATTCCTAGCGGTTTCATAGTGATGCTCAAAAAGAATACTTCTATAAAGTTTTACCAGTGTTTTCTGCTAAACTACTCAACTACTCCCACATTCAGATTTTAAATACATAAGGGTTAATCATTTTGTAGTCTAAGATAAAGGGTAGGAAGGCTAAATTAACCCAGGACAAGTGTAAATGTAATAAACATATGTAATAAACGTATCAAAATGATTCTGACAGTATATTTACCAGACCAAATAAGAGAAGTTCACTGTAATGTTTATACACTTTATCCCTGTATACACTTTAATTGCCTCTTCTCAAGGGATAGTACTTTCAGTTACATTATTCTTTGAAGTCCCCCTTTATTCGGTTGCCTTTCTCTATACTACTTCTAATTCTATAATATCTATTTTGTGTACAGAGTTCAGTGATGTGGGGGGATGTATTGTATAGCACAGCATACACAGTGCTGCAGTTTGGGGTACATAGTACATTGTATAGATTTCAGTGGTCCAGACCATGTAGTATAGGTCAAAATATGTGGAACATGCAAACCAGTGTACATTATTCATCAGTCTTTAGCAGAGTGCAGTGGTCAATATTATGTAACATGCAGCACGGTGCACACAACATAGTGGTCAGAAGCATATAATGTAAAGTATAAATACAGTAGTTTATTGTCCAAATTTAGGAGTATGAAAGGTAAGGTATGTCTTACAAAGTGTAGCAGTCACAAGTACGTAATGTGCAGCACAATGTGAGAGTGTAGTAGGCCTAAGCATTAATCTTTGAGTAAGCATTTTGGAGTATATAATGTACAGAGGGACACTGGTAGATAACATAATACTGAGTCTCTACTGTAGATTATGAGAGTTGACAGAGATAAGAAAATGCTGTTAGTAAGTCAATGTTAACCTACAAGGCCTAACTCAATTTATCCAGAGAGAATAAGATGTAATGTGGCAAAGTTTCACTAATCAAGTGCAAGAAAAAAAATGTTGCTTGTACATGATTGGATGATGGGAATCACAACTGGACGTTCAGTCAAGATCTAAGCCTTCTTCCACCCTTATTCTAAGCCAAGGTTTACTTAGCCGCGAGTTTTAAATTACTTTTTTCCTTTAGAAATGTCATTTTGTGCAGAGACTGTTATAAACACGGGAAACATGCACTACTTATTTACAGGCATACTATACACAATCCCCAGGTATGAAATTTAAGGGAGTATTTCACTTTTATTGTTTCACTTTAAGCATTATGAAAATCACTGCTCCCGAAAAAAAAAAGTCAGTTTTTCAAACTTTTTTTTGCATTGATACATGTCCCCTGGGGCAGGACCCAGGTCCGGAAACACTTTTTATGGCAATAACTTGCATATTAACCTTTAAAATTAGCACTTTAGATTTCTCCCATAGACTTTTAAGGGGGGTTCCGCAGCTTTTCGAATTTGCCGCAAACACGCTAAATTGTTCGCTGTTTAACCAGCAGACATATCTTCTTGCACATGCGTCGAATGGATTTGACGAATGCGCGGAAGTAATTCACTTCCTGGTGCGGTGACGTGGCGGCTTCAACGTCACCGACACGTCAGCGCGCCGCCTGCTGGCGGGGATTTTGGTTTGATCGTGTGTACACGATCAAACCAATACATCCCAGCAGACAGATTTGTTCAAATCGGTCTGTCCGACCGATTTGAACAAATCTGTCTGCTCGTGTGTACGAGGCCTGACACTCTAACGACTCTAAGCAAAAACGAACAATGAGGACACGAAACCAGGACTGCAGTAATGTAAAGGAAGCTATTAAGCTAAAAATAAAATCCTTTAGTGATCCTTTTAAGTATGATGTTTAAATACAATTTGTATTTTTACATATCTTCTGAGTACTCATTTCTTCCTTTATTTATGGCAACGTTTAAGATCCTTACCTTTTTTCCTCTGTTTGAATACTTTAGGAATATTTTAACAAAATGTTTTAGTATTTTAGGTATTTTATCATGCCACCATATTTGGGAATTTTAACATGCCAACATATTTTGATTAAGTTTACAGAGAACCTACAAAAAAAATAAACTTGAAAGTCCTACATAAAACAGGGAAAACAATTCTAATAGTTAGTACTTTGTAGTTGCACTCAGGACCACACATTAATATTCCTTGCTATGGGGATGGTTCACTTCACAAAGCAGAAAATATAGTTATAGGTATAGCATCAAGAAAGTATTTGAGTCTAACATGCCCAGGACAAATGTGAGGCCCAACATCATGAATGTAAATTTCTGTAGAAGAAATCAAAAGTAATATTAAAAAAAAAAAAAAAATACCAAAGATTAGGCTCTTGTAACTGTCAACCAGCTGGTGTAGTAAATCAAAAGTAAATGTCCTCATGACAGATCTCTTTTATTATATCTCTGATGCAATAAAATCGATCCATGTATTTATAACTGTAGTGATATCTAAAAATAAAATATATCATGTTTCCTTCATGAGCAGGTTTAACAGGTAAAAGGTATCTTTTCACTGAAAAGAAAAGTAGATTTGCCATGAGTGATGACTCAGATGCACTGATGAAAAAATAAACCATTCCCCTACCTTTTTAGATGGGAGCATTTTGATGCATGTTTTTTTTTTTAGGATACACTTTCTGAGCTTAATTTCCAAGATAAGAATGTCATTCTTATCTTGGAAATTAAGCTCAGAAAATACTATAAATAGTTTGTTGATGATCGCTTATTCTGATTATGTCTTTTTCAATTGTTTTCAAAGATATAAATTACATTAGATGTGTAGCGTGTTACTATTTATAGTTTGTGGGTCATTTAAAAAAATGATATTACCTGGAATTAAGAAAAAGAAATTGTCCCAGTGGGGCTTTAAAACAGCAAAAGTAGAAAAAATATGGAAATGCAACGTGTAAAATACAACGTTTTTATTGGAAAAAGTTATGACATAAAAATAAAGAATGAGTTGCGACATAATGCACCATATAAAATGAAATCCATACACAGATCATATTGTAACAATACAATACATAGCCTGTATTAGTAACAGGTCTTTGTAGTTGCTAACGCGTTTCGACCAAAAGGTCTTCTTCAGAGGATTTGTGCTGGTCATACTGTACATAGTTTATTTCTTCTATCCACTCCCTCAGAATTGTACCCCGCCCAGTCAAGGGACATGGATGTTCCCAGACTATGGGGAAGGGGAAAGCCTATGAGGGACGGAGAGAAGAGGAGTTAATTAAAATATTAGAGTTGAAAAAACAGCGCATTTACCAGGATGAAGAGGTATGGAAAGTTCCAAAAGACAGAGCTCTCGTATGGCGATGAAGGGGAAGGATATCTCAGCCTGCAAATCTCCCAGGTGTGGGTCCTCGATCACTGCCGCATCTCAAGCAGGGTGTCATCTGAGGGTGGCTGCATTGAAACCAAACGGAGAAGCACCCGGAAAGGGTACCACACCCCAAGAGGAGAAGGGAGTAAGTAGAGAGGTTTGTCCTGAAATGGATACAATGTATTGGCTTAGAGGGAACTGATAGGAATATAGGGGTACAAGACGCTACCTAAGTTCCCCTGGAGGGATAAGTAAAAAAGGATACATAGTGTATAATGAGCAGGACTTACCAGTCTTAAGATGCTGTGACTCGTGGAGACACTGATCGGCTCCATGGGTACTCGCATCAGGAAGCGGAAGTATATACCGCTGGGTGTCCTTGGATAGGTCCGGGGTGCCATGACCCCGCCTAAAGTGGGAGGAGGAGGGATGTATAGCCCTCCTCTGTCCAAAGGGTAATGTTGACCAATAACCCGGGTGCATCTCCCGGCGTACACGGAGTCCAAAGGAGGCGGACACATCTGCCACTTCCGCATCACGCAAGTAACGTTGGCGTCGCGGTCCGCGTCAGTGAATGACGCGCACGTCGGGCGTCATGTGATGGCGGAAGTGGCCGTGTATGCCGCCAGCAGGGGAAGACTGCCACATCACCAGGGCAGCGACACCGCCCGGTGAGTGCCAAAATTACAGCGTATCGTCTCACCCTGCTGGGCGGTGACAATGAGCTAACCCAAAGAGCAGATGGCTGTGTGCTGAGGTGCAGGCAGGAAGGGGACACGAGGGAGGCGAAGGAAGAAAGAAACATTCCCCAGGATCACACAGCGGGAGCCTGTGGAGAAGAAAAACCATATGAACATAGGCATCATGTTTCTGGGTTATATCCAAGATAAAACTTCATTAAGTTTAACAGCAACCAATGTTGACTCATAGGGGTAATAATACAACATATTTTGGAGAAATATTCACCCAAATATCTGGTCATAAACAATGCATTCCATATGTTTGATGAAATATTTATCTAAAAAGACATGCAAATATCACTTGAACATATTACAAAACAGTGTGCTATGGAAATGATAGTGGATCAATTGAGAGGGATGCAAATTTACAAAGAAGGGAAGGAAGAGGAATCCAATGGCAAAGTAGCAAAAATGCTAAAAATAAGAATAATTTGTAAGGAATGGATTTTTGTTAAAGAAAGTAATAGTGGTATTAGACAGTATTAGTAATAGGCACTTAGTACATGGAGAATGGCATACATGGACAAGTATGCAAAAACGAATACAGTAGCAAACAAAGGGGAGGGGGTTTTTTATTGTGTCTTTCCAGAGGTAAAACCTTTAAGAAAAGGAGCAAATGAACAGGATTCATTCAGACCCGGGTATGTGGTAGCCCGTAGTCTAAAGATCCAACGTTGTTCATGCTGTAATAATGTTTTGTTCCAATCCCCGCCTCTACTTGGGATATGAATCCGATATAGGGCGGCAAAGGAAACTTTGGGTACCACATATTCGTGCTTTAATGCTACATGTCTCCCAATGGGAAGATACAGATTTCCGATTTCCATGCTGTACCTATGTTTGGAAATTCTCCGCCAAAATTCTTGCTTGGTTTTTCCTATATAATAAGCACCACACCTGCATTCCATAATGTATACCACACCCCTAGTTTGACAGTTAGTGAAGTGTGCAGGTTTGAACAAGTCGCCATTTGGTAATAGAAAACTCTTCTCCCTCTTCATGAGTGGGCAGTATGAACAGTGTCCACAGGGGAAAGTACCAAAAATCGTACAGTGTGTCTTTCTTATAGAGGTGTCGGTATATTCACTTCGGACCAATCGATCCTTGATCGACGTGGCTCTTTTATAAGTGATTGAAGGATGATCTGATAAGAAATGGTTGAGTCGTGGATCATCAGTCAAAATTGACCAATTTTTTTGAAAAATATGTTGGATTTCCTTATGTTGACGTGAAAAGCCTAGAATTATTCTAGTAGTCTGAGAATTAGGGCTAGAGAGAAATTTTTTGGAGTATAATAGTGTTTGTCGAGAGTTAATATTCGCTTTATTAAAGGCCTTACGTAGGCATGATTGACTATAACCCCTACTGGATAATCTGTTTCTTAAGCCTTTCGGCTTCCTCAAGATAGAGGACATCATTTGAGCAATTGCGACGTAAGCGCAGGTACTGGCCATAGGGAATGGAATTTTTTAGTTTGGTGGGATGAAAGCTGTTGGCATGCAGCACCGTATTTCCCGCAGTGTCCTTGCGGAAAAGGGTGCTGCATAATTGACCATTGGGTCCCACAAACAGCCTTACATCCAAGAAAGTGATGGTTCGTTTATTGTAGGTCATAGTAAATTTGAGATTATAGTCATTAGAGTTCAAACAGTCAAAGAACTCCAAGAGAGGACCCTCAGGACCCTCCCATTTTTTCACTTTTTACCCGCAATTGTTTTTCCAGTCCTTTGTCCCTGTTCCATCCCCCCCCCCTTTTTTCCATTCTTTCACTCATTTCCATTCTCACTTCACATTTTCCCAATTTTTCCACCTCTATATTGTCTCACTTTTCTCACACATTTTTCCCGGCTACAATTCACTTTACTACTCAATTCCTCAATCATCCCCCCCCACCCTGTTTTCCCCCTTCTCTCACTTACTTTTCCTGGCCATGTTTTTTCTTTTTCTTTTTCATCACTCCATCATCCCCTCCCCCCACTCTGCTTTCCCCTTTTCTCACTCATTTTTCCCGGTTACATCTCCCTTCTCACTTAATTCCTCAATTATCCCCTCTTCTCTGTCTCCCCCTCCCTCTCTCCTCACCTGCATTAAGTTTCCTCCCCTCCCCCCCTCCCTTCTCCCTTCCCTTATTTTCCCCTTTTCCCCACCTTCTCCCATTCATTTCACCACTATAAGATTTTTCTTTTCCTTCCTCCCCTCCCCCCTTCCCCCCCCCCTCTTTCATTTCCAATTTTATTATCTTTATTATTTTTATTATCTTTATTTTTAATTTATATTTATTTTATTCACATTTTTTCAACTTTTTGGATGTCCCACCACACCCTTTCTTTCTCACCGTACTTTGGGCCTCTTGCTCTGGGTCTTTAATTCCCAGTTTTGGAATATAATTTACAGTGTACTCCCAATACAGGCCCACAGTATCATACAGATCTCCTCATACCCCTATATTCCTATCAGTTCCCTCTAAGCCAATACATTGTATCCATTTCAGGACAAACCTCTCTACTTACTCCCTTCTCCTCTTGGGGTGTGGTACCCTTTCCGGGTGCTTCTCCGTTTGGTTTCAATGCAGCCACCCTCAGATGACACCCTGCTTGAGATGCGGCAGTGATCGAGGACCCACACCTGGGAGATTTGCAGGCTGAGATATCCTTCCCCTTCATCGCCATACGAGAGCTCTGTCTTTTGGAACTTTCCATACCTCTTCATCCTGGTAAATGCGCTGTTTTTTCAACTCTAATATTTTAATTAACTCCTCTTCTCTCCGTCCCTCATAGGCTTTCCCCTTCCCCATAGTCTGGGACCATCCATGTCCCTTGACTGGGCGGGATACAATTCTGAGGGAGTGGATAGAAGAAATAAACTATGTACAGTATGACTTATGAAATTACTCTTTTTCAGCAGCAACCAGCACAAATCCTCTGAAGAAGACCTTTTGGTCGAAACGCGTTAGTAACTACAAAGACCTGTTACTAATACAGGCTATGTATTGTATTGTTACAATATGATCTGTGTATGGATTTAATTTTATATGGTGCATTATGTCGCAACTCATTCTTTATTTTTATGTCATAACTTTTTCCAATAAAAACGTTGTATTTTACACGTTGCATTTCCATATTTTTTCTACTTTTGCTGTTTTAAAGCCCCACTGGGACAATTTCTTTTTCATTATATCGGGGTGTGCAGCCGCATCTCTCCACCCACAAGTCTGTCTCTTTTTCAAAATAATTTTTTTTGGGGTGCTCAAACACCCCCTTCCCCTTTTGACTTAGTGGAGATAAGGCATGAGTTGCTTGACATATACTTACTTTGTGTTTTTGCTGTGATTCTGGTCCCAATTGTTGTTGCTCGTTATCATCATGAGTATGTATCAATGTTCAGAATGGGACAGTCTCATGCAGGGGTATGAAACCTCCTTTGAAAAAGTCGATCAAGTTGAAACCCAGATATCATCACTAATTCAGAAATTAGCAAAAACTCTAGAGAAAAAATCGTTGCTCCACTGGCATGTAAAAACCTTTGACAGATACATGAAAGAAAAAATTAATCCTTTTGGATTACGTATCCAGATTTTCCCCAGTTCGGACCAAATAGGTCCCACCTGTAGGTCCGAGTGGGAAGACAATCTGAACAACTGTTCAAATGAGATGATGGCTATTTTATCAAGAGAATATATTAGGCAAATTGCTATTCTAGACATAGAAATCAATAACATAGAAACCACACTACTACCACACCACGAACATGCCCTATTTGTAGAATTACAGGCTGATCTTAAGAACAGCCTGCTTATTCACAATCGAAGCATCCTCCAAGAAAAAGAGGTCAAGTACTGGCGTGATAAAATGGCCTTTGCCGAGGAGAAGGCATACAAATGGAATACACTAACAAATAAGAGACCTCTTAAGAGAGACCAAGTTGGTCAGTCAAGCTCCTACAGACAAAGAGACCCAGTCTTTCCATCACAGGGTCCCAACAGGCACCCCTCACAGAGTGGTAGAGGTAGAACCAAGAGAACCCGCACTAGTCGAGGTTCAAGTGAACATGAAAGTAAAAAACGATCTACTGACGACCCAGACACGAGAGGAAGTACAATGACTACCGCTACCCCAGTATTAGGAGAACATTCATCCCAGACTAGCTACGATAGATCAGAGACTCTATCTGATCTTCCCAGCAATACTAGCAACATTTCTCTTTCTAAAACCACTCAAAAATCCCATGTACTAAAACCTTTAAACCCCCCTCGGGTCCTGCTCCCCCCCACCGACCAGGAGCGGGAGAGGCCTGGATCCATTTGTAGTTCGAATTCCTCAAAACAGTTAAGTGTGGTCAATCTCTCTTCTCACACACTCACGGACGCCAAAACCCAAATACTATCTCGTGGACTAAGTTTTTGTCCAGAGGAGAACTTCGACTTATTCAAAGTCATTACAGATTTACATCTTTTCGCTCGGAATTTACTTCTAAAGTTTGTATACTCAAAAACCAAGTTAGAAGTTGACACTACCGATTGGTCAAGCTATAGCATGCGGGAATTTAAAGCCCTTCGTGATTTGACTCTCCTGTATCAAGAAAGTCATCACACCGATCTGATTGATTCAATCGATCTAGAAACCCTACTCAACGATGTTGATAACCATTCCGGTAAACCAGTGAATATGTTAAAAAAAAACTCCCAAACTTTTCCTTCACTCAATACTAATCCTAACGTATCCACTTTCGTGAAACAGACCATCAGGGATTTGTGCCAACTTTCCTGCAATAAACACATTCCTCTTAATTTAGCACCTAGTGAGAACAAAGCATTGACCACCCTATCTGCTAACACAACATTGACGGTCAAACCCTCAGACAAAGGGGGCAACGTTGTCCTTATGGACAACGCTGACTATGTCAGGATGTGTATGACCATTCTTACCAATCCTGAGTGGTACAAATCCATCTCGGTCAACCTTATCCAACAATATCATATAGAATTCTATACGATGGTAGACCAAGCATATACCAGCTCAATTATTTCTCGTAGTACCTACGAGTTTATTCGAACCAAATATCCAAGAACGGCAACATTCTATAGTCTTCCGAAAATACATAAACTAAAAAACCCTCCACCTGGACGTCCTATAGTTTCCGGAAATGGATCTATTTCCGAGAATCTAAGTCGTCTAGTCGATACTTATTTACAACCCTATGTTATGGCTCTTCCTTCCTTTGTGAAGGATACTATCCATCTTTTACAGATCATTGATCATACAACAATTGGAGGATTCCTTCCTTGTTGCTATTGACGTCGAAGCATTATATAGCAGCATACCCCATACTAAGGGACTTGATGCCATACGACGTTGTCTCATGGAGGGTCATCTACATGATCATACTCTAGATACTTTCCTGGTAAATTCCCTACAATACATACTGTTTCACAACTACTTCTCTTTCGATGGCTCCCACTTCCTCCAGGTGCAGGGCGTAGCGATGGGGACATGTTGTGCCCCATCCTATGCCAATCTGTACCTGGGGGAGTGGGAGCTATCCCTCCCAGCTGATGGGGGCCTCGTCGGCCACCTGGGCCACATAAAATTGTGGCGCAGGTATATCGACGACGTCCTCATCATCTGGGAGGGTCCTGAGGGTGCTCTCTTGGAGTTCTTTGACTGTTTGAACTCTAATGACTATAATCTCAAATTTACTATGACCTACGATAAACGAACCATCACTTTCTTGGATGTAAGGCTGTTTGTGGGACCCAATGGTCAATTATGCAGCACCCTTTTCCGCAAGGACACTGCGGGAAATACGGTGCTGCATGCCAACAGCTTTCATCCCACCAAACTAAAAAATTCCATTCCCTATGGCAGTACCTGCGCTTACGTCGCAATTGCTCAAATGATGTCCTCTATCTTGAGGAAGCCGAAAGGCTTCGAAACAGATTATCCAGTAGGGGTTATAGTCAATCATGCCTACGTAAGGCCTTTAATAAAGCGAATCTTAACTCTCGACAAACACTATTATACTCCAAAAAATTTCTCTCTAGCCCTAATTCTCAGACTACTAGAATAATTCTAGGCTTTTCACGTCAACATAAGGAAATCCAACATATTTTTCAAAAAAATTGGTCAATTTTGACTGATGATCCACGACTCAACCATTTCTTATCAGATCATCCTTCAATCACTTATAAAAGAGCCACGTCGATCAAGGATCGATTGGTCCGAAGTGAATATACCGACACCTCTATAAGAAAGACACACTGTACGATTTTTGGTACTTTCCCCTGTGGACACTGTTCATACTGCCCACTCATGAAGAGGGAGAAGAGTTTTCTATTACCAAATGGCGACTTGTTCAAACCTGCACACTTCACTAACTGTCAAACTAGGGGTGTGGTATACATTATGGAATGCAGGTGTGGTGCTTATTATATAGGAAAAACCAAGCAAGAATTTTGGCGGAGAATTTCCAAACATAGGTACAGCATGGAAATCGGAAATCTGTATCTTCCCATTGGGAGACATGTAGCATTAAAGCACGAATATGTGGTACCCAAAGTTTCCTTTGCCGCCCTATATCGGATTCATATCCCAAGTAGAGGCGGGGATTGGAACAAAACATTATTACAGCATGAACAACGTTGGATCTTTAGACTACGGGCTACCACATACCCGGGTCTGAATGAATCCTGTTCATTTGCTCCTTTTCTTAAAGGTTTTACCTCTGGAAAGACACAATAAAACCCCCCTCCCCTTTGTTTGCCTACTGTATTCGTTGTTGCATACTTGTCCATGTATGTCATTCTCCATGTACTAAGTGCCTATTACTAATACTGTCTAATACCACTATTACTTTCTTTAACAAAAATCCATTCCTTACAAATTATTCTTATTTTTAGCATTTTTGCTACTTTGCCATTGGATTCCTCTTCCTTCCCTTCTTTGTGAATTTGCATCCCTCTCAATTGATCCACTATCATTTCCATAGCACACTGTTTTGTAATATGTTCAAGTGATATTTGCATGTCTTTTTAGATAAATATTTCATCAAACATATGGAATGCATTGTTTATGACCAGATATTTGGGTGAATATTTCTCCAAAATATGTTGTATTATTACCCCTATGAGTCAACATTGGTTGCTGTTAAACTTAATGAAGTTTTATCTTGGATATAACCCAGAAACATGATGCCTATATTCATATGGTTTTTCTTCTCCACAGGCTCCCGCTGTGTGATCCTGGGGAATGTTTCTTTCTTCCTTCGCCTCCCTCGTGTCCCCTTCCTGCCTGCACCTCAGCACACAGCCATCTGCTCTTTGGGTTAGCTCATTGTCACCGCCCAGCAGGGTGAGACGATACTAGCGTTATTACGCTGTAATTTTGGCACTCACCAGGCGGTGTCGCTGCCCTGGCGATGTGCCAGTCTTCCCCTGCTGGCACATCACATGACGCCCGACGTGCGCGTCATTCACTGACGCGGACCGCGACGCCAACGTTACTTGCGTGATGCGGAAGTGGCGGATGTGTCCGCCTCCTTTGGACTCCGTGTACGCCGGGAGATGCACCCGGGTTATTGGTCAACATTACCCTTTGGACAGAGGAGGGCTATACATCCCTCCTCCTCCCACTTTAGGCGGGGTCATGGCACCCCGGACCTATCCGAGGACACCCAGCGGTATATACTTCCGCTTCCTGATGCGAGTACCCATGGAGCCGATCAGTGTCTCCACGAGTCACAGCATCTTAAGACTGGTAAGTCCTGCTCATTATACACTATGTATCCTTTTTTACTTATCCCTCCAGGGGAACTTAGGTAGCGTCTTGTACTAAGGGGGTCATCTGTTCCTTTTAGTTCTAGATGGCCACACTCTAGCTCTACATTGCCATAATTGAATTGACCTGCCAGTCAACCTTTTCTTTTAAATTTTCAATCCTCACCCATCAAAGAACCAAGGTAAATCACTCCTCCATGCTTATTTCCTCCTCTTTCCACCCCCTCCTTCCTTTTTCCCTCCTTTCTCCCCCCCCCATTTTTCCCGCCCCCCCCCTTTTCCACACCAGTCATCCACACTACTTTCATCCCCCTCATCACTTTGGATCACCCATTCACCTCTGGTTGCTGTTTCATATTGAATCGGTGCCCCTAACCATTCCATGTTTTCACTTTTTACCCGCAATTGTTTTTCCAGTCCTTTGTCCCTGTTCCATTCCCCCCCCCCCCCCCTTTTTTCCATTCTTTCACTCATTTCCATTCTCACTTCACATTTTCCCAATTTTTCCACCTCTATATTGTCTCACTTTTCTCACACATTTTTCCCAGCTACAATTCACTTTACTACTCAATTCCTTAATCACCCCCCCCCCCCCACCCTGTTTTCCCCCTTCTCTCACTTACTTTTCCTGGCCATGTTTTTTCTTTTTCTTTTTCATCACTCCATCATCCCCTCCCCCCCACTCTGCTTTCCCCTTTTCTCACTCATTTTACCCGGTTACATCTCCCTTCTCACTTAATTCCTCAATTATCCCCTCTTCTCTGTCTCCCCCTCCCTCTCTCCTCACCTGCATTAAGTTTCCTCCCCTCCCCCCTCCCTTCTCCCTTCCCTTATTTTCCCCTTTTCCCCACCTTCTCCCATTCATTTCACCACTATAAGATTTTTCTTTTCCTTCCTCCCCTCCCCCCTCCCCCCCCCTCTTTCATTTCCAATTTTATTATTTTTATTATCTTTATTTTTAATTTATATTTATTTTATTCACATTTTTTCAACTTTTTGGATGTCCCACCACACCCTTTCTTTCTCACCGTACTTTGGGCCTCTTGCTCTGGGTCTTTAATTCCCAGTTTTGGAATATAATTTACAGTGTACTCCCAATACAGGCCCACAGTATCATACAGATCTCCTCATACCCCTATATTCCTATCAGTTCCCTCTAAGCCAATACATTGTATCCATTTCAGGACAAACCTCTCTACTTACTCCCTTCTCCTCTTGGGGTGTGGTACCCTTTCCGGGTGCTTCTCCGTTTGGTTTCAATGCAGCCACCCTCAGATGACACCCTGCTTGAGATGCGGCAGTGATCGAGGACCCACACCTGGGAGATTTGCAGGCTGAGATATCCTTCCCCTTCATCGCCATACGAGAGCTCTGTCTTTTGGAACTTTCCATACCTCTTCATCCTGGTAAATGCGCTGTTTTTTCAACTTTAATATTTTAATTAACTCCTCTTCTCTCCATCCCTCATAGGCTTTCCCCTTCCCCATAGTCTGGGACCATCCATGTCCCTTGACTGGGCGGGGTACAATTCTGAGGGAGTGGATAGAAGAAATAAACTATGTACAGTATGACTTATGAAATTACTCTTTTTCAGCAGCAACCAGCACAAATCCTCTGAAGAAGACCTTTTGGTCGAAACGCGTTAGTAACTACAAAGACCTGTTACTAATACAGGCTATGTATTGTATTGTTACAATATGATCTGTGTATGGATTTCATTTTATATGGTGCATTATGTCGCAACTCATTCTTTATTTTTATGTCATAACTTTTTCCAATAAAAACGTTCTATTTTACACGTTGCATTTCCATATTTTTTCTACTTTTGCTGTTTTAAAGCCCCACTGGGACAATTTCTTTTTCATTACATCGGGGTGTGCAGCCGCATCTCTCCACCCACAAGTCTGTCTCTTTTTCAAAATAATTACCTGGAATTATAAGTCATGACATTTACAATATTTTACAATAGCAGAGGAATCATTATCCTGAAACATGGAACAAATCATTTGTTTTTACACTTTTAGATTTTCCAACATGAAAAATCTCTGTGGTCAACCTGTGGTAGTTTCCTGATTGCAACAAAATATGTTCTTGTCCTATCACTAGAAAGCTAAAGTAATAATAGTTACAGAGTTGTGTAGAGACCCTACCCTAATTCGTTGTATCCCTGGTCAAAATGTTGTGCTATTGGGCTGTAATTAGCCTAAACTTCAACTGATAGATGCTTTCCACAAGTTTTTTTATATGCCTAGTGTTATTGTTTGCTTGTGCTTGCTGCTGGAGAACATCCTTGGATCTAGTGTAAAAAGATCCAATTACCTAGGTTATGAACAGTTATGTTTCCCTAGCAAACCACCAACCAAGAGGTTTATTGCCAATGGTGCAGGCCAGAAAGGGATATAAAAATCTGCTTCCCAGGCTCTTCCTGGAGAAGGTGTGTGTTGCTGCTGTGTGTTCCTGTCCTTCTTGCTGTCTGGGGAGGGCTGTGCTACAGAGAAAAACAAACAAGGCACCTCTAAGTGCAGAAGTATAAAACTTTTAATATCCCCTAAAGGGGTTAAAAACACTTACAAGATGGTGGATGAAGCAGGCATGTAGCAGGTAAGTGTGTCCAGAAGATCTTCCAGTGGCAGGGCAGTCCTAGTCTAATGATAAAGCTTCCAGGGAAGTCCACAAGATAACAGCCAATTTGTGCTGTGAGTGTTTAGGGAACACAATGGTGCTGGAGCCTGGGGATGATGTCAGAGGAAGCGAGACAAAAACCAGCATGGAACACAAACAGGAAGAGGACAGGAAGTGTGTCATAGAGGCGAGACACGTTTTGGAACAGCTCATTGGTTCTTCACTGGCTGAAGAAGGAATCAATAAGCTGTTCCGAAAAGTGTCCCGCCTGTATGACACACTTCCTGTCCTCCTCCTGTTTGTGTTCCATGCTGGTTTTTGTCTCGCTTCCTCTGACATCATCCCCAGGCTCCAGCACCATTGTGTTCCCTAAACACTCACTGCACAAGTTGGCTGTTACCTTGTGGACTTCCCTGGAAGCTTTATCATCAAACTAGGACTGCCCTGCCACTGGAACATCTTCTGGACACACTTACCTGATACATGCCTGCTTCATCCACCATCTTGTAAGTGTTTTTAACCCCTTTAAGAGATATTAAAGTTTTATACTTCTGCACTTAGAGGCACCTTGTTTGTTTTTCTGTTCCCATTAGAGATTGCTTGTCTCCCTGAGTGTTGCCTAAAGTGTGTGAAGATCTGCTACCCTCTCCAACAAAGACTTTATCTGTCAGGGTTTAAATTCTTGGAGCGCCCTGGATATACACATTTTTCTGTGCTACAGAGAGGTTTGAGCTTGGGGTCTGAGGCTTCCTGCTGTCCTGCTGGAGAGTATATCCAGGGGAAGAAAAACAGAAAGGTGAATGCATAGTTTGGAGCACCAGGGGTGAATATTGATCTACTGAAGAAAAAAATTGCAATTACCACTATTTTATTCTCTAGGGTGTCTTCTTTCAGAAAATATATAATATTTGTGTTTTTTTTTTTTTTTGCAATCTTCAGGCCTAAAATATTTTTTTTACCATGTGTGCAAAAAAACGCAAAACAGGTCTGGCAGCGAAAGGTTTAAAAAGTAACCATTCAAATTGATTGCTACATTGCAATACTGACTATTTTTATTCCAGATACCTTTATAAATGAGGCCCAAGCAGTAACTGTTAGGTGCAAATCTATCTAATCATCCAAACACTCAGTAATTTATCAGGTATAACTGTCTATGAAATAGATAAGAAAATGCAACAGCACAGCAAAAGCAGAATGGAAATTTTTATAGAGGGCATTACTAAACTGGTGGTATTATTTTGTAAACTAAGTCTGATTACTGAAGTGTGGAATACATTGAAATTAAGTGAGCACACATATTCAATCATGTTCAGGTAATTAAAAATAATAAATCTTCCAGTAATAAAGAAAGCTAAATGACTGATTCCCCTATTAATTTCAATGATCCATGAAAAAAAAAAAAAAATGTATACTTTTCAGGCAAGCTGGTAACAAAATATCATAACACCACGGATACTTTTGTCATGGTTTTTAGGGGGAAAGAATAAAAACTTGTTCTAAGTCTTGATGCAAAAAAGATATTTAAACTATTCAACATGCAGATGTTTAAGGTTCTTTAATGATTGCCATCATACCATTTATACTGCACATCTTCACTTTTGCTCTACTCTTCCTAAAACTTTATGGCACTAGGCAAGTCTACCCCTGAAAATACATCTTAATTATTGATAACAAACTTCATCACACACCCACTGTCAGATTTTCACATACCTTACAGATGAGCCCAACAATGCAGAGGAAGAACTCCCTTACATATCTGACTCGCGGCCCCTGATAGAGCAAACAGGAGGCTCGGGAGTGCAGAGTGGTATAAGTGCCTGGTGGGTTAGCTGTTAGAGGAGCCGCTCCAAGGGTCCTGATGCCACAGGGATGAATCACATCAAAAACAGATATCCGGACAGTGAGCAGGCTGGAAACTGGGTCAGTTGATATCCTGACACTGCACTCCTGGATGCAGGGATTGACAGGCAGCAGATCGGCTTTGAGGGATATGGAGCAAAGGAAGGTACAGGCAGGCTGGGTCATTCACAGACAGGGGATTCTGGAACAGATGCCAAAGTAAGAGGCATGTCAAGAACAGGCAGGCAGCGTAGTAATTAAAGGAGCAGTCAGAATCAAGGTCAAAGACAAGCCAGGTCAGTTGCAGGCAGAAGGCAGGAAGAGTCAAAGGCGAGCCGGGTCAAACACAGGAATAGATCACAGGAGCAGGTTACAGGTAACAAGGGTCACGGGGAAGCTGCAGATAAAACAGCACTGGACTTGTTTGAAAATTCTGTTTAAATAGCCTGTTTGGTGCTGGGAATCACACCCGCAAACGTGCACCAGCCAGACCAGCAGCATGATTTCTTCTGAAGTGTACTTCGACACCCACCACTTCCATAGCTCTATCATTAAATACTCTGCCCTTCTGGTTAGAATGCAGTGCTTAGGCCTGAATCTCTAGGCTTGACTACTGTCACCTAATAAGGAGGAGGAAGGCATTGACCCTGTGTGAGCTCTGATACTATCAGATGCAAAAATTAAACGTGGGTTAAATCACAGCTCTGATGGAAGAATGGAGCAGCATGTCAATGCAATGCAGATGTTGAACATTAGAAGGTAGAGATTTTCTTTTTATAGGAGACCCTGTCATTTTGCTCTGAACAGGCTGAAAATGCTGAAAAGAGTTTTTTAAAGCAATTTACTAAGCTGGCCATAACAACCTCTTGTGGGAGACTGCCACATTTTCACCATTCCTCTAAACGCAAAGAATGCTCCCTTGTCCTCTGTGATAACTTTAAAGTGAATAACTCAACACTAAGTTCACTATATGGACTCCTTTGGTATTTGTACATGATGATCATATCATATGATGACCTTAATCTCTTCTCAAGAGGGAATAGTATCAGTTCCTCTAATATTTTCTCATAGCTGACCTCCTTCATGCCTCTTATCAGTTTGGTTGCCCTTCTCTGTATTTTCTCCAGTTCCACGATATCTAGTTTAAGAACTAGTGCCCAAAACTGAACTGCATATTCCAGATGAGGTCTTACTAATGATTTGTACAGGGACAACATGATATCTCTCTCTCTGGAGTCCATACCTCTCTTAATACAAGAAATGACTTTGTTGGCTTTGGAAATCACAGCTTGGCATTGAATACTATTATTACAGCTTGTAATTGAATACTATTATTAAAGCTTATGATCTACTGTACCAAAATCCCCAGATCCTTCTCTACTATGGATTTCCCAAGTTGTAATCCCCCTAGTATGTATGATACATGCATATTCTTAGCCCCCAAGTGCAAAACTTAACATTTATCAACATTAAACCTCATTTGCCACATGGTTGCCCAATTAAAGAGTGCATTGAGGTTGGCTTGTAGGTTGGAGACATCCTGTAAGGACGTTATTTCACTGCATAGCTTGGTGTCATATGCAAAGAATTAAATTGTACTTTTAATCCCAGACTCTATATCATTTATAAAAATATTAAAAAGTAAGGGTCCCAACACTGAACCTTGGGGTACACCCCTAATACCCTTAAACCATTCTGAGTAAGAATCATTAACCACTACTCTCTGAATTCAGTCTTTTAGCCAGTGTTCTATCCATTTACAAACTAATCTTTCCAAGTCTGTAGACTTTACCTTACACATTAGCCATGTGTGGGGAACTAGGTAAAAAGTTTTTGCAAAATCTAAGTATACTACGTCCACAGCCACCCCCCTGTCCAAGGTTTTACTTAAAAAGAAATGAGGTTTGACCACTTCTGTCTTTCATGAATCCATGCTGTCTGTTGTTTAACATATTATTTCAAATAAGAACTCATCTATGTGGTCTTTTATTAAACTCTCCAGTATCTTCCAGACTATGGAAGTAAAACTAACAGACCAGATTCACAAAGCACTTACGCTGGAGTATCAGGAGGTGCGCCTGCGCAATTGGAAATATGCGCCTGCGTATTGTTATGCCGTATCCCCAAAACAATATACGCCATAAATCTATACTTTTTAGACCGATGTAATTTCGTTAGACTGGCGCATCGTGCACGCAAAAAATGCGCTAGACACACCATTGATTTGCTAGGCAAATATGCAAATGAGGGAGTTACGGCGATCCACAAAAGTAAGTTTGTGCAGCGCAGGCTACGCGCTGTGCGCATCAGCTGCACGTCCTGTCTAATATTAGGCAATATAAAACCTTGCTTAAAACTAGACAATCCGTCTACATGTCAGCTAAAGCAACACCGTTAGGGACGAGCTGAGCAGCCACACTTGCAGGACAACAATCTGTATGCCACCATGCCAGGGGCATCCATGCTCATAGCTATACTACTGACTTTAGATGAGCGCAGAAGGAGGAGGGCACGGAGGAGGGCACGGAGGAGGGCACGGGAGAGGATATATCGCACACGCATACACATCTTTGGCATGAGTGATTCTTAGGTGTCTCGCATCTTCAGATTCACCCCTCATGCCATCCTGGAATGAACCACAACCCTGCAGGAGGACATCACCAGCCCAACACATGACACCACCCATGACAGCTACATATACAATCAGAGCCCCATCCCAACAGAATTCGAACAGAACATGTATGGGGACAGCTGGCTGGTTGTTGAGTGACATGGGTGGCAGGCATGACTGCCCCCCCCCCATGATGCAGAAATCACAAGGGGCACATAAAAGAATCGCATCAGCTACTCGGCCCTTCTTTTGCATCAGAGCCAATCAGAATAACTCGAATATTCGACAAACGGAATATTGCGCGATTATCTTCTCCGCCCTTCTTTTGCATCAGAGCCAATCAGAATAACTCGAATATTCGGCAAAAGGAATATTGCGCGATATTCCTTTTGCCGAATATTCGAGTTATTCTGATTGGCTCTGATGCAAAAGAAGGGCGGAGAAGATAATCGCGCAATATTCCTTTTGCCCAATATTCGAGTTATTCTGATTGGCTCTGATGCAAAAGAAGGGTGGAGAAGATAATCGCGCAATATTCCTTTTGCCCAATATTCGAGTTATTCTGATTGGCTCTGATGCAAAAGAAGGGCGCATCAGAGCCAATCAGAATAACTCGAATATTCGGCAAACGGAATATTGCGCGATTATCCTCTCCGCCCTTCTTTTGCATCAGAGCCAATCAGAATAACTCGAATATTCGGCAAAAGGAATATTGCGCGATATTCCCTTTGCCGAATATTCAAGTTATTCTGATTGTCTCTGATGCAAAAGAAGGGCGGAGAAGATAATCACGCAATAGGAATATTGCGCGATTATCTTCTCCGCCCTTCTTTTGCCCCCTTATTCTCCTTTCTTTTAAGTAGAGTTAGTGTAGAGTTAGTGTTTAGTGCATATTAGTTCAGTAATACAGGAAATGATCTCCGTTTATGAGAATTTCGCAATCATTTTCGCATTAGCGAAATTTCGCAAGAAATTTTTTGGATAAAATATCACGAATATTCGATATTAGCGAATATTCACGAATATTCTTCTATATATTCGCGCAATATCGCGAAATCGAATATGGCGTATTCCGCTCAACACTACTTGTGAGCAGCAAGGCCACGTCACGGCTCCAATTATGTCACTGTACATTCATACACCATTCACACAGACCTGGGGAACACTTCTCCCTGGTCCTGGGGAACCCTTATCCACCACAAATGAGGGTGACACCCCTTTTCCGGCAGGAATGTCACCCCCACATTCCAAAATCATTCACAAACAGAAAAAATAATTAAAAAAATGCCCAGCAAAAAAAATAAAAAATGACCAGCAAAAATATAAATAAAAAACAAACACAGCAAAGAAAACACAGAAAAGACAAAAAACACTCAAAACCCCAACCAAAACAGTCATCAAATATCTCAAAGACATGTCACAAACCAACAATTGCTAAGAAACAACAGAACAAAAGCACCTTGCTGTATAGGAAGGGATACAAAGGGATGTACTTTTGCAAAGGAAGGGCGTTTTTGTCTCTGTCTATTTAAGCAGTGGCGTAACTAGAACCTTCAGGGCCCCGATGCAAGAAACCATGAGGGGCCCCCCTGACAGGGCTCTTTTCTCCAAACTCGGTAGTGGAACAACAGGACCCGGTCGCAAGTGGGTGGCTGCATATAAAGGAACCGATTTCTCCATTCCCCCTGCTTCTCCCGCTTTCCCTCCCGCAGACATTCAGCTGCTGCAGGAGGAAAATGGAGAGATTGGCTCCTCTATGCCAGTGTTTCTCAATATTTTTTAAGCCAGGGCACCCTGGGGTGCCAAGGTTCGTCATCACTGCCCTAGGTGAATGGGGTTGTACTGCAACCATCCTGCAACTGTGTGCATTGCATTCAGTTGCAGCATAGTGATGATGCATTTAAGGGGTTAAAACAGGCGGTCAGGAGGCAACATATTGCCTCTTTACCAGCTGTCAAATGCCTGTGAAAAGCGATCTGAGCATGGATCGCTTTTCAGTGGAACAGCATTTTTTTGCAAAAACATTTTTTTCAATCGGTTCTGATTGTACACATATAGGGGGTCATGTAAACACACATAGGACTGCAACTAACGATTATTTTCATAATCGATTAGTTGGCCGATTATTGTTTCGATTAATTGATTAATCAGATAATAGCCTAAAAAAATTAAATAATTTGCATTTTTTAATTTTTTGGGCCAATTTGTTGTTGGGCAGATTACAAAACACAAATTGCCGCAAAAACACATTACATGCTTTTCTGCAGCTTCTCCATTGAAGTATATTGAACCAAAAAAAAAAGCACTGTTTTGCGTTAAAAAGTCCCCGCCCCTTTCCAAATTCACATCAGCTGAAAAAAAATCCTGGATGTGAACGTGTCCCTTAGGAAAACATGTAACTAAACTGTAGTGTGTTTCTGCAAAAAACAGCGGTGTGACCCCCGGCCTGAGATGTTTAGTAACATAATGGGGTTAACAAAACAAAAATAAGTACAAAAAGAGCAAATAATCCCTACTGTAAGGGATTCAGTTTTTTTTACTGTGGGACAGTGAAAGTAATATTTACAGTAGCAATTAGCTTTTTTGTACTATAAAGGGCTAATTTTAGTTTTTTTAACCCCATTATGTTACTGGCCGACTAATCGATTATGAAAATTGTAATCGATGAATTTTATAATCGATTAGTTGTCGATTAATCGATTAGTTGTTTCGGCCCTACACACACACACACACATATATATATATATATATATATATATATATAAATATAAAAAAGAAATACCAGAATATATCCTAAGATAGAAACTGATCCTAGCGCTCAATGGACTAGTCCTCTATTTTAATATATTAAAATAATTTGTATGCAGAAAAAGCAGCTATTATAAAAGTAAAGAATGTATGAAAAAGTATGTCTCTGTGAGGCATTAACAACGCTATATGATGTTATATTATATCAATTGAACTCAAAAGTTCAAACTCTGCTTGTATGAGGTGCAAACATCAACCAGGACAAAAAATCCTTAAAATGATAACTATCCTCAAATAATAGAAAAACAATGTTAAAAACCGATATTACACATAAAATAAAATGACATAATATTCCACTAGTGATAACACGTGGGTGTTTTAAACAAAACACAGTCTATAACATTCCTTAGGGTAAATAAGTCTTGAAGTTTTGATTGTGCAATAAACCAAGACATGGATTTCCTTCACTTGTAGTCCCCCTCAAGGTCCCGGGTGTAACTTGCTCCGTCTGTACGATACGTCGTGTAGCCACGCCCTGCCGCGTTTCGTGATTGGTTTCACGTCTTCAGAAGACGTGAAACCAATCACGAAACGCGTCAGAGCGTGGCTACACGACGTATCGTACAGACGGAGCAAGTTACACCCGGGACACATCAGTTAGAGACGGAGCGGAGACGCCAGGCTATCTGAGTGAGCAGTAACTTTGTAAACCGTTGAGCACACTACTGTTTTTATCTTGTAAGCATATCTTTTAAAGCAGGGGTATTTTTTTACAATAAAGACAGAATTACACTATGTCCTCTCCCTCTATGTTTATTTTCATATGACCGCTCATGCTGCACACATGCACCTAATCCCATTTATATCCACTGGGAGGAGAAAAACATTGCTGCTGAGCTGATCTGAATATCATGGAAGGGAGATTTAAAAACACCTGAAGGCATTTAACACCATGTCAATCTGGTGAGTACAAAACCTTGAGGGGGACTACAAGTGAAGGAAATCCATGTCTTGGTTTATTGCACAATCAAAACTTCAAGACTTATTTACCCTAAGGAATGTTATAGACTGTGTTTTGTTTAAAACACCCACGTGTTATCACTAGTGGAATATTATGTCATTTTATTTTATGTGTAATATCGGTTTTTAACATTGTTTTTCTATTATTTGAGGATAGTTATCATTTTAAGGATTTTTTGTCCTGGTTGATGTTTGCACCTCATACAAGCAGAGTTTGAACTTTTGAGTTCAATTGATATAATATAACATCATATAGCGCTGTTAATGCCTCACAGAGACATACTTTTTCATATATATATATATATATATATATATATATATATATATATATAAATAAATGCACATATGCACACACATATATACCAGTGGTGGCTGGTGCTCAAATTTTTTTGGGGGGGTGCAAGAAAAATTCTGAATGTGAAACTGAAAAACAATTGCAGTCTTTTGTGCCCATCAAAAGCAGCCACTGTGTCCATCAAATGCAGCCACTGTGCCCATCAAACGCAGCCACTGTGCCCATCAAACGCAGCCACTGTGCCCATCAAAAGCAGCCACTGTGCCCATCAAAAGCAGCCAGGGGATGGCTGGAGAGAGGGGGGGGGGGTATAGCACATGCGCACGGATATAAACACATACATGCACACTCACATACATACATATTCACATGCACACACACATATATGCACATGAACACACACACATCGTCACATGCAATCACACACACCGTAGATAAAAAATGTCAGTCTTCTACCTTAGCTAATGTTTCCCACAATACAGTAGCAAGTATTTTTCCATACTATAATAAATATGTATATGATGCCATTATACTGTACACTGTGAATTCTAAATATAATTGCTGCAGCTGCAGACTGTGTACAATATTGTCTGTCTACAGCTCGAATCAGGAAGTAATTATCGCAGGACACAACATCTGACTGACACACTATGTTACCCGGTCTCAGACCATACCAATTAGATGCCACACTGACTATCAGACTTTCTGAGACTGTACCTTCTTCTCAGCCCCAGCCTGAGCCTCCACTAAACAGGGCAGACCGTGTGGGAAAGCCAGCCAAGGCACTGCGCTGGATCCTCTGCTCCATTGTGGGTGGGACTGGACTGAACAATGTCACGATGATGTGGGAGGCACACCACGCCCGCGCTCAGCACCTCAATGGCTGTCATGGCACCTGTCCTGGGCACACAGTGCCAGCCAGGAAACAGCCTAAATGTAATCGTGGTGGGCATTGGCGGGCGGCGGTGTCACCTCCTAGCCAATTGGCAGACACAGGCAGCGCTGGCTGGTCAGACCATGATGCCTGCACTGTCAGCACCAATGCTCAGAATCAGGACACACAAAGACAGCACTATGCCGCCGAGCCCCGCGGACTGAAATGTCATGCTCGCATATTGATCCATCCTCCCAGCCAGGCTAGGCAGCAGTGTGCCCTAGCCGGCCGCCTAGTGGGAGCGCTGGACCTGCGAGTTCTGTACTACTCCACAGGGCCCCCTGCAGCAAGGGGCCCAGTCGCCATGGTGACCTCAGCGACCCCTATAATTCCGCCACTGTATTTAAGCTCTCTGCGTAGCTCACTAAGTTGACCGGACCTAGTTCCAATTTCACTGATTGCGCCGTTCCCGAGTTGTGAGCATGCGCAGAGAGGTGCTGACCATGGTCTGCTTCATGTGCGCATGCGCAATCCGGCCGGCCCTTCATATGCATGGGGTCACGGCTCATTTCAATGGAACACGCCCACGTCCTTCCCAATTTGAATTACTCCGCCTTACGCCTCGGAAATTACGTTGCACCCACGCAAATTTCTGCGCAAATACTACGAGGATACGATATATGCACCTCTACATTGTGCCAGTCTAACGTAAAGGAGGTGCGCTACTCTGGTCAAAAAATGCGCCAATGTACGTGAATCTGGCCCAACAAGTCTATAGTTACTTGGTAAAGACTTTGATTCATTTTTAAATATGGGTACCACACTGGCCCTATGACAATCCAGTGGTACTATTCCACTCATTTACCACTTCCCGACCGCCGCATGTAGATATACGTCGGCAGAAGGGCACGTTAAGGCAGATGCACGTATATATACGTTCCTGCCTTTGCGTGGGTCGGGGGTCTGACCGGGACCCCCCCGCTACATGCGGCGGTCGGAAACCCTTCCCCGTGCTTCACTGTGGCGGCTGCATCGATCGAGTGATCCCTTTTATAGGGAGACTCGATCGATGACGTCAGACCTACAGCCACACCCTGTGAAAAAGGAGCGCGACTGCCTCACCATCGCAGCTCGAACGCTTAGGAAACGCGTCGCAAAATATAGCAACGTCACCAGTGCCATCCTGCTGCTGAAACACTCCTACTCCACCTGCCTGGCTCACAAGCCATCTTCACCACCGCCGCCGGCTTCATCATCTTATAGCGGTGAAAGACAGCTCTACAGCGCAGTGCCCAGCAGCCGAAGGACCACAAGTGATGACCACTTTTAAAGAATATGTACAATGCCAGATTTTAACTCGTAAAATGTGAGTTGCCTGTACTCTTACTTATTAAAATTGTTTTAACAACATCTGCACTTAGAGGCGCCTCTTCCCTTGTCTTTTACCACAGTCTTGAACACGGTTTCTGTTCTACAACGATAGCAGCCCTGAGGATATAGATGTGACCCCCACATAAACTTTTACCCTTTACCCCTGGGTTTTTCTTCCCCCCCCTTTTCCCTCTCTCTGTTGGACATTGAACCCGCCATGTGATTTTTACAAATTTTTTTCAATCTTTTTGATACACAATATATATTTGATTTTAATAATTAAGATATATGTATGTACGTATTTATTCAAGTATAACCACCACCACACTCATGTTTGCCTAGCTAATAGTATCAAGGTACTATTGTATTTAGATTTTGCGCATTTCTCTCCTTGTGCACTACAGCCACACCCCCCTACAGTTGTAAACACACACAGGGAACACACAAATCCTACAGCGCCCCCTGTGGTTAACTCCCAAACTGCAACTGTCATTTTCACAATAAACAATGCAATTTAAATGCATTTTTTGCTGTGAAAATGACAATGGTCCCAAAAATGTGTCAAAATTGTCCGAAGTGTCCGCCATAATGTCACAGTCACGAAAAAAAATCGCTGATCGGCGCCATTAGTAGTAAAAAAAATTATAATAAAAAAAATGCAATAAAACTATCCCCTATTTTGTAAACGCTATAAATTTTGCGCAAACCAATCGATAAACGCTTATTGCGATTTTTTTAGCAAAAATAGGTAGAAGAATACGTATTGGCCTTAACTGAGGAAAAAAAAATGTTTTATATATGTTTTTGGAGGATATTTTTTATAGCAAAAAGTACAAAATATTACATTTTTTTTTAAATTGTCGCTCTATTTTTGTTTATAGCGCAACAAATAAAAACCGCAGAGGTGATCAAATACCACCAAAAGAAAGCTCCATTTGTGGGGAAAAAAGAACGCCAATTTTGTTTGGGAGCCACGTCGCACGACCGCGCAATTGTCTGTTAAATCGATGCAGTGCCGAATTGTAAAAACGCCTTTGGGCATTTAGCAGCATATTGGTCCGGGGCTTAAGTGGTTAAAGAGTCCCCAAAAATTTGAAACAATGGCTGGGATGACAGAGCTCAATTATTTTAGGATCTGTGGGTGGATGTCATCTGGTCCAGGTTCTTTATCCACCTTTACTCTGTATAAATATATCTGGATCATATCAGTTTAGAGTCATTGTGGATCAATATCATCCCCATTAGGGACATGAGCTCCCCATGTTCCTTTGTATACACAGAGCTGAAGAAAGTATTTAATACATTTGCCTATTCTTTGTCCCCAGTCACCCACTCCAGATTATTTTGTAAAGGGACCTGAGATTTTTACTATTAATATATTTGAAAACATTTTTGGGGTTTGTCCTACTATCTTTTGAAATCTGTCATTCGTTTTGAATTTTTGAATCCTTGATTTCCTTTTTACATATTCTGTAATATTCTAACATTTAATCGATGATAGTGTTCCTTCGTTTTTATATTTTTTAAAGGCTCTTTTCTAATTATTTATAGCTCTTTTAACTTTGGCGTTGGGTGTGCGCAAGATAGGTTTTATTTTTAGCCTTTTAAACGTATGGGAATATACTTTGCAGTGAGTTCTCATACAGTCCTTTTGAAGAATTCCCAATTCTGTTCTGTGTGCATCTATGCCAATATTCCCTCTCAGTCCAAGCCTTGGAGAGCAGCCCTCATCCTTGGAAAATGTGCTCTCTTAAAGTTAAGTGTATTTATATGTCCAGTATGTGCTGGTTGCTTACAGCTAACATTACATGAAATCCTTTTATGGTCATTGCTACCCAGATGTTCTTTTATATGAACATCGGTAATAAGCTCTGCATGGTTTGAGATTACCAGGTCCAGCAGAGCATCATTCCTAGGCAGGGCCTTAATAGCCTGGACCATAAAATTGCCTTGTAATAGGTTAATAAAATGTTACCCTTTAATCACTTCAGACCCGTAAGAATTGGCTGCCCAATAACCGGGCCATTTTTTGTGATTCAGCAATGCGCTGCTTTAACTGACAATTGCACAGTCGTGCTTATATACCCAAACAAAATTTACGTCCCTTTTTCCCACAAATAGAGATTTCTTTTGGTGGTATTTGAAAATGTCTGCGATTTTTTTTGCGCTATAAACAAAAAAACGAGCGACAATTTTGAAAAAAAAAACCACAATATTTTGTACTTTTTGCTATGATAAATACCCCCAATTTTTTTGAGAAAGCAAATTTTTTCTCAGTTTAGGCTGATATGTATTTTTCTACATATTTTTGGTAATAAAAATCACAAGAAGTGTATATTGATTGGCTGTTATAGCATCTACAAAATAGGGGATCGATTTATAGCATTTTTATTATAATTTTTTTTTTACTAGTAATAGCGGCGATCTGTGATTTTTATCGGGACTGAGAAATTATGGCGGACACATTGGACACTTTTGACACATTTTGGGGCCAAAATAAAAGTGCACTGATTACTGTAAAAATGGCAATGGCAGGGAAGGGGTTAACACTAGGGGGGATTAAGGGGTTAATTGTGTTCCTCTCTGTGTTCTTACTGAAGGGGGGTGAGACTTACTA
Source organism: Rana kukunoris (assembly GCA_029574335.1). NCBI lineage: Eukaryota > Metazoa > Chordata > Amphibia > Anura > Ranidae > Rana > Rana kukunoris. The sequence goes on along the minus strand of CM056053.1, from coordinate 333,966,520 downwards.
GGGGAAATGACAGATCACTGTTTATACATTGTATGATCAGTCATTTCTCCCCTGAAAGAACCGGATCTGTGTGTTTAGACACACAGATCCTGGCTCTCTCTGTGTCACGAGCGATCGCGGGTGCCTGTCGGTCATCGCGCTCGACGGGCACTTGCATCAGCTCAGAGGGCGAGCAGCTCGCGCGTGCCTCCTGCAGTACGTGAGCTCCTAGTGGCCACAGGGCAAAGCGACATAACATAATGTTGTTTTGCCCAGCCAAGCCATGCTGCCGCAGTAAAACTGCGGCGGCTGGTCTGCAAGTGATTAATTGTTCCAGCAGTGCCAGTTTTCACTGTGCCAGCCCTTAAAGCTCTTTATATCTGTGCAAAGAGCTGAATCTCTACCTCCTCATTAACACTGGAAGGTCTATAACAAACTCTAATGGTAACCTTCGTTCAGTTCCACCATAATGCTTCAGACTCATCCCACTCTCCATCAACTAGGTCCTCTTTCACACTCACTTTGAGATCACTTCTGACATACAGACAGACACCACCACCCCTGTCTTTACAAAAGAGAGCATAGCCAGGAATTATAATATATACTGGTATATACCAATTATATCATAGTTCTCCTCTTGCACCAGAGCTTCTAACTTACCTATGTGCAGAAACAAAAATTCATATTAGTGCTTTTTTTATTGAAAATATAGATATGATAAACAGTTGTGCAAATATTATGCAACATAAACAAATACAGCTACCATATTTTAAATTGACAGGGCCTCTGCATTTAGAAAATATAAAATGTTCTGGGGGGTTTAAGTAATTTTAGAAACAAAAATGCAGATTTTAACATGTGTGTCAACCTCCGGGCCGCGGACCAGTACCGTTGCCTGTTGTCGAGCGGCCGCCATCAGAGCAGGAAGTAAGCCCTGTCACGGACCGCAGTATAGTTAGCAGCCTGTATGTCCTGTGTGTATTCTGTCATTTCTCCCAAGCGGCGGACAATGTCAGTCTATTAGCAAGGCAGGGGGCGGGACGGCTGCAGATCCTGACAGGCAGCGAGAGACTCTTCATAATAACAAGTGGGCAATCGCCCGCTTGTTAATATAAGTTTAGCAGCTCTCACTCTCTGTCACGATCTGCAGCCATCCCGCCCCCTGCCTTGCTAATAGGCTAACATTGTTGGCCGCTCAGGAGAAATGACAGAATACACACAGGACATACAGGCTGCTAACTATGCTGTGGTTCCTGACAGGGCTTACCTCTTGCTGAAGAATGAGGAAATCGATATAAGCTGCAGGGGAGGCAGCGATTAAAATTGGCACTATGCAGGGAGTTCTGTGATTGAAGGGGGGTGCATAACTGCAGGGAGGACTATGATTGGAGGGGGTAGTGTGGGAAAGGGGGTGCATGACTGCAGGGAGGACTATGATTGGGGATGGGGGTGCATTAATGCAGGGCGCATTGTGATGGGGGTGGGGGTCATGACTGCAGGGATGACTGTGATGGGAGGTGGGGGTCATGACTGCAGGGAGGACTTGATGGGGGGCATGACTGCAGGGAGGACTATGATGGGGACCATGACTTCAGGGAGGACTGTGATGGGGACCATGACTGCAGGGAGGACTGGATTCAGGGCCATGACTTAAGGGAGGACTGTGATGGGGGCCATGACTGAAGGGAGGACTGTGATGGGGGGCCATGACTGCAAAAGGGCACTGTGATATAAAGGGGAGTGTAATCCTTACAGTGCAGGCCCCTTTATATTACAGTGCTCCTTTAACGTCATCCACCCCCAGGTCCCTGAAAGAAGTGGCTACACCAAAAGTGGTCCCTCGTGCCCCAACGATTGGGGACCACTGCTCTAGAGGGTAACCGATTAAATGGGAATGCAATTTTTAAACATTAGGGATGTTTTGCAAGCCTAATATTTATAATTGCTACTTAGCATCACATTGTGAGTCTGCTAGCCTTTTGGATAAACTTTCCATTCCTGCAGATTGGTGTATAGCCATGAATGGTATGCTTTATTGGCAGCCAAAGGGTTAATCCGTTTCTATGTTTAATTTTGAATATTGCATACAACTTAACATGAAAAAGCTTAATAGATCTTTAAAAGAACAAAACCTTTTGACAAGCATTTTTCCTTGTAAGTTCCAGCTTTTACAGGTTTGATTTCTCATACCAGAAGACTATTTCAAAGGAAGTAATTTCATATTGTGTCATCATTATTCCTTACGTCAACTCTTCCTAGGTTGGATTTATCCTTTATAGCATTCTTCTCAGGTGCAGAAAAGCAATGTTCAAACTGTTACCATGCTCTGAAATACATTTAATTCATAAGTTATAATGAACACAGGACAGTGTATGAGTTTGCAAGGACAATTGTCCAATCACAAAATCACATACAAAATGTCTTGTTCCTCAGCTCATTTGAAATATGCAAATTGATTTACTATTAGCGTTACTGAGCTGGAGGTGCTAATACTGTAATCAGCAGCTACATAATTGAAGAGTCATCCAAGATGAATGACATTAGGAAAGCTACAGTAACTAAAGGTGTGCATAAAAGAAAGTGCCTTTGGCGCACAGTTCATAAGAACTAATTCTCTACTGCCCTACATACCTTACAACTTTATTTAATATTCAAGCTTTCTAGAGAAATATTTCAGCACGGTGATACTTTCAAGTACTGTATTTATGAATAGGTTTACAGCTGGATTCCAGGCAAACAAGTAAATACTAGAATAAAATATATATCAGAAGCTGTTGTAACTGACAGAGTATTTGTATCAACCATGCCACATAACTTATCTAGGTGGAACACATTTTCTCTGCTACAGGTATAGAATGTTAAAGGAAGAAAAGTATGTCCTCGCTCCACCTCCAGGCTATTGATTGTATAAAAAGAGCATTAAAAATTACATTTTTCATTATAGCCAAGGGCACCAACACTGCCAGGCCACCTTTGTAAGTTATAGGCTCAAATACCCTATTATTTGTCCAACACTTCCCCCCAACAACCATTCCTCTTAAGGCCGCATACACACGATCGAATTTATCTGCTGAAAACGGTCCGACGGACCATTTCAGCAGACAAATTCGATCGTGTGTACGGGCGAGCAGACAGGTTTTTCCAGCAGACAAACTTTAAAGCATGCTTTAAAATCTGTCTGCTGGGAACCCGTCCATCCGACATGTCCACTGGTTAGTACACTAACCAGCGGACATATCTGTCCGCACATGCGTCAAATGGATTTGTCGCATGCGTGGAAGTATTTTACTTCCTGGTTCGGTGACGTGGCGGCATCAACGTCACTGCCACGTCACCGCACTGTCTGCCAGCGGGGGTTTTGGTTTGATCGTGTGTACACGATCAAACCAATATATCCCAGCAGACAAATCCGATCAAAACGGTCTGTCAGACCGATTTGATCGGATTTATTTAGTGGTGTGTACGCGGCCTAACAGTTTCTTCTACCACTATTAGTGGGCAGCTGCTATCTCAAATAGTGGCTAAATGCATATCCTAGCAGAACCTTCCTGTCTTCTGCTCCAACCCCAGCATGCAATACTAGAGCTCATGCAATTTGTGTGTGTGGCAGGGTGTGCATCCAAAACAGGTACTGGCTTCCTGACACAGACACTTTCTGCACACTGCTCTTCTAAGATTGTTTTATCTGAGGTCTTCATTTAATTTTATAGTACACATTTTAAAGTAATCTTAGCATAAAAACAAAAAGAGAAGATTCAATGCACTTACATTAACCTTGTATGCTTCATTAACTACTTCATCACTACTTCATGACTACTGATTCAAAAAAGTACTGAAAATAAACAAAACATTTAATGTACTGCATGTAATGTGGCCAGTCTGTAGCCTCTCTGGTGGTATGAATATGTCAGATTTGTGAATCTCAAAGTGGTACATTGTTTTGCATAGAAATTTGGTGTTTTATATTGTAGGCCTGTAATTCTGCAAGTGTTCCTACTAACTAGAGTTGTTCAGATACCGATACTAGTACTTGTACTCGCGCAAATGCTCCCGATACCTAAATAGAATACTTTTTTGTATTTATCAACATGTTCTGTGAAAATTCTTTGAGTTTTTTACTACTGCGTGACAAGAAAATAAAACATTTTTATTCATTTTTACTCATTTTTATTCTTTTATAATGTCTTGAGTTAGAGTTCTTCATAATTCTAAAGAAAATATCCTTAGTCTGTATTGTGGTTTGAAAACTGTCACATGACATTTAAAAAAAGTATCGGTATTCGGTATCGGCGTGTACATGAAAAAAAGTATCGGTACTTGTACTCGGTCCTAAAAAAGTGGTATCGGGACAACCCTACTACTAACTATTGCTATTTTCAAGGTGGTCTAAAACCACTTTTGAGGTAAAGGGACACTTTTTGGTTGCCATGGACAATTTCAGGTTTCCAGGCAAAAAGAACAGTATATATAATATAAAAGTGCATGCAGGGCATTGGACAAAGCACTAGGGACAAAAGGGATGTGAATTGATTTGATACAGTAATGTAATCTGTAAGATTACAGTGTACTGTATGTGTTATGTTTTTTGTACTTTTTTTAATTGCTGCCGTCTCTGCCGCCACACGTCGCGATGCTCACAGGCAACGAAGCCTGGAACACAGAGCATCGGGCAGATGATCCAGCAGAGGACACAGCGGGAGGACATCACAGGATCCTGGTGACAAGGTAAGCATGCTGCACCAGGATTCTGCAATGCAATGCCGAGTGTGGCTCGGGGCTACCGTTAATGGTGCTGAAATTATACAGTATTAGATGTTTAAGGTTGCCTTGGCATATTTGAACAATACTTTTTATTTTAAACTTTTTGATATGCAGTTTTACATTATGGGAAACATCTAGTGCCAGGAAATATCATATATATATATATATATATATATATATATTTTTTTTAAGGTGGTTATTGTGAAGGGAGTCACTTTGGGCGGGGGGCTTACCTTAGAGAGCTTTGAAAACTCTTGGTCCTGCTTTCCTAGCCCCTCCTATGTATAAGTAACCCTGTGTCTATTAGGGGCACAGGGTGACTGAGAACCCCAGTCGGGTCTCCTAACCTGACTCACCAAACAACCACACCAGACTCAGAATTTTCTTTTACCCCTGTTGTCCTGGATTCTAATGTATGGTTTGTCTTGAAAGCAGGAAGGGGCTTTTTCACTTGGGACTGTATATGTCTGTATATGTCTGTATATGTGGCTTAGCTGTGAGAGGCGAGGGGGGATTTCTCCAGCAGCTCCTCCCAAAGATAATCTACTATTGGAAAGTTGAATACACCTGTGTCATACTACTGGTGGAGGTAAAGTTTACCATACCCTGTGTCATTATGCAAACAAGGGGGGATTGACCCCAGAGTTTATATCTCTGTACCTGTTTTTGAATAACGAGTCTGATATTTTCACCCTACGCTGATGCTTCGACAAGTGATTGGGTGGGCTAAGGGATCTTGGATCATGCTGGTATCAAACAAAGGGATTTTTTTGCAGACAGACTCTTGAGTACGGGGTTTGTGACATTTGGTGGCAAGCGGTGTTACTGTGCTTCCTGTCTTTGAACACTTCCAAACCACCACCGGGCTTCAAGACCGAGATAGCAGACTTTGGTCGGCCCAGCGGAGATATGGACCTGGCATCAGAGTTGCAGGGGCTGCTGCGGAGCACCCTTTCAGCAATCCCCAGGACTGTGTCTGTAGATCAATATCCGTAAATCAGACAGCAGATTCAGGTGCAGGTCTGGCTTGGAGCCCTCAGGGTCGCTGGTACACAACAGGGCAGGTGCTTTCCAACCCCAGAGCAATGGGCCAGTGACAAACAGGAGTTGCAGATGGCATTCCTGGGAGAGTGGCCCCAGGAGCAATGGGTGTCTAAGTTAGAAAGGCTGGTCCAGAAGCTGAACAATTAATATCTGGCTCTGTAATGTATTTAGGGAAGACAACGGAATGCTCTCTGGAGGGATATGACTTTTACGGCCCTAAATTGCGGTTGGAGAGCCTTACAGATGGTTTTGTGTTTGGCGATGAAGGGGAGCCTACTCTTGAGAACCTGTGAGATTATAGAGAGGAAATGTTCGGTCTTGCAGGGGCCTCAGAGCTTAAACCGGACCTGGAATATTTGCTTTAAAAAAAAAACATCTGGAAAGGGCATACAGGGAACTGCTAGAACACATTCAGCAGCATACCTTAGAATTAGCAGCAGAAAATCTGGATATGACCATCCCAAAAGCTGAAGTGCTGACAACAGGACAGAGCTTTGTTAACCTCTGTCCAGAACCGATAACATCTTCTGGGTTCTACAGACAGGAGATGGTGAATCTATATCCCCAGACACCAATTCCAGATAGGGATGTAATAGACTTCCCGGCTGAGGAAAAATAACCTGGTGAGCCTACAGCAGAAGAGCTGGCATCAGGGCCAAACATCAGTAGCCAGTAGGGATGAGCCGAACACCCCTGCATTTGGTTCGCACCAGAACATTTGAACGGACCGACCGTTCCCGCGAACATTTAGAACCCCATTGACGTCAATGGGACTTGAGCTTTCGAATCCAAAACGTCTTTGAGAACCCGGGTCTTGCCCCAGGGAACATGTATCAATGGAAAAAAAAGTTTTAAAAACTATAGTTTTTTCTGGAGCATCGATTTTAATGATGCTTAAAGTAAAAAAAATAAAAATGAAAAATGCCTTTAAATATCATACCTGCTGGGTGTCTATAGTAGTGGCACATGTTTAGAACTGTCCCTGCACAAAATGAGATTACTATAAGAAAAAGGTATTTTAAAACTGCTTGTGGCTTTAATGTAATGTCTGGTCCCTGCAATATGGATGAAAATCACTGAGAAAAATAGCATGGGTTTACCTGCCACCTCCACCTAGGTCATTACAAGCCCCTTTGGCCCTATAGCAGTATACAGGTGGTGCAAACAAGACAGAGACTGTAGGTTTGTTGTTAAGTAGAATCTGTTTGTAATTTTCAACTGGTACTTCTTTAAATTGTAGCTTTAGCCATAGAATCTTTTTTAAGCTTTTCTGAAAACATAGAGAAGGGTTATCACCCCTGTAACATTTGTTTTGCTGTCTGTGTGCATCTGTTCAGAAGATTGCACCTCACTTTCTGTCCCAAAGACAAATGTTTTTTGTTTTTTTGTTTTTTTTGTGAAACAAGGATTGTGATAAAGCATCAGTGGACAGGAGACACCTTTTACAGAAGAGAATTTCCCTTCCTAGGGGTAGATTTCCTCTCACTTCCTGTTGTCTCCTTCCATTTGCAAGTAGGAGTCATTTGTAAGTTGGATGTTTTAAAGTAGGGGCCTGCCGTATATACGCTGCAGAAATTTGGGCTCTAGGTGTTGGTGTTGCCACAACACTGCAACCCCTCACAGTAAGTCTTGGTGGGCGCTGGAACACCCTGCTGTGAAATATGAAATCAAGAATTGTAATAAAAAAATTGGGCCTTAGGCACTGGTGCTGGTGCCACAACACTGCAACCTCTCACAGATATAAATTGTGGTAAGGGTCACCGGAGCAATAGAAATATGTTTTAAATATATAAGTGATCTGCTGCAATACTATGTAAACCTTCAGCCGAAGGTTAAGATGCATATATAAAAGATGTGTTACAGCGCTGATCCAAAAGTCTAAAAGTGCAATATCATAAAGTGCAATATCATAAAGTGCTATAAGCTAAATTAGTGCACAAACAACCATAGTTAACATGCTCTATCAAGTACAACAACATGATGTGATGTACTATATGGATAAACATGCGTGAAACTATCACGCTTTACCAAAGATAAAAATTAACATGTGCCACCATCACCAATGGCTAGACTGAACACTCACCAGACCCCGAATAGTAAAAGGCCCCAAAACAGTTTATTTTCTGACAGCCACTGGGTATATCCTCCTTCTCCCTCTTGCAAGATGTTCCTTATTGCCTCAAAAACAAGGGGCTCAACATGGTGTAGTACATAAAAATGTAGTATTTATTAAAATAACAATAAAATACACTTACAAGACAAGTGCCTCTGACCGGCACTAAGTATCCTTAGCAGTGTCGAGCGTTAAAGCCGCTCACCAGCGTTAGTGTTGTTTCTCGAGAGGTGCGTTCCCTGCTGTTAATCCCCTGTATGACAACAGGTTGCTCCAACACACTCCCCCTTCGTATGTATCCACACAGCTTCTACGCATTTCACAATACTTGTGTCATCAGGAAAGCTCCTGTTATTTTAATATATATTTTAATAAATACTACATTTTTACGTACTACACCATGTTGAGCCCCTTGTTTTTGAGGCAATAAGGAAAATCTTGCAAGAGGGAGAAGGAGGATATACCCAGTGGCTGTCAAAAAATAAACTGTTTTGGGGCCTTTTACTATTCGGGTTCTGGGGAGTGTTCAGTCTAGCTGTTAGTGATGGTGGCACATGTTATTTGGGTGGAAGAGACAGCTGCACCTTTAATAACATAACCTGTATAAGAAGCACCACCAGCATCAAACTCCTCCTTTTTCCCATTGGAATCCATCATTCAATTGCAAAGTTGTTTGCTGTTCCAATATTTGAACTTTCAAAGTGCTATTTGCACATCTATTATCTATGGGACTTTGATTCAATTTTTTTTGCTATATACACGCACAAAAGTGCACTATTGGCGACAAAATTCTCATTACAGGAGCACCACATGCTTTTCAGTATTCTATCATTGCACATTTTATGTCATTTTTATCTTTGGTAAAGCGTGATAGTTTCACGCATGTTTATCCATATAGTACATCACTTACGTTGTTGTACTTGATAGAGCACGTTATCTGTGGTTGTTTGTGCACTAATTTAGCTTATAGCACTTTATGATATTGCACTTTATGATATTGCACTTTTGGACTTTTGGATCAGTGCAGTAACACATCTTTTAACCCCTCACAGATACTCTAGTTGTAGCGCAGCAAAGAGCCTGCTGCAAACTATTGCATCAAAAATTGTAAATTACATGCCCCTGTTAAACAGGGGCAAAAAAATTGGCCCAGAACCAACAATGTTCTTACAATCTATCAGCAAGATCATTGAGAAGGAGAAGGATATTCAGTCAGCATAACAGGATAGTCACTCAGCATCAGCATAGGCAGTCTCTAAGGGATCTGACATTTCAAAAAAACTATTCAGTTACATGTGCATCAGGTGCTTGGTAGCTGGTGGTGATCCAAGCCTGATTCATTTTTATGAAGGTCAGTCGATCGACAAAGTCGGTGGAGAGGTGCACCCTGTGATCGGTCACAAAGCCTCCAGCAGCACTGAATGTGCGTTCTGAAAGAACGCTGGATGCAGGACAAGCCAGTAGCTCAATTGCATACTGTGCAAGCTCTGGCCAGTGATCCATCCTCAAGACCCGAGGATTTTCGGTGGGAAAGGTGTCCAAGCCTGATCTTGCCCCTAGGTATTCCCACACCATGTAAAACAGACGCTGGCAATGGTTGCTGGAACCGGTCATATCTTGGAGCTGCGGACTAAAAAATTGTCTGAATGCATCAGTCAGACGGCCACCTTCTCCACCGCTCCTTCTGTGACTCACCGAAGCCTCAGCAACACGTTGTCCAGGACCAGGATTTGGTAACCCTCCCAGTCTCTGGGAAAGCGTTGCACAGACCTTTCTGCAAGGCCTCCTGAAGATGTTTCATCTTCTGCTCCCTCTGCGACGGCAAGATAAGGTCCGCAACCTTACCCTTGTAACGTGGATCAAGGAGAGTTGCCAGCCAGTAATGATCCCTCTCCTTGATAGCACAAATACGAGGATCCTCACGCAGGCTTTGCAGGATCAGGGAGGCCATGCAGCGTAGGTTTGCTGAGAACGACAGGATCCGCAGCCACCTCACCCCAGCCACGTAAAAGTACATGGGTTCCTTGGGACTGTAATTGATCCCTTGAAGACTGCTGCTGATGCTGAGTCAAAAGCTCCACCTCCATGCTGCTGATACAATCCTCCTCCTCCTCTTCCTGTGTGCTAGGTGGGCAAGCAGGACCACTGTCTGGATAAAGGGGGCCTTGAGAGGTAAGGAAGTCCTCCTCTTCCTCCCTCTGTTCTGCCTCAAGGGCCCTGTTCATTATTCCACGTAGCGTGTGCTCCAACATGTGAATAAGAGGGACAGTCTCACTGATGCATGCACTGTCACTGCTCACCATCCTCGTGGCCTCCTCAAATGGTGACAGGACAGTGCATGCATCCCTGATCAAGGCCCACTGGTGTGGGGAAAAAAACTCAAGCTCCCCTGACCCAGTTCTGCTGCCATATTGGCACAAGTACTCATTGATGGCCCTCTGCTGCCTGTGCAGCCGCTGCAGCATGGTCAATGTAGAGTTCCATCTGTCACAGATTAGGCAGTTCTTGGGCAGGTTGTATTCCCTTTGGAGGTCTGTCAACCGAGCAGTGGCATTATATGACCTTCTGAAATGCACACAGACTTTCCTGGCCTGATTCAGGACTTCCTGTAAGCCCGGGTACCTGCCCAAGAACTGCTGCACCACCAAATTCAGAACATGAGCAAAACAGGGCACATGGGTCAGTTGTCCCTGTCGCAGGGCAGAGAGGAGGTTGGTGCCATTGTCGCTAAACACCATTCCTGGCTTAAGCTGGCGTGGCATCAACCACCTCTGAGCCTGCCCCTGAAGAGCTGACAGAACCTCAGTGTGGCTCCTGTCTCCCAAGCACACCAGCTCTACCACCGCATGGCATCTCTTTGCCTGCATTCCCGCGTAGCCCCTCATACGCCTACAGAGCACGGCTGGTTCAGAGGACACATCAGCACAGGAAGAGGCCACAGAGGAAGAAGAAGAGGAGGGGGTGGAGAAGAGAGGTGTGTCACAACCAGTAGTAGTGTTTTGGAGGTGTGGTGGTGGAACAAGCTCCAACACTACTGTACCTTGCCCTGCGTCCTTCCCAGCTGCCAGCAGAGTCACCCAATGCGCCGTGAAAGAGAGGTAACATCTCTGTCCATGCCTGCTGGACCATGAGTCAGAGGTAATATGCACCTTACCACTGACCACCCTGTCCAGCGAGGCATGGACATTGCCTTCCACATGGCGGTAGAGAGCTGGAATCGCCTTCCGTGAGAAAAAGTGGTGTTTGGGAATTTGCCACTGAGGTTCCGCACATTCCACAAACTCACGGAAGGGGGCAGAATCTACCAACTTAAAAGGCAGCAGTTGAAGTGCTAGCAATTTTGCTAGCATTCAACCGCTGGTCATGTGGATGCCTGGAAGAGTACTTCTTTTGGTGCTGCAGCAGCTGGGGCAGGGAAATTTGTCTGGTACAATCTGCCATTGGTGTACCGATAGTAGATTGCCCGCATGTACTACTAGGTTGTGACACACCTAATTCTACACCTTCAGACCTATCAGTTCAGGCTTCAGAGAGGACTGAGGGTATAGTGGGGTTGGGGATCCCAGATGAGGGGCAAGGGGAGGTCCGCTTTGTTCTTTGGTGTGGGTCTTTCAGGTATGCTTGGCAACGAACTGCATGGCAGGTCGACATGTGTCTGGTCAAGCATGTGGTGCCCAAGCGGTTGATGTATTGGCCACGCAAGATACGCTTGAGACATATGTTGCAAATAGCAACGGTGCGATCGGATGCACATGTCTCAAAAAAGGCCCACACCAAAGAACTTTTGCAGTAACGCTGAGACACAGCAGCGCCCTGCAGAGGCATAGCTCTGCGATGTAATGCAGTTGGTGTGCTGCCCTTAAGCTGTCCCCTGGAGGGCATCCTGCCTCTTTGGAGATGTGGCCGTGCCTCCCCCTCCTCCTCCTCCTCTCTCCTATCAGGCACCCACATACAGTCAGTGACCTTATCATCCCCTCCCTCCTTATCACTGTCGAAAACCTGGCAGTATGCTGCAACTGAGGGAAGATGACTGCCAGATTGCTGTCCTTCTTGGGCACCCCCTCTCTCTGGGCTCACATTACTGCCTTCCTCTATCTGTGTTCCATCAACGGAGCCTTCAAAACGCTGCACATCTTCATGCAGCATGTACCCAACACTGTGTTCAAACAGTTTGTGGGACTCCTCAGGAGGACATGGTGGGACTAGGGAAGGAGTAAGTGATGTCATTGAGCAGAGGGAAGAGGACGCCTTGGCAGCTACTTTGCCAGACAAAGTACCCTGAGCCTGGGTGAGAGAGGATGAGGAGGATGAGGATGGCTTGGTTACCCACTCTACCAAGTTTTCGGCATGTTGCGGCTCAACACGGCCAGCTGCCAAAAACAAGGACGAGCGTGTCACACGGCCACTTGCTGATGAGGATGCACCATGTCCACGACCAGCACTGTTGCCTGTAAACGCAGAGCCTGCTTGCCCTCGTGACTCTCTGCCTCTCCTTGTTGCCCTTCCAGACGTTATAATGGCCTGCAGAGGACAAAGGCACTATGCACCAAGTGGGTTTAGTTGCAAAGTAATGAGCACACTTGCACTATGCACCAAGTGGGTTTAGTTGCAAAGTAATGAGCACACTTGCACTATGCAACACGTGGGTTTAGTTGCAAAGTAATGCGCAAACTTGCATTATACAGCAAGTTGGTTTAGTTATAAAGTAATGAGCACACTTGCACTATGCACCAAGTGGGTTTAGTTGCAAAGTCATGAGCACACTTGCACTATGTGCTAAGTGGGTTTAGTTGTAAAGTAAGGAGCACACTTGCACTATGCACCAAGTGGGTTTAGTTGCAAAGTAATGAGCACACTTTCACTATGCACCAAGTGGGTTTAGTTGTAAAGTAATGAGTACACTTGCACTATGCACCAAGTGGGTTTAGTTGCAAAGTAATAAGCACATTTGCACTATGCACCAAGTGGGTTTAGTTGTAAAGTAATGAGCACACTTGCACTATGCACCAGGTGGGTTTAGTTGCAAAGGGAGCACACTTGCACTATGCACCAAGTGGGTTTAGTTGCAAAGTAATGAGCACACTTGCACTATGCACCAAGTGGGTTTAGTTGTAAAGTATTGAGCACACTTGCACTATGCACCAAGTGGGTTTAGTTGCAAAGTAATGAGCAAACTTGCAGTATACAGCAAGTTGGTTTAGGTGCACTGAGCACACGGGCAATACAACACGTGAGAACACTGCAGCTAGCACAATCAACTGCCTGACAGATTAGGAAGAACTAATCTAACTAAACTATACAGTGTATAAATATATGTACAACTCCTGAGATGTATATATATATCATATACACACTGTATATTTAACTGACTAGCCTGCCTGCTCTATCTAGCTAGAAAAAAAGACAATCTCTCTCTCTCTCTGTCTGATCTGGAACAAGCCCGGAACACACTACACAAGGCCGCCCTGCCGACAGGCTTTTATAGTGTGGGGCGTGTGCTAAAGCCCTGAGCCATAATTGGCCAAAGCCACCCTGGCTTTGGCCGATTATGGCTCTCCGTTTTTTTGCGCGCTGTGATTGGCCAAGCATGCAGGTCATAGTGCATGCTTGGCCAATCATCAGCGCGCAATGCCGCAGTGAATTATGGGGCATGGTGCATCACTCAAATTTGGCGCGAACGACCCGTTTTGTTCTAATTTCGACGAACGGTCGAACAGACAGTCGAACATGGGCTCGACTCGAAAACGAATCTCATCCCTAATAGCCAGGAAACCAACAGCAGTTTCAGCCTCCCTAAGAGAAGAGGCAGTGGCCTTTCTCACACAATACTGACAGAGACATGGGATTTTCTGCCAGCAGCATCACTGGTTATTAGGATGTCTGTGACTGTAGGCTCCTTAAAAACCAAGAGTGGGCAGCTGTCACATTTAGAAGCAGTTGTAATACCACACTGACCACATGACCACACTGCAACCTAAAAAATACCCAATTTTTCTTTTGGTCTGGAGAGTGTAACAGGTTACAGTGTGGTCGAGTGCCATGTTTTCCATCTTGTTAATGTTTTACTCCTTCATAGTGAACATTCTGCACATACTGAGGTCCCTGCACATTTTTTTGCAAGCAACTAATTTTTGGAGCTAAATTCGAATGGCAGGTTGCTTTGAGGTTGATGGCTTTTGTAAATCTGGATGTACTGGGTCATCAGAATCAGGCTGGGTCATTATGTCATAAGTATAAGGAGTGGCCCTTCATTCCACCTTGTTGAATCACCTCAGGGTTATCTTTTAACTGGTGCTAAGATAGTGATTGCAGCTTGGCATACCCCCAGCATACATGTTTCTGTCTGTGTCAGTAAAGTACTGATGCGTGTTTGCACGCATCTTTCTGGTAGTTTCTGTATGGTACAGACAATTTTCAGGTTGAGTCAGTAAGGTACTGATTGTGTTTTTGTGAACATGTTACTTTGTTATATCAGAATCATATTAATGTGCGTGTCATTATCACAAAAAAATAAAACTACCAGAAAATATGTCCTTGCTGTGTGCTTTTAATCATATTGGGGACAAAGGACTTTAGATAAAAGTAGTTAAAGCATACTAAACCAAAATAAAGCAAAATAAACAATTGAGACATACATTATCAAATATAGGATAAGCAGAATTCATTATTTCAAAATCCAAGGAAGAGATTTGGTTACATTCACAAACTGTTATTATTCCTGAGAGAAGTTGGGTATAATATTATATATGTCATAAAGGAGCAGTGATTTATACCAGCAATTTTCCTTGTTGGAAATAGAAAACTTATTAGCAGGAAGAATATTGTGCAGAACAAAACTTTAAGGCGGCGTACAGACGATCGGATATATCCGATGAAAACGGTCCGCGGACCATTTCCATCGGATATGTCCGATCGGGAGTTTGATCCGATGGCGTGTACACACCATCGGATCAAATTCCCCGCCGCCGGACGGCGCGGTGACGTAGTGGTGACGCGGCGGTGACGTTGACGCCGCCGCGTCACCGCCACGTCACCGCACCAGGAAGTAAAACACTTCCGCGCATGCGCCGAATCCATTCGGCAGCGGCGCGGCGGTGGTGGGAGCCGACATGTCTGCTGGTAAGTGTACTAACCAGCAGACATGTCGGGCGGACAGATTCCCACCGGATAGATTTCAAAGCATGCTTTGAAATCTGTCGGGTGGAGAAATCTGTCCGCTAGCCCATACACACGAGCGGAGATGTCTGCTGAAACGGTCCATCGGACCGTTTTCAGCGGACATATCCCCTCGTGTGTACGCCGCCTTAACATGGATACATTATAAATGTTTGCATGTTGGAATAGTTTCTCTGTCATGAAATTACTGATAAGAAGACATGATACATTCATAAATCTTTTACCAACTTTATTATCTGTTTAGCTTGTATTATACCTATGTAGTATATAAGGCTAGGTGATTGTCTCATTTACTGTTTTTCAAATATACCCCTAGCTGTTTGAATATTTTGCTTTGCAGCCCTATCTAAAATATCAGCCAGGGCACTTCCTGATTGGAGACGTATGGTCTCTCTGTCTTAATAAACATGCTGGTGGACTACTGATTACCATACAAACTATCCTTATGGTTATGTTATGAATGTGTTAGACATATTGAATTACAATCACAGCAAAGTGTTATAATTATCTAAAAAAACAAAAAAAAAAAAAAAAAAACGTTTGAAGTTTGGTTGGTAACTTTTTATTAATTATTTTATTTTATTGGCTTACTCACAATTTTAAAGTGGAACTACAAAAACTGCAACTACAAAAACAACAGAGGGGAAGGAGCAAACACATTACCCTCGTAAAAGTTTTTTTTATTAAAAAAACAATGGAACCAATAAAATGCATACTCACAAAAGTACAATATAAAAGACCAACTAGGTGTTTGTGCCTTCCCCTCTGTTGTTTTTTGTAGTTCCATATTGGATTCCTCATCTCAGGAGGGCTGCATCCTCCAAGCATTGGGCTTTGTATGTGACGTGTCACCTGTGCCGCCATCTCCCTGTGTGGGACCTCTGAGCTCTGGAAGTGATTGCTTTCCTTTGTTCATGTTGAACAATTTTAAAGTGGGTCTGTCAAAAATCATAAATAACAGCTCACTGCAGCAAAAAAGCTTTTATATCCCTTTCCATAGTTGGTGGTGTCAGCAGGGAGTGTTGATAATAAAAAAAAAAACTTTTAAATGAGCATCTTAGCAAATGCAGTGTACAATGATATGGGAAATGATAGTGACGTAAGCACATACACATACCCACAGTCACACAGAATAAGTTGAATGGGCTGATGTCTTTATTCAAAACTTAGCAACTAAGTAACAATGTAATACTCACTTCTCTGGTGGTCCATGTCTCCTACCTTCCCTTTGTTCCAGTGCTGCAGCCTTGACTTCCTGGAGTGTTGGATGGCTGTGTCCTCCTGTAGCTTACGGTTATTTCAATCTCCATCCCATATGTCACTGTTGGGTCCCCTAGTAGGTCCCCCGTATGGGAGAAAATCATCTGACACTCCTGGAAGTGTTGAATGCTGAGAAACCCAAATGGACTAAAACCCTGTACACAGGATTGGATATCTGATGGACTCTTATCCGATAGATTTTTTCATCGGATATCCGATCAAGCTGACTTTAATACACACCATCAGTTAAAAATCCGATCGTGTCCAACGCAGTGACGTAAAACACTACGACTTGCTGAGAAAAATTAAGTTTAATGTTTCTGAGCATGCGTCGACTTGATTCTAAGCATGTGTGGATTTTTGACCGATGGATTTCCCCACAGACGATTGTTTTTTTCTATCGGTTTTTTAACCATAAGAAAAATTTAAAACAGGTTCTATTTTTTTCACTGATGGATAAAAAACAGATGGGGCCCACACACGATCGGTTTATCCGATGAAAACGGTCCATTGGTCCGTTTTCATCAGATGAACCGATCGTGTGTACAGGGCTTTAGGGGCTGGTATAAATCAAGGGTAGCTTAAATTGTCCACCACAGTGGTGCATATAAAAGCTCTTCTGCTGCAGAGGGCACAGTTAAGAATGTTTTGACAGACTGACATGGTTGATTTATATAGGTAAACTTTGAAAAAGTTGCACTTTGTTATGCCTGATAAAAAACAACACATGAAGCTTGCATTTTTAAAACATATGCCCCGTACACACGATCGGTTTTCCGATCAGAAAAAGTCAGATGAGAGCTTTTGGTAGGGAATCCCGACTGTGTTTATGCTCCATCTGACTTTTTCCAACAGGAAAACTGCCAGAAAAAGATAGAGAGCAGGTTCTATATTTTCTAGACGGAAAAAATTCCTAGCGGAAAAAACATTTGTCTATATGGAATTCCCGACGGGAAAAAAAAACATGCATGCTCTGTAACAATTCGACGCATGCTCAGAAGCATTGAACTTCTTTTACTTTTACTTGCCTCGTCGTAGTGTTGTACGTCACCGCGTTCTTAACACTCCAAAGTTCAGAGAACTTTTGTGTGACCGTGTGTATACAACACAAGCTTGAGCGGAATTCTGTCAGAAAAAACATCCAACTTTTTCCGTCCGGAAAACCGGTCGTGTGTACATCAAACATTAGAATGTGGGGGGTGTGGCTACCACACAGCTGAATGGATGGATGAGACCAGAGCTCCACTTCAGCGTCGGGGAAATCAGCTATCCAAGGCACCGAGGGCTGTTCCAAACTACACCTACGGACGGCTAACATCCCGCTCGACACCCGGGGATGACAAAGAAGCGAAAATCCGCTGCTCATCTGGCGAAACTGGAGGACTTCTTCTCCCCTAAGCCCAGCAGGGTGTCCCAAGATGGCGCCGGCGGCGGATCTCCAGCCTCCATAGGAGGATCATCTGCCTGCACACCGAGCCCTGGATCGAGGGAAGGGTCACACCGCCACTCTCTGGCAGCTTCTACTCCACTCTCCTGCAGCCCGGTGAAGTCAAGGCCCCGCTTGTCTGCTGAACCGCATGGCTCCAAGGTTAGAGTGCTGCAGGGGTCTATGGAGGATACACGTGAGCTTGCTGCTCCTATCAATACATTCCCCACTTCCAACCTGCCTGTCTCAGACACCACATTAAAGGACATGCTGGTCTCCCTGCACAGCTCCCTACATTCAGACCTGATGGAATGCATGAGGAGCTTTAAGGCCTCGTACACACGCGGGGATATGTCCGCTGAAAACGGTCCGATGGACCGTTTCAGCAGACATCTCCGCTCGTGTGTATGGGCTAGCGGACAGATTTCTCCACCCGACAGATTTCAAAGCATGCTTTGAAATCTTTCCGGTGGGAATCTGTCCGCCCGACATGTCTGCTGGTTAGTACACTTACCAGCAGACATGTCGTCCCCCACCGCCGCCGCGCCGCCGCCGAATGGATTCGGCGCATGCGCGGAAGTGTTTTACTTCCTGGTGCGGTGACGTGGCGGTGACGCGGCGGCGTCAACGTCACCGCCACGTCACCGCGCCGTCCGGCGGCGGCGAATTTGATCCGATGGTGTGTACACGCCATCGGATCAAGCTCCCGATCGGACATATCCGATGGAAATGGTCCGCGGACCGTTTTCATCGGATATGTCCGATCGTGTGTACGAGGCCTAAGATGGAGATGGGGGAGCTGGGCGGAAGGGTAGACCACGTGGAAAAGAAAATGGGCGAATATGCTTCCTCTTATAATTCTCTGGTGGACTCTCACAATGATCAGTCAGATGAAGTCGCATGGCTCAGGGCTAAAGTCGCAGATCTCGCAGGAACAACATTAAACTGCGTGGTGTCCCTGAAACTGTCCTGCCTGCCCAGCTCCATCAATATGCCCAAGAACTCATGGGGCCATTCCTGCCCTCCACGAAAGAGTCTGAGCTACTGGTTGATAGGATCCATCGCCTGCCCAAACCTGCGCACCTCCTGGACAATGTACCTAGAGATTTCCTGATGCGGGTGCATTTTTACCATGTAAAGGATCAGTTCATGCTAGCCTTCCGCAAGAATTCCCAGCCATCTGATCGCTATTCTAATCTACAAGTGTTTGCTGACCTCTCGCAGTACACTATGCAGAGACGCAGGTCCCTCCTGCCTGTCACAAAGGCGCTCCGCAACCACAACATCATTTACAAGTGGGGCCAACCGACTAAGCTCACTATAACCAAAGATGGTGCTACATGTGTAGTTACAAACCTGGAAGAGGGGCTTGCACTTTTGCGGAAATGGGATATCCTGCCTGAACACCCCCCTGTAGAAGCAGCTTCCTCTTCCACATCCAAGGTTCAGACTCAAGATGACCGGACACTGGTGTCGCACAAACCAACAAAAATAAGCCATAAAGCCCCTGTCAGGAGGGATGATAGATCAGACCCGTGTGACTGCACAGAGAGACCAGACAATATGATTAGTGAAGTAAAAGGTGATTAATTATAAGTAAATAAGGACAACCAGTGAAAACAGCAACAATATATAATCAAAAGGGAATACCGTACACATAGGTCAAGCCAGGCCGAGGTCATACACAAGGGGCATCAGCAGATGGGACAGGACGGAGCAGGGGTCGGATGGATGGACTAGCTGCAGGATACGGACTAAGGGGAGACAGGGATCAGGAAGCAGGGCAGACAAGTCCAGGCGGGATCAGGGATCAGGATCATAGAACAGGATCGAGGTACCAAATCAGGATCAGAAGACGGGTCAGGTTACAGGCTTAGGTCCAGAAGGTATGAAGATACCAGGGCGAGCTCTGCTTGAGCTCACCGGGTATAAATAGGGGGTGTGTTAATTACGTTCAGGTCACACCTGAACGCAGGAAAGGCTGTGAGCTCCAGAAGACCAAGAACCCCCCGCTGGTGGAGGCCGGTACTGCAGCCAGAATAACAGGCATATTTACCAGCAGGGGGGATCATTCCTGACAGTACCCCCCCTCAAAGGAGTGGCCTCCGGACGCTCCAACCAGTTGTTGCTGGGGAAGGCTCATGGCGTCAAGCCAGGTAGTGGACAAGGGCTCCGGGTCATCGAGCTGGGCAGAGGGCATAGGCTGTGGGTCATCCAGCTGGGCAGAAGACGAAGGCTCCGGGTCATCGAGCTGGGCAGAAGACGAAGGCTCCGGGTCATCGAGCTGGGCAGAGGGCATAGGCTCCGGGTCATCGAGCTGGGCAGAGGGCATAGGCTCCGGGTCATTGAGCTGGGCAGCAGACAAAGGCTCCGGGTCATCGAGCTGGGCAGCAGACAAAGGCTCCGGGTCATCGAGCTGGGCAGCAGACAAAGGCTCCGGGTCATCGAGCTGGGCAGCAGACAAAGGCTCCGGGTCATCGAGCTGGGCAGCAGACAAAGGCTCCGGGTCATCGAGCTGGGCAGCAGACAAAGGCTCCGGGTCATCGAGCTGGGAAGCAGACAAAGGCTCCGGGTCATCGAGCTGGGCAGCAGACAAAGGCTCCGGGTCATCGAGCTGGGCAGCAGACAAAGGCTCCGGGTCATCGAGCTGGGCAGCAGGCTCCGGGTCATTGAGCTGGGCAGCAGGCATAGGAACGAGCGGCTGGCAGACTGGCACAGGGACAGCAGGCTGGCAGACTGGCACAGGGACAGCAGGCTGGCAGACTGGCACAGGGACAGCAGGCTGGGCAGCGGACTGGAAGTCATTAAGCCGGGCAGCAGACTGGAAGTCATCAAGCCGGGCAGCAGACTGGAAGTCATCAAGCCGGGCAGCAGACTGGAAGTCATCAACCTGGGCAGCAGACTGGAAGTCATCAACCTGGGCAGCAGACTGGAAGTCATCAACCTGGGCAACAGACTGGAAGTCATCAAACTGGGCAGCGGACTGGAAGTCATCAAACTGGGCAGCGGACTGGAAGTCATCAAACTGGGCAGCGGACTGGAAGTCATCAAACTGGGCAGCGGACTG
Source organism: Rana kukunoris (assembly GCA_029574335.1). Classification (NCBI taxonomy): domain Eukaryota; kingdom Metazoa; phylum Chordata; class Amphibia; order Anura; family Ranidae; genus Rana; species Rana kukunoris. The sequence continues at coordinate 333,945,694 of CM056053.1, read as the reverse complement.
GAAATCATCAACCTGGGCAGCGAACTGGAAGTCATCAACTTGGACAGCGGACTGGAAGTCATCAACCTGGGCAGCAGACTGGAAGTCATCAACCTGGGCAGCAGACTGGAAGTCATCAACCTGGGCAGCAGACTGAAAGTCATCAAACTGGGCAGCAGACTGGAAGTCATCAAACTGGGCAGCGGACTGGAAGTCATCAAACTGGGCAGCGGACTGGAAGTCATCGAGCTGGGCAGCAGACTGGAAGTCATCGAGCTGGGCAGCGGACTGGAAGCCATCAAGCTGGGCAGCGGACTGGAAGTCATCAAGCTGGGCAGCGGACTGGAAGTCATCGGACTGGCAAGCTGGCACAGGAACATCAGGTTGGCGGGCTGGCACAGGAACACCAGGGTGGCAGGCTGGCACAGGAACAAGCTGAGCAGATGTCACTGGAACAAGCTGAGCAGATGGCACTGGAACAAGCTGAGCAGATGGCACTGGAACAAGCTGAGCAGATGGCACTGGAACAAGCTGAGCAGATGGCACTGGGACAGGCTGAACAGGTGGCACTGGGACAGGCTGGGTAACTGGCACGATGGTGTGAGTTGGGAAGTACTTCCGTTTCTTTTTAGACTTAGACACTACAGGTTTGTTAACAGAAGCGATGTATGAAGAAGATGGATTTAAGTAGGAGGAGGGGTTGGAATATGGCAGAGACACAGGGATGGTGACTGGAGGAGGTTCTTGTGGAGTTGTTACAGGTGGATTATAGGCAGGGTAGGTACAATTAGTAGAAATTGGGTAGTAATATTTGGTAGTGTGCGGAATTAACTGGGCGAAAGCTGAGGTTGTCATTGGCGATGGGCGGATAGGTCCTTGGGAAGGTAGGTGGTTAATAGCAGGGTTGGAACGGACAGGTGGATTAAAGGCAGGGTAGGTACAATTAGTAGAAACTGGGTAGTAATATTTGGTAGGATGCTGAATTATCTGAGCTGGGGTTGCCATTGGTGATGGACAGATGGATCCCTGAGAAGGCAGAGGGTTAATAGTAGGGCTGGAACGGACTGGCTTGGCTGGAATCAGGAGATCTGACCATGACTGCAGCACAGGTTGAACAAAAGCAGGTTCATACACACCTTGTCTAATCAGAGCCTGCACAGAATCAATACACTCAGATAACTTTTGCTGGGGACAGGAGGAATAATACTCATCAAAAGACGCCGGATCATCCTCTAATAACCACACCAGGGATTCAACTTGGTCATGACTGAAGGGGGGAGAGAAATCGTCCCTACCGACAGGAATAGATGACAGGGCTGGTTTTACACACAACCGAATTAATGGCTGGACATCATTAAACGTCATGTAACCCTGATCCACACAGGAATGAGCTAATCGGATAGTTTCCATTAGCTGGTCACTAGTCCAACCCTCCAAAACCTGGCGACAATACCCTTCATCCTCTTCAGCCAGCAGAGAATAATAAAGGATGTCATCGTAATCCATGTTTAGAGCAATGCACTACACCAGGATGGTTCCCAAATGCAGTCACGTCTGATCAAGAGTGGCCCTGGTATACTGTCAGGAGGGATGATAGATCAGACCTGTGTGACTGCACAGAGAGACCAGACAATATGATTAGTGAAGTAAAAGGTGTTTAATTATAAGTAAATAAGGACAACCAGTGAAAAAAGCAACAATATATAATCAAAAGGGAATACCGTACACATAGGTCAAGCCAGGCCGAGGTCATACACAAGGAGCATCAGCAGATGGGACAGGACGGAGCAGGGGTCGGATGGATGGACTAGCTGCAGGATACGGACTAAGGGGAGACAGGGATCAGGAAGCAGGGCAGACAAGTCCAGGCGGGATCAGGGATCAGGATCATAGAACAGGATCGAGGTACCAAATCAGGATCAGAAGACGGATCAGGTTACAGGCTTAGGTCCAGAAGGTATGAAGATACCAGGGCGAGCTCTGCTTGAGCTCGCCGGATATAAATAGGGGGTGTGTTAATTACGTTCAGGTCACACCTGAACGCAGGAAAGGCTGTGAGCTCCAGAAGACCAAGTACCACCCGCTGGTGGAGGCCGGTACTGCAGCCAGAATAACAGGCATATTTACCAGCAGGGGGGACCATTCCTGACAGCCCCTGTGCCTCAGGAATACAGCTTTTTTTAGTTTCATAAGTTCCCTGACTTCTCTGGAGTTCTCTCCCCACGAATTCCCCCTCCTTGAACTATGTGCAGCTGCCCTACATTCAGGTTCCGAAAGGAATCTCCCTTTTAATCCCTACTGTTTTTTGTTTATGTTTTGACTCTATTACTTTCAGTTCTTACAATATTTTCCTTGCTTCGTTCGAGATGGATACTGTGCTGTTTCTACTGAAGACATCCCGCTCATCGCCTACATTCACCACCTGGGCCTTACTGAATCTGGAAGATCGACGGCAGTATTGTGAGGTACTGTTATCTTTCTCTTTTGTTACCACCTATGGCCCTCACAATAACTTCCTTTAATGTCAGAGGCTTGAACCACCCGGTCAAGCGGGCCTCTGTGTGGAAGGAAGCTCTAAAGCTACGCTCGGATGTCCTTTGCCTGCAGGAAACCCACCTGCCGGCATCTGGTACGCCTTCCTTCCGCCACAACAAATTCCCACATATCTTTCAGGCCTCTGCTCCCAAAATACAAAGAGGAGTTCTAATTGCCATCAAGGACTCTGTGAATTTTTCTCTCCAGGAGTCGCTGGTTGATACCGATGGTAGGTTCCTGGTCTTGGTTGGAATTTTTAACAACAAATTATACACACTGGTCAACCTTTATGCGCCCAACGCCCACCAGCTTTGCTTCTTGAGGAGACTCTTTAGCAAAATTAATAAGATAAGAAAAGGTGCCTTGATCATGTGTGGTGACTCTAACTTGACAGTTGACTTCAAGATGGACACCACATCCAAGTCCAAGCGGCTTCAACCTGTGCTTCAACCTCTGCTGCACGCTGAGAATGTATTAGATGTCTGGAGATGCCAGCACTCCAGTGAGAGAGACTATTCCTTCCATTCCTTCAGACATAACTCATATTCACACATGAATGAATGAATGAAAACTTATATAGCGCAGCACATGCAAAGTAAATCGCCTCTGGGCGCTTGTTGTTCCTGTCTCCTTTGAGATCAAAAGAGATGAGTCTTGATCTTTCTCCTGAAGACTAAGTGGTTTTCCTCCAACCGAATGCTGGCTGGTAAGGCGTTCCATAGTCTGGGACCTTGGACAGCGAATCTCCTGTCTCCTTTGGACTTGTATCTGGCTTTCGGTATCAGAAGCCGATTTTGATTGGTGGATCGTAGAATACGATTGGGATTGTGAGCTTTTATTTTTTCGCATGGTTAATGGGGAGCATTCCCATGGATACATCTCTGCGTTAGACAGAGTGCTTTAAAGGTGATTCTGTCTTTAACTGGTAACCAGTGAAGGGATCTCAGTAAAGGTGAGATTGATTCCCAGGGTTTTTTCCCAGTCACAAGTCTGGCGGCCGTATTTTGAACGACTTGAAGACGAGCGATTTGGTACTTGGGGAGTCCGAGGTAAAGGGCATTTGCATAGTCCAGTCTGGAGTTTACAATCGCTCCCACCACGACCGCTATGTCTTTCTTGGGAATAAAAGGAGTGAGTCTGCGTAGTAGGCGCAGCAGATGGTGAGATCCGCTGACAACTGACCCTATTTGTGCGTCCATTGTCATGTAGGAGTCAAAAATGACCCCAAGACTTTTGACTTTGGAGCTAGGGGTGATGGTTTTGCCCAGAATGGGCGGGGGGATCCAAGTTGTTGTCGGTTGATTCCTACGCTTGGCGTGAAACAGAAGAAGTTCTGTTTTCGCTCCGTTGAGTTTGAGATAACTCTTTGTCATCCAGTCCTCTATCAAAGAGAGACAGGTCTCTAGATTGAGGTGGTGATCCTTCTTATTGCAAATGCGGAAGTACAGTTGCGTGTTGTCTGCATATGAGTGATATAGCAGTTTTTGGCTGCTGATGATTTCGAAAAGAAGACGCACATAGATGTTGGATAACATCGGCGACAGGGGAGATCCTTGAGGGACCCCGCACGATAATGTGCGTTTTTCCAAGGTGAAGGGTCCTAGCTTCACTATTTGCGATCGGTTTTCCAAAAAAGAGGAGAACCAGGATAGATCGCTTTCTGCGACTTTGGCTATTTTAGCCAGCCGAGTCTATAACAGCTTGTGATCTACTGTATCAAAGGCTGCACTTAGGTCCAGCAGAACCAGAAGAGAAGATTCTCCTTCGTCTGCGGCCTCGAGAACGTCGTCCCATATCTTAAGCAATGCTGTTTCCGTCCCGTATCCGGGACGGAATCCTGATTGCAATGGATCGAGTAAGTTGTGGGTATCTAGATGCTGTTGCAGCTGCTGAACCACTACTTTCTCCATTACCTTGGAGAGAACATTTAGGCCTGTTATGGGGCGCCAGTGAAGTGGGTCCTTAGGATCCAGGGTGGCTTTCTTCAAGATAGGTTGAATAGTGCCCTCCTTCAGCTGGGAGGGCATTTTGCTCTCCCTGAAGGATTGGTTGATAAGCTGCGTGACAGGAGGTGCCAGGATGTCGGCGCATTCCTTCAGCAGTTTGGTGGGGATAATATCATTTGGCGCAGTGCTGTTGCGCAGAGTGCCGATGATATTTTTTGTGGTCTGAATGGAGATGGGTTCCAGCGTGAACTCACCTAACTGTGGTGAATTACTGCAGGTGTTGTGTAAATAACTACGGGGGCTAGGAGAGAGATTGTTTTGCTGAATGCTTTGCCGGATTGCTTCAATTTTGTTAATGAAGCAATCCGATAACTCATCACAAAATTCTTGTGTTTCCAAGTTGGGGGCTTCAAGACATCCTGGATTCATGGTCTGAGTGACCAGCTTGAAGAGTTCGCGGGGGCGGTTTAGGGCACTGTTGATAGCCTCAGAAAAATAGTTTTTCTTGGCCTCGAAGATTTGCTTGTAGTATTTTCTGGTTATTGCCTTGTAGATCAAGAAGTTCTCATCAAAAGAGCTTCTTTTCCAGGCGGCTTCTGCCCTTCTGCGCTCTTGCTTCAGTAACGCCAGCTGGTTGTTGAACCAGCTGGAGTTGTTTTTCCGGATCTGGGTCTTTCGTTTCGGCGCTATCAAGTCAGCTGACTGCAATAGTGCTGTGTTTATGGCCTCTATTGTTTCTTCCGCCGTTTGGTGCGGTTGAATTGTCTTTATTTTTTCCCCTAACGTGACTTTGAAGAGTTCCGAGTGGAGCTTCTTCTGACGCTTTTGTTAAGGGGGGGAATTCGGAAATAATGAATTTAATTGTATGGTGATCTGTCCATGGCAATGGTTCATTTTCCACGATTTTTATTTCCAGATCTTGTCTGAAAATAAGATCGAGTGTGTGACCTGAAGCATGTGTGGGCCCACATACTAATTGCTGAAGCCCTAATCCTTCCAGATGGTTGATGCAGGCGTCGGCAACGGGGTCTTGCAGGGAGTTGGCCCAGAGGTTAAAGTCCCCTTGCAGCAGCAGGTGTTTGCTGTTCAGGGTATAAGTGGAGACAAAGTCTGTCAATGATGGGAGAAGCTGCGATTTTGGGCCGGGTGGCCTATAGCAGAGTAGAATCCGGACGGTCTCCTGGCAGTTTACTTGCAGTTGAAGAGTAAGGGTTTCCATGAATGGAAGAGGGTTTTGAAGGCTTGGTTTTGTGATCGCAAGATGCGTCTTATGGATCACCGCCAATCATCCTCCTCTTTGCCCTATTCTATTTTCCGTTATAATACGGTAGTTTTCTGGCACCAATTCTCCTAGAATGGTGTTACAGTCGGCTGTGAGCCAGCTCTCTGTAATAAAGAGGCAGTCTAAGTCATGTTGCAATAAGAAATCATGGATTTCTAATCAGTGTTTTACTGCCGATCTAGTGTTAATCAAAGCACATGATATGTGCTTCGGCTGTGGTAACTGGCTGCGATTTTTGGTAGTCGATCGTCGCTCGATCCTCAAAAGTCGCAGATTTCTTAGGGTCTTTTTGGTAGCGGCCGACAGAATTGCGGCAAATCGCTCCAGATCCCAAATGTTCTCCGCCGAGTATTGCCGATTAACCATGGCGGGCATAGACTTGAATCTGGTAGATACGATTTTGTTACAAAGGGTCTCCTCGTCCGCCATTTATGACATCACGTGGTCTGACTACGCACCTGTGTCTGTGGTGGTGGACGGGGAAGCCCCGGTCTCCTCGTCCTATGTCTGGAGGGCCGACTCTTACCTGCTCCAGCAGCCCTCTTAGATATCTTACCTGTCTACTCACCTGAAGGAATTCTTCTCAGTGAACTCTGGGTCTGTTGCTAATCCATTTTCTGTATGGTGTGCCCATAAGGCCTATATCAGGGGTATTTTGATTCAGCTTGGTGCGCGGGTAAAGAGGCAGAGAGCACAGAAGCTGGACTCTATCCTTTCTAAAATTAGTTCCCTAGAAGCACAGAATAAGCAGACTCCTGACATCTCGACAGCTGCTAAACTATTTGGGTTGTGCTCGGACCTCAGGAGACTGCTGCTTGAGCGTTATGACAAACGTGTGCAGTCTCTTAGGCCTCGTACACACGAGCAGACAGATTTGTTCAAATCTGTCTGTCCGACAGATTTGAACAAATCTGTCTGCTGGGATTTTGGTTTGCTCGCATGTACACACGAGCAAACCAAAATCCCCGCCAGCAGACAGCGCTCTGACATGTCGGTGACGTGGCGGTGACGTTGACGCCGCCACGTCACCGCACCAGGAAGTGAAACACTTCCGCGCATGCGTCGAAATCATTCGGCGCGTGTGCGAGAAGACATGTCTGCTGGTTAGCATACTAACCAGCAGACATGTCGGGCGGACGGGTTCCCAGCCGACAGATTTCAAAGCATGCTTTGAAATCTGTCGGGTGGCCAAATCCGTCTGTTTGCCCGTACACACGATCGAATCTGTCTGCTGAAACGGTCTAGCAGACCGTTTCCAGCAGACAGATTTGATCGTGTGTACGAGGCCTTAGACTGACTCACTATGCATCAGGTGAGTGAGTGAGTGAAGAACTTATATAGCCAGCACATGCACAGGCACATGCCTCTGGGCGCTTGTTGTTCCTGTCTCCTTTGACATCAAAAGAGATACGTTTTGATCTTTCTTCTAAAGGCCAAGTGGTTTTCCTACAACTGAATGCTGGTTGGTAAAGCGTTCAAGTCTTCCAGACTTGTATCTGGCTTTGGGTATCTGGAGCAGATTTTGGTTGGTGGATCGCAGAACGCGATTGGAGTTGTGAGCTTTTAGTTTTTTGCATAGATATCGGGGGGCCTTCCCATGGATGCACTTATGCGTCAGACAGAGTGCCTTAAAAGCAATTCTGTCTTTTACTGGCAACCAGTGAAGGGTTCTCAGCGAAGATGAGATTGATTCCCATGGTTTTTTCCCAGTCACAAGTCTGGCGGCCGTATTTTGAACGACTTGCAGACGAGATATTTGGTACTTTGGGAGTCCAAGATAGAGGGCATTTGCATAGTCTGGTCTGGAGTTTACAATTGTTCCCACCACGATTGCTATGTCTTCTTTAGGTATAAAAGGAATAAGTCTACGTTGTAGGCGCAGCAGATGGTGAGATCCGCTGACTACTGACCCTATTTGTGCATCCATTGTCATGTAGGTGTCGAAGATGACCGCGATACTTTTAACCACTTAAGACCCAGACCAATATGCTGCTAAATGCCCAGAGGCGTTTTTACAATTCGTCACTGCGTCGCTTTAACAGACAATTGCGCAGTCGTGCGACGTGTCTCCCAAACAAAATTTGCATCCTTTTCTTCCCACAAATAGAGCTTTCTTTTGATGGTATTTGATTGTCTCTGCGATATTTATTTTTTGCGATATAAAAGGAAAAAGACTGACATTTTTGAAAAAAAATGATATTTTCTACTTTTTTTTATAAGAAAAATCGAATAAACTAAATTTTAGTCAAACATTTAGGCCAAAATGTATTTTTAGCCACAAAAATCGCAATAAAAAAAAACTAGCTACCTAGTGGCAACAGTGACACTAATACAGTGATCACAAAACTGATCGCTTAGTGACACTGGCAATAGGGGGTGAAAGGGTTAACTAGGGCGGTGATCAAGGGGTTAAAACATTATTAGGGGGGGTAGGGGGCTACCCTGGACCTAACATTAACTGCCTGTCACACTAACTGTCACACTGACACTAAATGCAGTGATCAGTAAATTTATGATCACTGCATTCAGTGACACTGTGACAGGGGACTGGGGGGGACTGGGGTGTGATCAGGGGGTGATCGGGAGGGTTTTATGTGCCTATGTGTACTGTGTTAGTGTAGTGTTGGTGCAAACTCACTGTGTGATGTCTTCTCTCCTCAGCGGCGGTTGAAATGACCGCCACGAGGAGAGATTACATCACTCCCCCCACAGGCAGAGGGCAGGGGAGTGTGCGGATTGGCTGGGAGCGATCGAAAGGGGTGGCTAGAAACGAATAGCCACCCCCTCATTCTGGATCGCTCCTGCAGCCACGGGGACCGCCGCAAGTACCGGGGGGGGTCCGATCTGACCCCCAACCCACGTCTAGGCAGGGACGTACAGGTACGCCAATGTGCCTGTCCATGAAATTCTGCTGATGTAGATGTACATGCGGCGGTCCTTAATAGTGTTGCTCACGAATATTCGCATTGCGAATATTCGCTACGAATATTGCATATTCGAGTATTCGCGAATAACTTGAATATTGCGGCGAATATTCGCTATGGCGAATATTCGTATTTTTTCAAATTTATTTTTAAAACAGATCACATCCTAGTGATCTCCATCGACGTCTAAAAGCATTGCTGGTATGATTAGAGAGAGACCCTGGGCCGAGTAGCTGATGCGACTCTTTTATGTTGCCGAAAATTTGCATTGCAAATTTTCGGCAACATAAAAGAATCGCATCAGCTACTCGGCCCTTCTTTTGCATCAGAGCCAATCAGAATAACTCGAATATTCGGCAAAAGGAATATTGCGCGATATTCCTTTTGCCGAATATTCGAGTTATTCTGATTGGCTCTGATGCAAAAGAAGCGCGGAGAAGATAATCGCGCAATAGGAATATTGCGCGATTATCTTCTCCGCCCTTCTTTTGCCCCCTTATTCTCCTTTCTTTTAAGTAGAGTTAGTGTAGAGTTAGTGTTTAGTGCATATTAGTTTAGTAATACAGGAAATGATCTCCGTTTATGAGAATTTCGCAATCATTTTCGCATTAGCGAAATTTCGCAACATTTTTTTGGATAAAATATCACGAATATTCGATATTAGCGAATATTCGCGAATATTCTTCTATATATTCGCGCAATATCGCGAAATCGAATATGGCGTATTCCGCTCAACACTAGTCCTTAAGGAGTTAAATTTGGCGATAGGGGTGATGATTTGGCCCAGAATGGGCGGGGGTGTCCAAGTTGTTGCAAGTTGATTCTTTCGACTGGTGTGAAACAGGAGAAGTTCTGTTTTGGAGCTGTTGAGTTTAAGATAACTCTTTGTCATCCAGTTTTCTATCAAAGAGAGGCATGTCTCTAGACTGAGAAGATGATCCTTTTTGTTGCAGATGCGAAAATACAGTTGTGTGTCATCTGCATATGAGTGATAAAGTAGTTTTTGGCTACTGATGATTTCAAAGAGAGGGCGAAGATAGATGTTGAATAGCACCGGCGACAGATGGGATCCTTGAGGGACTCTGCATGACACTGTGCGTTTTTCAGAAGTGAAAGGTCCCAGTTTCACTATTTGTGATCAGTCTTCCAGAAAAGAGGAGAACCATGATAGATCACCTTCTGCGACTCTGGCTACTTTAGCTAGGCGAGTCAGTAATAGTTTGTGGTTTACCGTGTCGAAAGCTGCACTTAGGTCCAACAGAACTAGAAGACAAGATTCTCCTTTGTCTGCGGCCTCGAGAGCGTCATCCCATATTTTGAGTAATGCTGTTTCCATCCCGTGTCCGGGACGGAAACCTGATTGAAAAGGATCGAGCAAATTATGGGAATCCAAGTGATGTTGTAGCTGTTGTACCACTACTTTCTCCATCACTTTAGAGAGGACATTTAGGCCTGTTATAGGATGGCTGTGTTTTGGGTCTTTGGGGTCGAGGGTGGGTTTCTTTCAAATAGGTTTAATAATACCTTGTTTTAAGCAGGTGGGCACTATACCTTCTTTGAATGACTGGTTTATAAGCTGCATGATAGGCGGTGCCAGGTACATTTTTGCCTCAGCGATTGAAAAATCGCAGAGTGAAAACTACTATCCCCTTCCTTATAAGAAACTCAGATGGTGGTAAACTTTACAATCCTCAGGACATAGCTAACTCTTTTGCAGAGTTTTACTCCTCCCTTTATAATCTCAGGGAGAACCCCTCCACCCCCCAACCTACGGAAGACATCATCCGATCCTTCCTGGCTGATTTAGCACTGCCTTCATTGTCCCCCTCTCAGCTAGATTCCCTTTAATCTGCCGGTTATGGAGTCTGAGATCCTGAGGGCTATTAAAACTCTCCCTAACGGGAAGTCACGGGGTCCGAATGGACTCCCCAATAGTTATTATAAGACCTTTGACTCCCTCTTGACCCCCATGTTAGGCAAAGTGTTCTCAGAAGCAATGCTCCCTGCCTCTTTCCCAGATGAAATGCTTAAAGCCTTTATTGTGACTATTCCAAAGCCGGGGAAGGCACCTACTACGCCTGCCAATTTCCGTCCTATCTCCCTGTTGAACACAGATGTGAAAATGTATGCCAAAATTTTAGCGTATAGATTGCTCCCAATTCTGCCATCTCTGATTAACCCGGGCCAGACAGGGTTTACCTCGGGGCAGACAATCATCTGATGCGACTAGGAGGGTCATTGTTTTGGTGCATCGTGCTGGTGCCAGTCGGACGCCTTCTCTGCTCCTCTCTCTGGATACGGAGAAGCCGTTCGACAGGGTACACTGGGGTTACATGGTCCAGGTTCTTGAGAAATTTGGGTTTTCTGGCTCCATCCTATCGGAGATTCTGGCGCTGTATTCCTCCCCATGTGTGCAGGTCTACACCTCCAATATGCTCTCCTCCCCTTTCAATATAACGAATGGCACCAGACAGGGGTACCCTCTGTCCCTTTCTATTTTTAACCTTCTCATAGAGCCCCGAGCGGAAAAAATTAGAACTCATGCGGGGACTCCTGGCTTTTTATTATCGGGTCGGTCTCACAACATAAGTTTGTTCGCAGAAGACATCATTCTTTTCTTGACCTTTCCACACTCTTCCCTGCCTCAGGCACACGACAGAGTTCAGTCGCATTTCCTACTATGAAATTAACTACACAAAATACCTTATACTAGGTCTCAATCTCTGACCTCGCCTCCAATCTCACTTGCAAGTCTCCTTCCCCTATTCCTGGGCCACTTCTAGTATACCGTATGTAGGGCTCCAAATTAAAGCTGACTTATCTAAGCTGTCTGATACTAATTATATTCCATTGGTAGACAAAATATCTAAGGAAGCTACTCGCTTAGCCAAAGTCGAACTGACATGGTGGGGACGCTCAGCTTCTTTTAAAATGTTACTTCTCCCTTTTAAAATGTTACTTCTCCCCCAAATTCTATATATTTTCCACACACTACCTATCCCATTGAAACATAGTCATCTCCAATCCTTAAATACCGTTCTTCATCGTTACATATGGGGCTCCAAACGTCCTAGATGTGCTAGATCCCTGCTGATTAAGCACAGATCTGTAGGGGGAACGGGCTTAGTTGATATTTAGGACTACCATCGAGCAGCCATACTAACTCAACTTAGACGCTGGATATCCCCAACCCCTGATATTTTGTGGTGGGGCATAGAACAGGCCCTTAGTCCGACTGCAGATCTTCGTAGTACCCAGATCCTTGATACTTGGCAACCTCTGTCCCTGCGTCAAATGCCGTTGACGTTCCAAGCATCCTTACTAGCATGGAGGGAGTTGCGCAATCTGGCGTCCACATCTCCCAACACTGTTCCTGTTCTTACTCCCATTGAGACCCTGGCATGCGTTATACCATACACCTCTTTTTCCGATTGGGCGGCTAGGGGCATCACTTGGATTGAATATCTGTATTGCTATGATGAGCTCAAACCATTTGACAAGCTTGCAGCAGAATATGATCTGCTGCATACAGATTGCTTCAAACATGCTCAAGCTTTTCACTTTCTCAGAACATTGAAGTCCCGACACATAATAATACAAGATGACATTTGGCAATTCTATTCTAAAGTGACCCAATCCCCTAAAGGAATTTCCCTCTTTTATGACCTTTTACAGGATAAATTACATTTCACGGTGTCGTCCCCCCTCCGCAAGTGGGAAGTAGATCTGGGTAAAACATTTACACCAAACCAGTCGCAGTACTCATTCAAACTTATATATAAAGCCTCCAGGTATGTCAATCACTGGGAGCTCTCTCAGAAAATAGCCCAGAGATGGTACCTTACCCCATATCGTATAGCTAAGTTTTGCCCTTCAGCCTCTCCGCTTTGCTGGAGGGACTGCGGTGCTGTAGATAACATCTTCCATGTCTTCTGGCTCTGCAAGAACCTTACCAGTTTCTGGAGAGGTGTGTTTAGATGCATCTCACCTATAACAGGTATACTAACGCCCCTTCCCCTACCCCTTAATTGGCGCTACTGAACCTGGGTATAGAGGGATTTCCCTTGGAGTTTCGGATTGTAGTCACCCATATTCTGCTACAGTAGCTGCTAGACTGCTGCTGGCTAGAAACTGGAAATCCAATAAGGTCCCTAGCGTTACGGAGGTCCTTGAAATTACTCGAACTAACTACACCTTTGAGACCTTGTTGGCGAACAGGGAGGGTAGGAGAGATAAGTTCGATAAGCTGTGGAAGCCCTGGGTGGAATGGTTCAACTTGCAGTAGAATTGACTTGTCTTCATTTATGTTTTGTTCTTTTATGATGTGTTTTAAGCAAAATGCCTTTGTAGGACCATGTTTATAGTGCTCTTAAGGTTATCCATCCCTTCTCCTTGTCCACTCTTCCTTTCCCTATATTCCCTCTTTCTTCCCCTTTCTCTTTCCCTCTACTACACCTTGCCTTGGCGGCGGACTTAGTGCCCTCCTGGTTTTGTTACCTCATTGATTTGTGTATTGGCTATCAGCTAATGCTTAAAATGATTGCTTGTTTTCTTATGACTGTCCATGTTGTACAATCTTCCCTATTGTTTCCTGGGAATGCCTCTGTTTTTCCTTGTTTGCACTTTGAAAATGTTTTCAATAAAAACTATTGTAAAGAGAAACATTAGAATGCAAACTCCTTAGAGAGGTAAGGACTGATTTGAATAGTAAGTTTCATTCAATAATGCAAATAGAAAATCCCATGGCATGTGAAAACAAATGGCTTTCAAAGCTACAGGAAACCATCTTTTTTATGACAACCACCATTCATCTTAGGATATAAATCATAAATGACTTCATCTGTTATGTTTTCCTTTCTATTTTAAAGAATGAACATTTTACTGTTACAGCTTTCTAGGCTCTCTCACTTGTCTTTCTCTTCCCTTCTCACTGTTATTTTCCTATTATTTTCCTATTTTTTTCTTCTTATTTCTTTGTTTTGTGTGCACAATCACCTCAAGCAGGAAATCGGACTACACCGTGTTTATTTTAGAACAACCTTATTCTATGTTCATTAAACATTTTGCTTCCAACTCACACACTCCAAGTAGTAAAGCATTGCTGTTCTCGTGTTTTCTACATGTGCCTAGTAAAAAATCTTAAAGATATAAAAAGAAATGTCGTATGTTATCAAATACTGCATAATACAGTGGGTCTCATTTATGAATGCGCCTAGGAGGATCTGTTTTGCTCATTTTAATTATCCCGAACTGCTGTGGGATAATTACAGTTTGACAATGTGACAGTCTGAGACAATTCTTCACTCTGGCACCCTCATAAGTGAAGACTAATATCATCAGTGTTTCTTCCTAGGCTCTGATCTTAACAAACCTAATTATATCTTCCAGCATCCTATTGCTATGTAACTAGAAGGTGTGGCTGGTTAGAGATTTCCTATGGTGATAAAAAAGATTTAAATTTGGAAAAAAATATCCCCACAAATAATCTATCCGTGGATCAAATTAAATGGTTGACAACACAACTGAAAGCACCAATAGTTAAGCATATAACCTTCCACTTTAGCATACATGCAATGAACGGAGAAGCAGAGAAGACAGCTTGGAGTCCTTGGACAGAGTTTGGGGCAGGTAATTCATGCCTATAACTCACAGTCAGGAGAGATATTCAGGTGCACCAAAATTACTATGGCAAACAGTTGATTGACAACTCGTTACCAGCTATTTTAGACCTAACTGTCCGACACTCCATCTTCCTTATAAAACAAAATGCATTCTGTGTAAGTTAAAAATAATTAGATAGTGAAAATCATATGCACTAGAAATAAACATACTGAACAGTAATAAAGTAAATTTCATGTGGTTTTAAATTAATATACTGTATAACTGATGGGGATAGTTTTAACATCTAGGACCTGTACATTATTTGATATTAAATATGTTAAGTGGCATTATTTTTGTGGACTGTAAATTCCCTTAGGGTAGGAGCAGGCAGATACTGTGACTGTTTATGATATACACTCTATTACCAAGAGTATTGAGACGCTTGGCTTTACACAAACATGAAATTTAATGGCATTCCAGTCTTAATCCGTAGGGTTCAATATTGAGTTGGCGCACCCTTGGCAGCTATAACAGCTTTAACTCTTCTGGGAATGCTGTTCACAAGGTTTAGGAGTGTGTCTATGGGATTGTCTGACCATTCTTCCAGAAGCACATTTGTGAGGTCAGGCACTGATGTTGGACGAGAAGACCTGGCTCGCAGTCTCCGTTCTAATTCATCCCAAAGGTGCTCTATCCAGGTTAAGGTCAGGACTCTTTGCAGGACAGTCAAATTCCTCCCCAAACTCGCTCATCCATGTCATTATGAACCTTGCTTTGTGCACTGGTGCACAGTCATCTTGGAACATCAAGGAGCAATCCCTAAACTGTTGCCACAAAGTTTGGAGTATGAAATTGTCCAAAATGTCTTGTTATGCTGATTCCTTAGGAGTTCTCTTCACTGGAAGTAGGGGGCCAAGCCCAACACCTGAAAAACAACCCTGCACCATAATCACCCCCCATCACCAAAGATTTGGCAATGTTTACAACATTAAACTAATAGAAAAATGTCCACCCATTGCTTGTAATCGTAGAAAGACAGACCCATTTTCATGGAATTATTATGAACATATATTTGTCACCCTTAACCTCCCTGGCGGTATGATTCCTTCTGGTTTTAGGTGCTGAAAGCGGTACCATTATTTTACATCGAAATTTGGTGTATTATATTGTAGGCCTGTAATTCTCAGGAATAACTCACTTAAATCTGACCAAACAAGAGTCTAGTAGACATCCCGGGTATGATACAGTTTGAAACACAAAATTAAAATATAATAAATAACTATAAATAATTATAACAAATAATAATGTAATTATAATAAAAATTATTCAAAATGTAATCAAATCAAAAACACTGAAATTTGCTCAGTTTCAGAATTGTTGCTGTCATTATTTTTATTGTTTGATGATGAATTTCCCCACAAATCGCTATCTTGTAATCGTAGAAAGACAGACCCATTTTCATGGAATTATTATGGACATATGTTTGTCTCCCTTAACCTCCCTGGCGGTATGATTCCTTCTGGTTTTAGGTGCTGAAAGCGGTATCATTATTTTACATTGAAATTTGGCGCATTATATTGTAGGCCTGTAATTCTCAGGAATAACTCACTTAAATCTGACCAAACAAGAGTCTTGTAGACATCCCGGGAATGATAAAGTTTGAAACCCAAAATTATAATATAATAAATAACTATAAATAATTATAACAAATAATAATGTAATTATAATAAAAATTATTCAATAATGTAATCAAATCAAAAACACAGAAATTTGCTCAGTTGCAGAATGTCGCTCAATTCTGCAAGTGATTCTAATTTATTATCACTGTTTTCTAGCTGGTCTAAAAGCACTTTTGATGTAAAGAGACACTTTTTGGTTGCTATGCACAATCTCCAGTTTCCAGGCAGAAAGAACAGTTTTTATAATATAAAAATGCATTTAGGACACTGGACAGACCACTAGGGACAAAGGGGTGTGTAATTATTTGATACAGTAATGTAATCTGTAAGATTACAGTATACTGTATGTGTATTGTGCATTTCACTTTTTGAATTTGCCGCCGAACTCTGTCCCCGTGCGTCGTAATGTTGCAGGGAACGGAGCTTTGGCACTGTGAATTGAGCAAGGAGACACAGTGGAGGAGCCCGCACACACAGCGGGGACACGTCGCAGGATCCAGGGACAAGGTAAGTAACTCTCCCTGTATCCTGCAATGCGATCCTGACCTGGCTCGGGGATACCGCTTCTGGTAAAATTCACCCCGAGCCCAACTCAGGAATACCACTAAGGAGGTTAATAGCACCTGTTGGTAATTAATACGCATCTTCTTAAAGTATATATGTGTGTATTATTGTACAATCTTAAAGTTAGTCACACTATCAGCATAATTTGGCTACATTCTGTAAACATATACACTGGCACATTGCCAGACTGTCTGTGGTTATTTTATCTCACGTTCAGTATCTCCTTTTCTATGATAACAGTGTTGCCACATATGAGACTGTTCAGCTAATAGCAAATGTTAAAGAATCACTCTAAGTTAAGTCACAGTAAAGCACAAAGTAAGGCCAATATTAGGGGGGGGGGGTATTTTCAAGACCCTAACAGTGTCCTTAGCGGCTTCTTGCCCTAACCTGATCCTGTCCACGCTCATGTGGCTTGACACAGCTCTCGCACACACGTTCCTCACACCAGCAAAGTCTCTCTCTAACTCCTCTCAGTGTTCCCGGGCTTTTGCTTTTATATGTGCCAGTCCCTTGGTGATTGTTCATGGAGTGTGTGGTGTGGATGCAGCTTAAAGCGGTTGAATGCCCGCACAAAAAACATTTAATAAAATAAAAAACCTGTAAGGCAAAGGCATAACGAGCTAGTATGCACTGCATACAAAGTACCCCTACCCATTCACCAAACAAATGTCCAAATGTAATAAAAACACAGACTAGCCGCCTACTGCAGCCAACGCAGTTTGACAGTTCCTATATAGGTATGGACACGGCCTCCTAGGTACATCATCTGGTGGCAACGCTCACTTGTGATGTCACTAACCCAGCATGCATTGGTCCCAAGGATCTGGTATGGACTTCCCGCACTGTTTTTTTCTTTATTAATTTTTTAATAGCTAGGTTCTGGCAATTGCAACTGCGAATCAATTTAAAATGTGGTTTGATTAATGTTCTTTCTTTAGAATTGTCATGTTTGCTACAGCATGTTCTACGCATGTTACAGATGCGCCACTTTACAGGAAGACCAAGGGGTCCCCCAGGCACTATATTGAAAAAGGAAATTTAAGTTTTTATTTTTGCACTTTAAGCATAATTAAAATCACTGCTCCTCAAAAAAAGATTGTTTTGAAAAAAAAAATTGCATCGATACATGTCCCCCAGGGCAGTACCAGAACCCCAATACTCCATTTATGGACAATTATTTGCATATATGCCTTTGAAATTGGCACTTTAGATCTTTCCTCTTTGGCTCCCATAGATGGGTTTGCCATTCGGGTTAGAATTTTTAGCCTATTTGGGAGTTCTGCTGCGAACCAAATAGAGGGGTATTCCGCCCATCTCTACACATGACCTTGCCACACGATCCCAAAGAAGGATGCCTAAATAAAGAAAGGCAGCATAAGAGCTGTCAGCATAGCCAGATCACTAAAGACAGTTCTTTAGATAAATGTTATAGTGGTAGTAGCAATAACACTAACCATAATAATATTGTATTATGTGACAAAATGTCAAATTAACCCAAACTCTAATGTTTAACTTTTTGTAGAACTGCAAACCTCATCTGTCCTTTAAGGTTTTAGTAGAGTAGAAACTCTGGAATTTTGTATTACAGTGCTAGGACAGCTAAGAAATTTTTTTGTTTTTACTGAACAGAAGGGGATCTGTGACTGGTGTGACACTACTGGGCCCTGTCACTGTGGAAAATAAGTAAAAGGCACACAAGATTCTCAAGGGCAAAGATTGAGGGGCTCCAGAATGTTGACAAATCAAGTGGGGCTTCTGCGCTACTACTCAGGTCTATCTAGGGTCAGTAACAATATGCAGCAAGCACAGAAATGCATACACAGCACCTAGTGAAAATAATAGTGAATAAAGTGACAGCGCAAATTGTAGACTAAACATAACATAAATCAATACATGTGATAAAATTGTAAACTCAACCATCAAAATCAATACATGTGAAAATAGTGCAACAGTGCTGAATAAAAGTGCATATGAGGTCAAAGTCCAAACAGAGTGCAGCAAATATTCCAACAAGTGCAATGATTATCCGTAATGGTGAAGCAAAATAAAGGAGGATGCCCACTGATCCGAGAGTTGTGAAGAAAAACACCCACACACCGGGTCTGGTCTCCCAGAACTCTCACCTTAAGTAGGTAATATCAAGGCATCAACAAATCCTTTCACTGGCAATCTCCCGGGAGATCCTGGTCACCGCCACGGATCGATGAAAAGTCAGTGCCTGCGGTCTCAAAAGGACAGAGGGAAGGAGGAAGACAAAGAGGCCTCCAATCGTGTATTATCTTTGATACACCGTTTTATTAAAAGTAAAAACACACTTACAGTGGATGAATGAAAAACGAGCCTGTATTACAGCGGTACCGCAGCGCAGCACAGGGGGCACGTCACTCGATGCACGGTTCTGAGAAAAGTATGGGTGTGGTTGGTATGTGCTGGGGGGGACTGGTCTGTTTATAAGTATATTATTAAACTATTTTTAATAATAGCTTTTTATACATTTTTTACTACTCATGGCACTTAAAAGTCAAAGTCCTTTAGACAATTTCTAAATCCCTACTGTATTTAAGTCATGTTATTCTTCATGAGGTAGAAGAGAGGCACACAGTTTTTCTTCCGGCAGGCTTAAAGAAGAAGTATCACTAGAAAATAAAATCTTGTTAAATCCCCCAGGTCCTAGTGCATATAGCACTTGTTCCCATTACAATCCAAGCAGTGGATGTTAGAGAATGCATATGTCCTTCCTGTCACCGCTGGGTGTAGCTCCACCTCACCTGAAATGTTCACTGACTATTCAGAGAGAGTAGAAATTGTTTGTGTTGTGTTGCGGCTAGAAAAAAGTACTTTCATGGATAAAAATACAAGCTGACAAAAGGACACACACCAGCTACAACAAGTATAGTAGCTCATAAGTTTATGTTGTTAGCTTGTTTTTTTCATGAAAAAAAGCAGCTTGTAAAAATTAAAAAACAAAACAAAAAAAATACAGAAAAATAACCAAGTCAGCCCCCCCCCCCCCCCCGAGCACATCTGGTTATACTTCATCCAGATGATCAAATGGTTGGGTAAAGGTTTTGTTGTTATATTTTTAATTTTGTAAATTGTAAAAATCTGATTAAAGAATGCTATAGTGTAGGATCACTGGCCTTAAATAATGTATTTGACATTTTACAGAATGGGAGGTTTCAAGTTTTGATTCAGATAAAAAAGTAAAGCACAACTAGTTGACCAGGTCAGTGGGTTAACTGAAATTCACAGATATCTAATTTCCAGCATTTGGTTCAGTCCAGGGTGGGTCTTAAATTTGGCATGAGCTTGTTCATTTTTGTCTGCCATTGACATTTTCCTTCTGCCAGTAAATACATGTATTAAATAAATGTATTTAGGTAACCTATAAAGCAAACATTAATTCTGTATGAATTTTTTTATTGGTTCAGAAATAAATAAAAGACTGGCAAGAGGGTAGCCGTAGTATATTGCTATTAATATTTTCCATAAGGATCTCACTTATCTCCTGTATCATCTACATTTTAGCTGAGTCAATAATTTGGAGTCTGGAAAACATTAATCCTTTTTGGAATTAAGAATACTTCAGAAACAAATTCTGAAAAATGAATAGTGTCAGAAGAAATATCCTGTAAACCAAACCGACAGCTTTATTGTACCTAAATAATTCATGCTGTTTTGGCAGAAAATCATCAATTATGCTATGTTGCAAAAAGCAATTATATATTTTTTTGCTTATGTAACGGCTTCAATTAAAGCTTGCAGACTGTATCACAACAGACAATTATTTCTAATGTTAACAATTTAAATGCATGTCACTATTGTATAAGAATAACTAAGAGTCCTTGAAATCTGGCCTTTTCAGAACAGTAGCAGCCAACACACAATTGTTTGTGATAAATATAGGAATATATAGCTGATAACCTGTGTTGTTTATTCTGGATATCACATTTTGAAAAAAATTATTAGGTTTCCTCAAATTTTGGGCCTGTATCTGGATGAAGCCCATCTCTAAGGCCGCGTACACACGATCTATCTGCTGAAAACGGTCTGCCAGAGCATTTCAGCAGACAGATTCGATCATGTGTACGGGCGGACAGACAGATTTGGCCAGATTTTAAAGCATGCTGCTCACACATGCGTCGAATGGATTTGTTTTACTTCCTGGTGCGGTGACGTGGCGGCGTCAACGTCATCGCCACGTCACCGCGCTGTCTGCCAGCGGGAATTTGCCACCAGATGCTGTTGAAACTATTAAGGTTTTATGGTTATTATTCTGACTGTAGTCCACTAAAATTCTCAGATTTTGCAGTCCCAAACCAAGCTATGCACAGTGCTACAGCAAGATGGAAAAAGTGGGAGAAGGAGAGGATGGGAGCTCACGGTATAGAGATTGAATGAAAAACTTGAAATAAATACCTGTAATGGCTCAACCAACCCTGTGGTAGCACATATCTATGGAACTTTACTCACCATACAAACATGATTAGCAAAAAATATTTATTGGTGTAAAAAAAAAAGAAAAAGACAATAAAAAAACATCATACATACATAACCATTGAAGCTATAAAAATAAAAAGACCATCTTTGGACAGGTGGTTCAATTCCATTCAAGTTGCAGAAGTTGTAAAAATGCTGTAGTACAGCTGGGATGATATGCCCAGGTCTAATCAATCTATGACGAGTGACCCAAGTGAAAAACCGAGGTTGAACTGATATTTATGTAGCTCTCACCCCCCGAAGGACCCGCTGATTAGTTTGGGACTGGCATGTTAGGTTACCAGTGATTCTTGTCTAGGGATAATATTAATGAATGTGGTTAAAGAGCAAGTGTCCAGACGTCAACTTGAGTTTTCAATGCTTTATTCCAAGGCCCAACATGGCCAACATCAACATGACACACGATAGAGAAAAGGTTGATGAGCAAGGAGAGAACTGTAGTATCAGGCCTTGGCTATCAAAGAGAGAGCAAGCCTGCTCTCAGCACAGTCAAGTTCAAAGGTCGCCACTCTCAACAGAGTGGGTAAAGTGCCCCGGACAGGCGATTTACTTGAGCCTGGCAGCCAAAGGGCCACTTTTAAACAAAGTCACTGGGAGGAAAACAGGGGCCTCTGCCACAGGCCTAGTGAATTTTTCCTAGATTTGTCAAAGGCTAGAACCAATGAATCCTCCCAGTAAGTCCAATCTCAAGGTCACCGACTGACAGCTGAAGTGTACCTGTCATGTGGTGTGGTGACCGGGTTCCCGGTGGTTCGTCCAGGCCTCGCAGACAACCTCTACCTCTGGGTTCTCCCGAGCCGATTCCCCACCCTTCAGCTCCTGGCATGGGATCTGGGATCCAGCCAGCCGCTGGGGCCCCTCACTGCATCAGAAAGTTCCGCCTGGTACGCAACCTCGGCCAGGCAGGCCTCAATGGCGGGCCCATGGATGCGCACACCCTGAAGGTGGATGCCGCACCTGGAACGCTGGCCCCGCATAGCACAACTCTCACAGGAGACTGCCCCAGATATACCCTCCCGCCAGCATGTCCAGAAAAATAACTGCTCCTCTGATTGGCTGCTGGGAGAAGGTGGGTCTGTCAGAACCACTTCTAGCGGCGACTGTCATCCAGGGGTAATAACACCCCCCTGGCATGCAGACTGACCTATAAGGCAGTTCTAAAACTGGCAGCAACCCAAATTTAGGCAATTCATGAATGGGGGTAACTTAACTCTCCCATTCCCCACTAACTTTAGCGTAACGCCCCGCAAATGGGGGGGGGGGGGGCGCTACATTTAAAAGGATGGATGAGGATGAATGAAGTCAAACCACAAAAGTAAAAGCTATGAGATGATATCAATGGTTCTCTCGATCTGCATTTGAAAAATTGTTAAAAGGAAATGATTGTATTAGGGTGGAAAGTAGCTGTGAAGAAATGGGGAGCATTGCTAGGTAACAGTGGTCAAGAGGAGGTGTGCAAGTAGAATGGTAATGAATATATATATATATATATATATATATATATATATATATATATATATATATATATATATATTAGATATATGTCCAATAAAGGGATATTCAGTGGAACCATAAGAAAATTGGGGTAAATTCCTCCCTTGTCTTTCAAAACAGCAGTCTTGCAAAGTATGAAGAATCCTATATGGGTCAAAAGAATGTAGTCCAGAGATGGTGTCTGCTGGCCTGATCAGTTTCACCGATCCCTGTCAGCTGCATGAGAAGCCGATTGCCAATGTGATCCCCTCACCCTGTGGAGCATCCAGGCTTTAAATGGATATCGACACGTGTCTGTGTGTGTCACTTCCTGCTTCCTGTTTGTATATTACAACCCTCCACATACATCATGAGTCTCTTCCTCCCCCAACGTGAAATAGGAAAGGGAGGGGTGAGTGCAGAAGATAGGAAGCATGGCACTGCTAATACTTCTTTAACCACTTCTGGATCATCACATGACGATATCGGCACTTTGAAGAGGGATATCAGTGTAATGGCAGCAGCTAGCTGCCATAGCACAGATATCCTCGTCTTCAGGCGGCAGTCCGATTTACAATAATGTTGGTCTCTGCAGTGGATTTGCAGCGACATCACTGTTATCGGCAGATGGAGAGGGGCCCCCCTCCCGCCGCTCTTCCATGCTCTCTGCTGCTTACTGAAGCCATCGGTAGTGCAGAGACGATCGTGTCCTGTCGTGGCTGGGTATTGAGACAATGAAGGTAAGATGGCCCCTATCCATCTCCATACCATAGCAGGGCAAAAACAAAAGCAACGTCAAAACGTTGCTTCCGCCCATAGCTCTTAAAAGGCATATTTGTGACATTAACCCTAATATCAACTGTAACAACAAATATTCCTTTTCTTATAACCACACTAACTGCTTCATTTGTTTGTATATTTTTACCATTTTGTGGTAGATAAAGTGTATGTTGGTCAATAAATCATGAAGGTACCTTTTTTTGTACTCTGCCACTGTTGATGAAATCCAGAGTGCCCATTAAGTTTAAGAATCGAAATAGTTTTATTTTATTTTTTATAATTTCTGGAAAATACTTAGCACACTGAACGCCACTGAGCACCATGCAGAAGAACCTGTTTTTTAAGACTTGTAATTGATAATTTTAATTGATAGTTTTGGAGGTGAACAGTGCAAGTGGATAGTGTATTATTATTAAAATATTTTAAGACATTTTCCATGTGCTTCAGGAAGTCAGCAGCCTGAACATGTATTCAAAGGAGATAAATAGAGTACCTAGGGGAAGACATTTTTAGAAAGGGTGCCTAGGAACAAAAATGTACAACATATCCTGCAGTTGGGTTTAAGTGACACTCACTTGCTTGAAAATCCTTATTTGCTCACCCTGCTTTGTAATGTTTAGGAGGAGGCTGTGGAGAAATGTTTAAAATAAATGTGATATTTGAACACAGTCTGATGTAACAAAGGGTTAAATGTTTATAAATTGCCTGCATTGTATGTTAATGAGGGATAGCTCAGTCTGTTTGCAGACAAAGATACTATGAAGCCCCGTACACACGGCAGAGAACCTCGACGGGCGGAACACATCGTTCCGCCCATCGAGGTTCTCTGCCGGCCGTCAGAATCGGCGACCCGCCCATCGGGAAAGGCAACCAGCCATTCATCCCGACGGCCGTCGAGCAAATAGAGAACCTGTTCTCTATTTGCTCGATGGGTTTCCCGACGGGCGGGGCTCGCCGAGAGCGTACACACGGCCGAGGTTCTCGGCAGAATGCGGCTCCCAGCGAGGTTCTCGCTGGTTTCTGCCGAGAACCTCGGCCGTGTGTACGGGGCTTGAGACTGTCCAGAAATTCTAAAAATCAGCCATGGCTCCTTCTCCTTAGGTTATCTAAGCACAGGTGTTTTGCAGTGGAACAAATCCCAGTGGCAGGGAACTACTGATTCCTGCTTCTACAAGTACCTAGCATATGTGCAGAATGTGTTTAGGTTCCAAAATTAAAGGGTCACTAAAGGAAAAAAGTTTTTTGCTGAAATGACTGTTTACAGGGTAAAGAGACATAAAAGTTAACTGATTCCTTTTAAAAAATGATTAAAAATAGATAAAAATCAATCATATAATGTGCCTGCAGTTTAGTTTCACTTTTAAACTGGTTTCATGTTTCTGTGAAGTAGAGAAACACACAGAACAAAAACAAACAAATCCAGGGCAGTGTTTTGTTTTTAAAATTAATCTGATTGGTTCTGAGGAGTTTTAGACACACAGTAATGACAGCTTGGACCACAGTGAAAAGCTGCCATGAGATTTTTCATAAGGAGCTAGACAAGCAGGAAGTGTGGAGATCAGAGCAGAATTATACCAACTTCAAAGCAAAAATGTACAATGAGGACATGAAACCAGGACTGCAGTAAGGTAAAGGAAGCTATTTAGCTAAAAAAAAAATCCTTTAGTGATCATTTAAGTGTACAGTCCTGCAGACATAAGCTGTCCTCCCTTCCCAAATCAAGTTTTTCATTTTATTTTAATTTATTACTATGGGTGTTAAATAGAAGCTCAGTCAGTTGTTTTATTTTTATTCTCAGTGTGCCTCTTGGGAGCATTTTGGGGCTTTGGCAGCATACACTTGTTACTGACACAGGCAAAACTAACCTTTATTTGCAGCTCATCAATGCATACTAGTGCAGTAAAGCTGAGTTCACCAAAGTACTGCATAATTATCTCTATTGCCAAAACTGTTGTGACATTTATTTGCAAGGGATAGGCAGGCCCAAAGTCAAATGCGCAGGTTCTATACACAAAGGTAGCAATTTTTTTTAATCACTTTAAAAAAAACACTCCCCAGCATTTCTGGCTATGCCATCTTGAGTAGGGGTAAATGAATCATGTAACATATACTGCCTGGTATCCACCTGCCCTGAGCACAGGCATGCAGGCAAGAGGATGTATTAGCTGAGAAAACCCTTCCTCCCCTTCTGAAGACTCCTGTGATGTATAACATCATTTGCTTAGGCCTGGAAATCTCTGAATGTGTTGTGAGAAGTCACTGTGCAGCATTTATGGCTGGGAGCTTTACAATCACAATGCAGAGGATACATCGGCCACAGATGTGTGTGTGTGCCGCATAGCGAAGAATGAAGATGTGACATGAGGACTGGTGGAGTAAGATATTCATTCCATGCTACGTTCTCATAAAGCTGTAAGCCTGTTTTCTGGGTGAAGTGGACCAGGATGTCGGTCATTCTATTAAAAAGAAAATTGGCATTACCGTCATCTGACCCTTAACCTTACCAAGTAATGTGCCCAATATTCACTCAGAACAGCTCTACAAGTGCTGGTGTAGTGGATAAGGTGATTACGGAGTTACTTGGCCTCTGGCCAGATAAAGGTTATCTTCCTGCTCTGGAGCACCAGTGCTCCAATGTGCTAAGTGTGAAGAAAATTTAATTTTAAAGCGTTTGTTGCCCTAAAAAAAAGAAGAGGATCCTGTTCCTTTAAAGCATGAATAACAGCACAGTGCATGTGCTGTGTAATTTGCCCCCCATATCACCTAAATTATCCTGTCTGATCCTGCCAGTTTCTGCCTCCCATAGTTTATCATGGCTGCTGTGACCTGACAATGTGGTTAGTCTATGTGCCTCCACCACCAGCAGCTCTCCTCTCTGCTCTCCTGTGTCCTCCTCCCCCTCCCCTCTTTGCTTGTAAGCTCTATGTGTGCCCCCCCCCCTTCTAGCATCATGTGCAAACATTACTGCTTACAATCACTGCCAGCCCCTCTGCTTTTTGTAAAATTCATCTTCTAAATATCTTATTCCTTCTCCCCGATTAGCGGTCACGTGACCACCCACCGCTCTCCTCCTCTGATGTATGCACTACAGAGGGAGGTCACGTGACTGCCTGGAAAACGTCAAATGGAGTACATACATCGAAAGGGAGGCAGCAACACGTGACCGCTGATTGAGCAGACGGAATAAGGTATTTAGAAGATGAATTTACAAAAAGGCATAAAGTATATACTACAGGTTATCCTAGCAGTGAGGCTGGCAGTTTTTGCCTTAACAACCCTTTTAAGTTTGTGTAATGCAGTCTGGTGCACCTAAAGGGAAAAGAGCACTTCTACTCACCTGCTACCAATGTTATAGGAGTGAGTTAGGCCAGCCATACATGGTTCATGCTGAACCAGCCAAGATTCAAAACGGCAGGCTGAATGTACTAAGTTGATTGATCGATCAACTTAGATACAACAAGCCTGTCAGATTCTCTTGCAAGTATTGCAAGCCTCTAGAGCCTCTAGCGATAATCACTGTCCTCTCCTTGTGGCGGCAACGGCCTCCCACACAGGAAGAAAATGATTGCTGATTCTCCTGTTGAAACTGTGTTGATGGGGGAATTGTGAGAAGTTTTGTTCCTGCAACCCGTGGTTGAAAACACAGTGAAATTTGCACTGTGTATGGCCTGCCTTATTTTTAAAACAACAAACAGAGGGCAGTACTGTTCATGGGTGTCCAGGTGGGAACTTTATTCCCTGAACATGTACTTAAACTGTTTTAACTCTTTTACGACTAGGGTTTATTGAAGTCTTGATGCTCAAAACAAATATTATTATCAATATGATTTTATTTTTTTTATAAGCAGACACATGGACAGAAATGTAACATATACATGTTGGTTATTTACACATAAGGCCGCGTACACATGATCAGTCCATCTGAAGAGAACAGTCCAAAGGACCGTTTTCATCGGTTAACCGATGAAGCTGACTGATGGTCTGATGTGCCTACACACCATTGGTTAAAAAAATGATCGTGTTAGAACGCAATGACGTTTATGTGTTTTGACACAACGACGTGCTGAAAAAAAAAAGTTCAATGCTTCCAAGCATGCGTCGACTTGATTCTGAGCATGCGCGGCCTTTTAACCGATGCTTTTGCATTCTAACAATCGGTTTTGATCCATCGTTCAGGTGTCCATCAGTCAAATTTTAAAGCAAGTTCTCTTTTTTTTGACCGAAGGATAAATGACCGATGGGGCTCACACATGATCGGTTTGGAACAATGAAACGGTCCTTCAGTCTGTTTTCATCGTTTTTGACCGATCGGGTGTACGCGGCCTAACAGTTTTTTAAATTAACGTTTAACGACTTTTCAATGCATTTCTTAACACACTGTAATGCATTCTTTAACATTGTCTTTTTTTTCTCATTGCACAATGAGTATACAGAGAAATAGTCCTAGTTATAGCTGCAGCAAGGATCATTATTGTTTGCACATTATCACACAACATGCTGGCTGGGTAATGATCTCTATCCTGTCCTGTCAGTACCAACACAGTTCAAGAACTATCAGCAGGCACAGGTTGGTGCTGATAGTTATGAAGTGGAACATAGGTAACTTTCTCTCAGCAACAGGGACCAGTGCCTTAGAAAGTTAATCTAAAGATTACAGTCATCAGTGATCCACCACTGGTACACAATGTAACTCACAAAGCCATAAATAAACTATTGACTGAAACACTTATATGCTACGTAATCTGCAATTCTCTACATTGTAAACAATATTGACAAACTCCTTCCAACCATCAATTTATTAAAACTGCTAAAACAGAAATGTGTTTTCAGGATTACAAAGACTTATTTCTTTTCTGAACATTTTTCCTGGAGTATAATTAGTTGAATGCAGACTAGTAAACATATTAAATCAACCTTTCATCTCTCACAAAAGCTGCACCATTTAGAATTAAATTAAATTCATTATTATTGTAAACAATTCTTTACCAGAACACATAATCTAAATTAAAGACTTACAGCTTAATTGCAATTCAGAAGGCTATGCATCATAATTGATTGAATACAAAAAGCTGTCTGATCCATTTTCTTGTATGATAATGTTGTCATTAACCTGCGCACAGATGGAAAATGTTATACGCAGGAGAAAAGTGGAGCTCAAACAATTCTTAAAGTCTTGATAGAAATTCTATTAACAATGTGAGGTGTTGTATATAATAAAAGAAAATGGGGTTGTTTCTTGTCACTTGGCAGTTGTAATATCTGCTATTCATGTCTTGTAGTTTAAATTGTAAAATTTTACAATTTTGCAAGGTTGGATTGGATTCCAAACTTGCACATTTATATACAACAGATTTTAAAAGGTAGCAATAATAGTAACTGTTTTGTTTTTATGAACCAGTTAAATGATAGAATTCATTTCTATATTATAATTTTTTGAACTAATAAGTAGCATGTTAAAATATGTGAGCGCACAGGTTAAAAAGTGAGAGCTGGCATTTGATTGGTTGCTTAATGCAACACTGTTTACTTTTATATATTTTCTTATATCTGTTTCAATATCATATTTTAATGGTGCCAATCTTTGTACATGCTTATTCTCATCAGTCAGAATGATGAGGGCAGAAAGTTCTAGGAACTAATCAGAATTTTCTTAGAGGTGAGAACAATAAAACACCCAAAAGAAAAGAAATCACCGCTCCAGGTGAGACCTGTAGACGATCAAGGATAATTAGATTACCAAGGTGCTGGCGATGCAAATAGCAATGATGATGAAGAAAAGAGGGAAGGACGGCCGCACTCCAAGGATTTTCAAACGAAAAAAGTTGTCTTTATTGTAAATCCAAAAACATGTACAGTCACAGCAATCACAGAAAACAGGACAGCCGACGCGTTTCGCACTCAATCAGTGCTTAGCCATGACTAAGCACTGATTGAGTGCGAAACGCGTCGGCTGTCCTGTTTTCTGTGATTGCTGTGACTGTACATGTTTTTGGATTTACAATAAAGACAACTTTTTTCGTTTGAAAATCCTTGGAGTGCGGCCGTCCTTCCCTCTTTTCTTCATCAATAAAACACCCAAGGTCACAACACATATAGTTGTGATTTTAAAAAGTCGCTTAGTGCTATCCCTGATACTCCCTAACCTACAGTACATACTGATTGGCAAAAGTACCTTGCTCCTAAGTAGTAATACAAACAAAGCACAGAGCGTGTCATCAAAGATTCACTACTCACAGTAACCTCCCTAAGCACTGTGTCCAACATCTAGATTTGCAAAGACTCCTTTTATTTGCAGGGTCCAATGGAGCTAGCCTTGTGTGTGGTCCTGGCTGTGAGCTGTGTGCTAGTACACTGGATGTTTGCCCCCAAAAACACTCAAGCACAATGCACAGGATGCCAAGTCAGTTCCTTGCTCCCAACTTGATAGTTTGCTCAACAACCTATATTTGTGTGATCCAGATACATTTATGTAACAAAAGGATGAAGACCTTCACTAACCAAAAATGTCTGGGGAGCAGTGGTGACCCGTCCATGAGGGGCGGTCGGGTGCCGCCCCACCCCCTTCATGTGTCCGGCCCCCTAAGCTACATGCAGGGCACCGGCGTGCATGTACTATAATTGGGAGGAGGGGGGGTTTAAGCACATGAATAGAGCCATAAGGCTTCAAAAAAGGGTGGGCTAGGAGCACAGAGCACTGTGCTCCAAGCCCACCCAGTTGTGTGACAACAGCAAATGAGTATTCACTATTTTCACACTAATCCTCTTCACGGCCAATCAGGAAGCGGTTCCTAAAACCCATCACCCACCTTGAACCTAGATAGGGTAAGTGCATGTTTGGATAACTGAGGACCTCGAGACCCCTGGGGGGGAGTTGGTTGTTTTCCGCTACCAAAAAGAAAAAACAGCAGCTACGACTGCTAGGGAGAAAGTAGTAGGGCTAATCGAATGACCCCCAATCCCTGGCAATCTATTCTGGTGCATTTAACACATGTTTTGTCTCATATAATCTCATATTATCTTGCGTTGAGTTGAGTGCATCACAGTGAACTGAAAATCGGACATGCAAGCTGCGTTGGAGAGGTGCATTGGAGTATAATTTACAACGAATGATATTACAGTGAACCAATGCACACAACTTGTAAATGCACCCTCACTGACCATCTGGGAAGTCTCTCACTGACTTCAGAAATTGAGAATTCTTTTACCAACTGGCCACAGTAATTATTTTCTTCCACTGAACACCAAGGCTTTTGTGGGTTTTTTTCCTCCCAATGATTGCTGTCGCAGAATATTTTTGCCTCCCACTAACTATTAGGCAGGAACTTGTTACATATTTCTAACATTTTCTCTCTGCATCTTGTGCTGTATGTTCCATTGCTGATATCTACATTTTAAAAACTCAGCAAGAAAACTGCCAAGAATCACGACGAGAAAATAGATTTCTTTATTTTTCTCGTTGAGATTTTAAGCAGTTTTCTAGACGTGAAACCTGAAAGCCTCATACACACACTCGTTATACTTGGCAAGAAAGCTTTGACAGACGTTTTCTTGCTGGTTCTTGCAGAGTAAACCGAGCGTGTGTACGAGGTTTTAATTATAAGCCTACGTATATTCTTTGCAGAGAAAGACGTGTAATTAAAGAGTTTCAGTTATTTATTATTGGTTTTTGCTGGGGTTTATGTGTATCTGTAAGGCCTCGTACACACGATTAAATATATTTGTTCAAAACGGTCTATCCGACCGATTTGAACAAATCTGTCTGCTGGCATTTTGGTTTGCTCACATGTACACACGAGCAAACCAAAATCCCCGCCAGCAGACAGCGCACTGACGTGTCGGTGACGTTGACGCCACCACGTCACCGTCATGCGCGAGAAGACATGTCTTCTGGTTAGCATACTAACCAGCAGACATGTCGGGCGGACGGGTTCCCAGCCGACAGATTTCAAAGCATGCTTTGAAATCTGTCGGGTGGCCAAATCTGTCTGTTTGCCCGTACACAGGATCGAATCTGTCTGCTGAAACGGTCTAGACTCTCATATGTGCCACTGTATTTAGGGATTTTTTTTAAGAGTACAAAGAATATCGCATTCAGTATGTAGTTGGTGTATACAGAAGAAGGTCTTATTAAAGGAGTTGTAAAGGCAGATTTTTTTTATCTTAATGCATATAAAAAGCCTTCAGTGTGTAGCAGCCTCTTCAGCACCCCATATATACTTACCTGAGCCCCATTTCTCTCCAGCGGTGTCCACAAGTGTCTTAGCCAGTGTCTTAGCCATTTGGGACTCTTTTCATGATTGGCTGAGACACAGCAGCAATGCCATTGGCTCCTGTAGCTGTCAATCAAAGTCAGTTAGCCAATAAGGGTCAAGAGTGGGCCAGGCTGGGTCAGGGCTCCATGTCTGAATGGACACACGGAGTTGTGACTCGGCTCGGGTGCCCCAATAGCAAGCTGCAGGAGGGAGGGGCCAGGAGAAGCAAAGAGGGACCCCAAGAAGAGGAGGATCTGGGCTGCTCTGTGCAAAACCAATGAGGAGGTAAGTATAACATGTTTAGAATTGTTTTATTTTATTTTTTTAAGATGAGATTTTTCAATCACTTTAACCACTTGCCGACCAGCCGCCACCATTCTACGGCAGCAGGTCGGCTCTCCTGGGCGAGAGCACATAGCTGTATGTCATCTACATTTCGGCCACTAGGGGGCGCGCGCGGGCACCCGCGATTGCTTGTTACAGAGCGGGGAACGGGAGCTATGTGTAAACACAAAGCTCTCGTTCCTGTCAGCGGGGGAAACGCTGATTTTCTGTTCATACAATGTATGAACAGAAGATCAGTGATTTCCCCTAGTGAGTCCACCCCCCCATACAGTTAGAACACACCCAGGAACACACTTAACCCCTTCCCCGCCCCCTAGTGTTAACCCCTTCGCGGCCAATGGCATTTTTATAGTAATCCAATGCATTTTTATAGCATTGATCGCTAAAAAAATGCCAATCGTCCCAAAAATTTGTCAAAAGTGTCCGAAGTGTCCGCCATAAGGTCGCAGTACTGAAAAAAAAACCTGATCGCCGCCATTACTAGTAAAAAAAAAAATAATAAAAATGCTATAAAACTACCCCCTATTTTGTAAACGCTATAACTTTTGCGCAAACCAATCAATAAACGCTAATTGCGATTTTTTTATGAAAAATATGTAGAAGAATACGTATCGGCCTAAACTGAGGAAAAAAAAAATGTTTTATATATATTTTTGGGGGATATTTATTACAGAAAAAAGTTAAAAATATTGCATTTTTTTCAAAATAGTCGCTCTATTTTTGTTTATAGCGCAAAAAATAAAAACCGCAGAGGTGATCAAATACCACCAAAAGAAAGCTCTATTTGTGGGAAAAAAAGGACGCCAATTTTGTTTGGGAGCCACGTCGCACGACCCCGCACGACCGCGCACGACCACATCGCACGACTGCGCAATTGTCAGTTAAAGCGACGCACTGCCGAATCACAAAAAGTGCTCTGGTCATTGGGCAGCAATATGATCCGGGGCTAAAGTGGTTAAACATGCACAATATTCAGTATAATTAAATCATGTCTACTTTTCTCCGTGTCTTGCAAGTCCTCTTTCTCAAGAACTCAAGTTGGGAAAAATGTCTATGCCAGCATTTATTCGTAGCTTGTAAATTTAAAAGAGTTACCCACACTTACTGTCCTGGTAAACAAAAAGCAAAGAGAATTGTACCCAAAAGAGATGCAGTCAGCATTTAAAATGATTAAAATTAAGTATTTTAACCCTTCACAAATATTTCAAAAACTACAAAAAAGAGTTTGGCTGTAATTTGAGTTTAATATATTATACACGTGCAAGCCTTTTTTCTTACAAGGCAAGGCAGAATATTTTTGTTGTTGTTTTTAAACAACGAATTTTACAAAGTTAGTGCCAATTACAAATGATCATTGCTTTTCAAACTGCCCGTGTGCCATCCATATAGTAAAGGGAAGAATCTTATTCTCAAAATCAGCAGTCAAAGTGCTTAACATTCCAGACACTGAATCCCATATGTTTACATAAGATCCAGTTTATAGTAAGTAAAAAAATGTATATCAAACAAAAGGCTTTTAACATAAGAGGAAAATATCTTCTCACTGCAAACCTGCTTAAACAAGGATATTATTTTCATTTTAACAGAGTATGTTTTGATTATTAGATACCTTCTGAGGATTTATGAAACCATTAGTCTTGTTTTGTATATGTCATGGTTACAGCTTTTGAGATGAAAAGGAGCAATTAATCAGAATGAATTCTACCTAAAAGAAATAGCGCTCTGTGAATCTTTTGCATCTCATCTCCATACATTGCGTAAAAGCAAAGATTTTGGTTTATAATTAGCTGTAGTATGTCAAACACGGTTGAATATAATGAGTCACAGAGTATAACCTGACATACTGTTAACATTTTACCTGTTCCTTGATGGTTTTTGATTTTCCGTTATCTGCTAGGAACATAACAAAAAATATGGAATTTTTTAAGCCTAATTTCATAAACCTATCTACATCTAATAAAATAAATACAGGGTTAAAGGGCCATTATATTTAAACTGAAAACTTTATCCCCTAAAACATTTATACATGTTAATGCTATTAACAAATATTTCCATATACCACTTTATACACTTATGTCATTTATTATTGGGGCCTTTATTATCGAACAAAATACAGTTGACAATCACCACAAATAGCAGGTATAGATTGCAAAGAACAGATAGCATGAATAGATATGGTCAAAAAGAAAAATTATTACAACAGAGAGGGAACAGATGTAGATAGGCCGGTCTAGCACAGCGAAAAGGCAAACGGTCAAGGGCTCAGGGCCTAGATAATGGCAAAGTGCACAGCTGTATAAACATCTCAGCAATGATACATATGTCCTAGAGCTAACTGCAGTTGCATAATATTCTACACAAACGATAATAATTAAATATTTTTATGGCTGCATGGGAACAAAAGCAACCCATAGGCAGAGAGGGTCCAAACACGGGGCATCCGAGAGAGTAATGCGCAACAGGATATGCTCAGCATCTAACTAAACCACCCATGTTTGAACAAGAGTGGCGGGGGTAGGGAGGAAGAGAGACATGGGAAAAGGGAGGGAAAAGGGCCCAAGGAAAAAAGGGTGAGTGGGAGGGGGAAACAGAGAAGAGCAAAAACAGCAGGATCAAAAAAAGCGTGGAAAGCAGGATAGAACAGGACACTCCGACCGGAAATGGGAAACACCTACCATGTTCAGACAGACTGTGCCACCTCCTGGAGGTAAGCACCTGTATACGTAAAGTGATGCCATGGTCTCCAGGTCTCCTGAAAGGCCTCCTCCCTATTATGCAGGGTAGCAGTGAGATCTTCCATATTTCTGAGTTCATTAACTTTTGCATACCACAGGGACTTAGCCGGGGGATTCTCTGATCTCCAACAGAGGGGAATGCACGCCTTAGCAGCATTCAAGAGCTGGATAGTGAGAGAGGCTTTATATTTCTTGACAGGTCGCTCTGTTAGATAAAGCAGACAGGCCGCCAGGTTCCCCCCCAAGGAAGCACCAGTCAAGTGTTCAATCGTACGGGTCACCTCGAGCCAGAAAGGTGAGAGCTTGGGACAGGCCCAAAAGATGCGCAGAATCGTCCCCTCCACCCCACCGCAGCACCAACACAGGTTGGAGACCTGTGGGAAGAAACGATGCAGGGCAGCGGGTACTCTGTACCATCTGGTTGTGATTTTATAACATGTCTCCTGGACTCTAGTAGCTATGGAGGATTTCTGAAAAAAATTGAGAATCCTCTCCCTCTGGGTGTCAGTGAAGGTAGAGCCGAGCTCCCAATTGGAGAGGCAGGGAGGAACAAATCCATCCACTGGTCGGATCAGGGAAGAGTAAACAAGCGAAAGGCAGTGTCGCACCGGTTCTCTGACGTGTTTCGCACTAGGGTTCAGTGCTTAGTCATAGCTATGACTAAGCACTGAACCCAAATGCGAAATGCTTCAGCTATACACCCCACTGCTTACTGTGTTTTGTAGTGCTTTTGTTCTTTTACCATTAAAGGCTACATTTTCAAGTTTTTTTTGGTGTGCGGCTGTCCATATCTCCTCTTCAAGTTTTAAATGAACAAATACTTAAAACTGAATTACATAAAAAACAATATATATTAAAAAACTATATATATTTAAAAAAATGTGGCTAAAAACATAAAAAACAATGCAATAGAGACAGATTCTGGTAAGGATCACCCAGAAATGACGCACAGGTGCACTATGACAACATAAAGTATGTATACAAATGATCCAAACAGGAACCAAAAATAATCATATAACAGCAGACAGGGTCTAATTCCCAAGGTGGAACAGAAATATGGTAAGCCCAGAAATACGAATGTAATAGATCGAGTCAACTAGAATCACAGCTCATTGTGCACAGACAAGAGAATATATGTATCCAGGGAAAGGCAACAACTAGAAATCGCTAATGAAACAGTTCAAGTCAAACTCAAGTATTGATTCCTTGCGGTGTAAGGGTCTCCATCAGTAAAAAAAAAATCACAATAAGCGTATAGTGATTGGTTTGCGCAAACTTTATAACGCCTACAAAATGGGTATAGAATTATTACTTTTTTTTATTTTTATTCTTATTTTTTACTAGTAATGGCGGCGATCTGCGATTTTTGTCACAACTGCGATATTACGGCGAACACATCGGACACTTTTGACACATTTTTGGGACCATTCACATTTATACAGCGAACAGGACGGCCAGAGGCCATATATAGACGGCCTCCCGGCAGATGAGAGCTACCTTGCGGCCGTATATAGTTGGCCGCAGGGTGGGAAGTAGTTAATCTAATATGTAGTACCTGTACTAGTTGAATTGAAGCTAAATGTTCTTGCCTTGGGACGTTTGGTTCGTGAGCAAAGCATCCAGGGCTGGTGCAGGTATTTTTGACACTCTAGGCGAAACCTTATTTTGCAGCGCCCATTGGCTCCTCCCCTGACCCCACCCCCTTTTCCTTGCCCTTAACTTTTTAATGGCTGCTCAAAAACTTAAAATAAAAATACCTCCAAAGTTGTTGCTTTCTCCACAAACCAAACTTCTCCTGCAAACCCCACTCCTAACACCCTGCCATTCTGCTCCCAGCAATCCCCACTCTCAGCACCCTTCCATTATGCTCCCAGCAATCCACACTCCCAGCACCCTGCCATTCTGCTCCCAGCAATCCACACTCCCAGCACCCTGCCATTCTGCTCCCAGCAATCCACACTCCCAGCACCCTGCCATTCCTGATCTCAGCAATCCCTACACCCAGCACTCTCCCATCCCCCCTCCCAATATCCTGCCATCACATAGCCCAGCCTGCCACCGCTGCCCCAGCAAAATGTGGTCAGGATGTTGAGGGGTTGTGGATCGTGCATACAGCAGAGCAGAGTCACACACAAGGCTGATTCAGAGTTACAATGCTGGCCAACCACACTTGGCGATTAGCATGAAAATGCATCCTCTGGGGCTAGAGAATATACATGAGTTACAGTAGTAAGGCATCTACAAAAAATTACAATGGTTAAGGAGAAGGAACATAGGAACAGATCCACATATAATTGCCCTGGGGCAGTCTATCAGAGATACACTACGCCGCCGTATTTTACCTGGCTCTAAGTCGAACCCAGGAAGATTTCAGGCAGTAAGGTACGGCGGCGTAGTGTATTTCTCGCGGCGGAATTGAATAACGTGGGTAGGGGGCGTGAATCAATTAAATTAAGTGCGTCCCCGCGGCGATCGAACTGCGCATGCTCCGTTCAGAAATTTCCTGCCGTGCATTGCGCGAAATTACGTCGACACTTCTTTTTTTTGTAGCGTGAATTACGTACATTACTATTCACGGACGACTTACGCAAAAAAAAATATTGAAATTTTGACGCGGGAACGATGGCCATACTTAACATGGCAAGTCTAACTATAGACTGAATAATAGCAGCCGGAAAAAGCCGACTAGCGACGACGTAAGAGAATGAGACGGCCGTTCGTAACTTCGTGGATCGCTGTAAAAAGCTCATTTGCATACCCGATGCGGAAAACGACGCGAACTCCACCCAGGGGGCGCAGAAATATTGCAGCCTAGATCCGAAGGCGTACGAAGACGTAAGCCTGTCGGATCGAAGCCCGAAGCCGCCGTATCATGATTTGAGGATTCAAACTATGATACGACGTGGGTAATTTGAAAGTACGCCGGTGTATCAGGAGATACACCGGCGTACTAACTCTGTGGATCTGGCCCATAATGATCAGTCTAGCTGTGCAAACTCAAGCTATTGGGCGCAGTCCCGACGGGAACCAAACAACATTCAGCAAGACACTGGGATAATGCCCAAGGCATTATAAGATGTCGATAAATGGCTGCTAAAAAAAATTAAAACTAGCAGCAAAGAAAAAAGTAAGAAAGAGAATAACAGGGAAGAAAGATGGGAAAGGGTCCTGGATTTGTTGTTCTCTGGAATTAGAGCACACCACCACTGCAGACAATGAGACATATCCTTTACTCATGAGGACTCTTCTCGCGAGTGCCAGGGCCCCCAGACGGTGTTATGCTGCTCGTCCGTGTTAGTGGGGTGAGCTGTCTATGGCTCCATAATCTCCACATCCTTAATTCTAGTGTATAATTCAATGGGGAACGGTGGTGTCTAATTTTTCCAATGGGAGGGCCACCAGGCATCTAGTTGCTGTCAAGATATGACGTGTCAACTTTTTAACAAATTTTAATAATTTGTCTGAAAGTAACACTAGTAAAAAGATCTTAAAACAAAATAGTAGAATAAGAACTAATAATCTTTGAAGGAGGTCTTTTACTGACTTTCAGTAGGTATGTAATGATAAGCACTGCCAATAAATATGAAGAAAATGTACCAAGATCCTTACGGCATTGCCAGCAGCGATCCAAAGCTAAAGGACGTATAGCTTTAAGATGGAAGGGGGTCGTATACCAAAATAAAGTACTTTATATGTATTTTCTTTGTAAAGGGTGCAATTCTTGGCTGCAGTAAACAGTTTCTAATACTCCAGTAACTCAATCCTGGTGTGTCAGCCAGTATCAAAAAAAGTACATGTGCCTTTCCAGTGTCTGCACATGCCTCCACTTCAATATTTGCTGCTTGTTTTCTGTTCAGTTTTACTCTTCATGTCAAAGGTGAATTTATGATGTGCATGCATATTTAACACATGCTACAGACTCATATTTATTAAATGAGGTACTAAGTGGCTTGAGATTAGAGGTAGGATAAATATGAGGAAATTATGATAATTAAAATTCTATTACACTAAGCCCATGTTTTAAAATTAAATTATATGTCCAATGCTGTATAATTATAGCTGTTAAATATTTTAGTTCAATTCCATCTCTTTTTTTTATTAACATGACAGCTTGTTGGCCAGAACATTCATATTTAGTTTTAGAAACGAAATAAAAGTAGGTCATTAATACATTAAATATGAAAACCTTGAGGGATCTCAATTTAAACATAATTTAATGCTTCTTATATTGCACATCAATTCTAACAAATGTATCAATTATTTATTGTAGTTCTAATGTTTGGTTCAATATAGGAAGTGGGTTTAAGAAATATAACGTTTATAGCCATATACCTGGCAGTTTATAATGAATTTGTTGAACAAAGTACAAGTACAAGATTCATAAAAGCTTTGACTTGTTAAAGGTCTTTACATGTAACCATGATCACTCAAAGTTCATAAAAGTTTTAATAAGTAAATTTCATTTCAGAAATTATTTGCAACCTTTGTAAAACTGAAGCTTTCTGTAGAATAATACCCAATGATGCTGTCATGAAGGTCCTTGTGCAGATATTTTCTGTTATTGAGTGACAATGTTCTGTCCCTACCTACTATTCATGCTCTTGTGTTGTCAGCCTGCCACTTGGGCTTCTGGTTGAGACTGTTTTAACACACCTTATGCAGGCATGTTCCACTCTTGCCTCAGGAAACCCAATATGAGAAATGCCATGAAGTCATTATTGGCGTGCATGTAGACAGGAAGTGGCTGCAAACACACATTCGGGAAGATGAGCATCACTCAGATACAACAAATAATAAAAATGCTACTTACTGGATTATGATCTGAACCTTGACGTTACTCGACAACTAAAAGTTAGCATCAAAATACTAGCAGCCTACATAAATTCAGAATGCAACAGTACTTAACAGAACTCAACAGTGAGATAATATAGCAATTGGGAACTTCTCTATGCTGCTAGCTATATACAAGCTAGGCAATTCGGGCATACCCATTATAACAGGTATGATTACACTCATGCAGCTGCAACAGCTTTCAGCCTTTCATAGTTTTACAGGCTGATCACAATGAGGCTGGACAGTGCACGTCCTCCGCCCATACCACAAGATCCCTACAATAACTAGGGTTGGATCCATCACTGATGGCGGAGATTTTAAAAAGCTTCTTCTAAATGCAATTGTGGACTTCACTGTTCAAACAAAAGGGGAACCCTGGTATGTTTAGCACACTATGCTGCTATAACCATATGGGACAGCATAATGTGCTATTTTGTATAGCTGAACATACACTTTAGGAGTACTGTTGTTGTGTAAAATGATGTATACACTGAAATTAAGCAGTGTATGACAGTTCTCTAGGCAGACAGGCAGACGGATAAGCAGCAGGAGCCCACAACAGCGCACGTCTCCTAGGAGTAGGAACGTGTATGCCATAGCTCCAGGCAGGCGTAGCTAGGCAGGCAGAGTCACTCTAGTCCAGCCCAGCCCAGCTCCAGCCTCCAGCCTCAGTGCAGATCGCAGGTAGATTCGGCCTTTCCTCCAGCCTTTCTCCAGCATCCCTCCTCCCTCCTTTGCAGCGTGTCTGACAACCCTGATAAGGTAAGACCTAGTCTGTCTCCCTGGGATTGAGGGTGGCCGTCCTTGTCAGGATAAGCTGCTGTTTTCGATCCCGGGAATCAGACGACCGGCTCACCCTCCCTGCATCCAAACAGGACAAAGTCCCCCCGCCATCTCCTCTCATCCCCTCGGCCATCCTTAAAATGTATGGACCTGAGGAACCACCGCTACGGGATCGCGGCCGCAATCACGGCACCTGCATCCCAGAAAAGTCCGCGGCTTCAGCCGCGACCTAGCGGGACATCCCGCTCACCCACTCACTGCTCACTGTACATTACTCAGCCCCCCAAGGACTTTCTCTGTAGTGCCCCTATAGGTTATCCTTCTCCCCCTTACTGCCCCTGTACCCCAGCCCCCGGCTCGGGCCTATCCCCAGGTCGGGGGCCATCTTGGTACTCCTTACTCCCACATTAATAATACCACCTTCACCTTCCCTCTGCACTAACCCCTGTAGTTAATCCAGGGGTACGCATCTCCCACGCCCCACCATTTAAAATAAAGCAATTGATCCAGGGTTCCTTTACCGATCGCCAGCAGGGATCAGGAAGGAATGTTTTCCACAGTTGCTGCAGATTGGCACTGGCACGCCTGGGGTTTTTCTCCTTCCTCTGGGCCAATTTCAGGGAGGGAAGACTTAAAAAGTGACAGTTTCACTTGGATATTCTCCCTCCCAGCGTCGCCAATACCACCCCACCCCCCACATATCATCATCATTCCCGGTGCTGTTTTTTTCTGCAACCATGGGTTATATGAAATACTCCGCAGAATCTGGAAATTAAAACCATTCGCCTCTATACTTCCAACTGTCACTATAAAAGCTCTAAAGAGTGAGCAACTGTTAAGAATCAATTGACGATTAACAGTAAAAACCTGCATACAGGGAGACCAGCCCAAGTGCATATCATGCGCCCTGATTAATACAAGATCGGCAGTAAAACACCAGGAAGAAAGCCATGATTGTATCCTTTAACATGATCTAGATTGCCTCTTCATCACGGAAAGCTGGCTTACAGCCGATTGCAACACCATTCTGGGAGAATTGGTGCCAGCAAATTATCACATTCAAATGCAGAACAGAGTGGGGCAAAGAGGGGGAGGTCTGGCGGTGATCCACAAGATTCACCTCTCGATCACCAAACCAGTCCTCCAATACTCGCTTCTATTCATGGAAACCCTCATCCTTCAGCTGCAAACAAACCCCCAAG
This sequence comes from Rana kukunoris, assembly GCA_029574335.1. NCBI lineage: Eukaryota > Metazoa > Chordata > Amphibia > Anura > Ranidae > Rana > Rana kukunoris. The sequence continues at coordinate 333,904,278 of CM056053.1, read as the reverse complement.
ACATGGTCCATATGCTACTGTACTATAGACCACCAGGCCCAAAAACGCACCTTCTCACGGCACTAACAGAATTTATCTCCTCTCACACCCTATGCATCAAACACCTTTTGGTGCTTGGGGACTTCAACCTCTGGGCCAACTGTTTGTTGGACCCCGTCGCTGACGCCTGCATCGACCATCTGAAAGGACTAGGTCTGCAGCAATTAATACAAGGCCCCACTCATGCCTCAGGCCACACCCTCGATCTCATTTTCAAACAGGATTTGGAAATTGAGATCGGGGATAATGAGCTACTGCCATGGACCGATCACCATTCAGAACTCTTCAAAATAAAGAAAATAAACACAATACAACATAAACAAACAGCCGTAGAAACACTTGACGCCTTGGCTGGGTAGCACCAAAACGCAATACTTGCATCCGCAAAAACAACGCCGGCTGGTTTAACGACCAGCTGACGTTACTAAAGCAAGGGCGTAGAAGAGCCGAAGCTGCGTGGAAAAGAAGCTCATAGAAACCTCACTATTCATAAGACAATCACAAAGAAATATCATAAAGAACTCTTTATGGCAAAAAAAATCACTTCGCCAACATTATCACCAAGGCCCTAAACCTCCCCTGCGAACTCTTCAAGCTGGTCTCACAGTAGATGAATCCAGCCTGCTTAGAGCCCCCCAATGCTGATACACAAGAATTTTGCAACAAACTATTGGATTATTTCATTAATAAAATTGAAAAAATCCGTGTGAGCATTGAGCAAAATGAAATCTGCATGAATCACCTCCCCAACTTCAACCCAAACACCATAAAATACCCATCTCAAGTACCGAAATTCACCTTAAAACCCATCTCCATCGCTGCCACTAAAAATATCATTGGGACTCTGCGCAACAGCACAGCACCCAATGACATAATTTCCACTAAACTGCTGAAAAAAAGTGCCGACATATTTGGCACCAGCTATTACACAGCTTATAAATCAATCATTCAAGGAGGGCATGGTGCCCTCCTTGTTGAAACAAGGTACAATAAAACCAATCCTAAAAAAAAACACCCTTGACCCTAAAGACCCAAACAATAGGAGACCGATAGCAGGGCTAAATGTTTTCTCCAAGATAATGGAGAAATAAGTTGTACAACAGTTACAACTGCATTTATAAACCCAAAAGTTACTCGATACATTTCAATCAGGCTTCCGTCCGGGTCACGGAACTGAAACAGCTCTGGTAAAAATATGGGATGACGTTCTAGAGGCTGTAGATGAAGGAGAATCTTCTCTCCTGATCCTGTTGGACCTAAGTGCAGCATTTGACACGGTAGACCATGTAGTCTTCAGATATTTTAGCGTGTATTGTCTATCGTATAGTGTCTAGTATGATGTTAGTAGATTGTTCTCGCAGCAAAACACCAGGTCCTCCAGAGAACGCATTTATTTCAACAACTACAATACAGAATAGTCCAACGTCCACAGATGATACAAAAATCCAGCAGAGTCATTCAGATTTCTACCTGCGCCCCCATACTCATACAGAGAGTACCTTCTCTCTGACAAGATGATTTGAATGTCAAAGCTGACTAACAGAATAAATATCCTTTTCACTGAATAGCTGACAATTTGATTGGCCGTCTTTGATCTGAAAGACATGACCCAGCGTCTTGTCTTGCAGATCGTCAGGTAGATGTCACTCCCAGCAGGAGTCAACAATTAGTATTAGGGAGCCAACTAGCATACATCCTTGAATACCAATTAGCTCTCTTTAATAAGTAATTAGATTACCTGTGGCCTAAGAAATGGTTTGATATGTAAGCAAGAGCTCATCCTGTCCAGTTGACTATTTGACAATAGACAAGCGTCTCTTAATGTGAATTACAGGTCTGATGTGAAAAAATAACTTCCTATATCCTTCTCTTTGTCCATTTGATAATGGACAAGTATCTGTTTGATGTGTAAGCAAGAGCTCATCCTGTCCAGTTGGCTACTTGACAACAGATAATCGTCTCTTAACGTGAATTACAGGTCTGATGTGCAAAAAGGCATTCCTATATCCTTCTCTTTGTCCTTTCTCTTTTGATGTGAAACTAATGTGGTTACTAAGGTTTCGCCTGGTCAATCTTGGACTCACATAATATAATATATATATAATATTTATATATATATTATATAAGTAACACCCAACATATTACTACATATACTACAACATATTCCCCACTTGGATCGGTTCTAATTACAAGAACTGATCCATAATTCAAACAAAAAACCGCTCAGACCTCCCTGGCTCTTAAGATTGAAGCCATATCTAGATCTTCCTTACTTTTCTGAATTATTCTTAATTGTCTTCTACCACAACAATATAAACCAAATAAAAAACATATTAATACAAATTGAATAAACACAAAAATTATGGAAAGTGTTCTCAATAGCGGGTGAGTAAAAGTATTATTGGGTATGCTCCACCAAGGCTCCTGAAATTCCTTAGTAATTTTACTAGAACTGATGAGGTTTTCCTTCACCAGTTCCTGTAATTCTTTAATTTTCCTACTATCCCTCTTAAATAATGTATCCAATTCAACTGTAAGTGGTGGTATTTTCTTAAATAAAGGAGAAATCATAGAGTCCCATTTGCCAAGATCAGTTTGCTCAATGTCCATAGATACTTGATTCATCTGGATATTAGCTTGAATGTCTTCCTCTCCAATTGTAAACAGTCCTTCTGTGAGGTTCACACACCAGCCTGTGATGGGTGTCCGGCACTGAACTTGCTTCTGCCAAGTGAATGAGGGGACCCCTAATGCACAGACCCTTGAATCTTCTCCATGAATTATTCTCTTCCAGGCCGGTTCAAATTTTTGCAATTGAACCAGGCAGTTTCCAGAGTGTGTAGTAGCACAGCCATCTATGTACTCCAGCCGCTCAAAAGAACAGGAACAAAGCCAGGCCTGGGCACGTCTAGTACAGCAGTTGGGATCCATGGTTTTCCACACTTGGTTGTCCTTGACTACAAGTTTGCTTTGCGGTAGAAGTTGTTTCAGTATATTAGTGCCATTTCTCTCCTCCACCTCACCAAGAACGATCATCTTGTATACGGGTAGGGTGTTGTTGACCATATAGGGATGTCGACAGTCAGAGGTATTTCCTGCTTTCCAATGCGATCTTTATTGCAAAGAGTATCCAGGCTTCTTACTTTAGCAAGGGCAAAGTTGCTACAAGTAACACCACTGTCTTTGATAAGATGGAATAATAAAGTTGAGTTCATTATCCTTGGCCATTCTCCTTGTTTGATCTCTCGAAGCCCTAGGCTCAGGTGTTCACTCAGCAAGTTTCCTATGATACCACAAACTATAGACTTGGATACATTATTGGTTTGAAGTGTTTTATTCAGTGCACTCACCGACATTTGAATGTTCTGCAAATCTGCAGCAATGGTGTGAATGTTCTGAATATCTACCTTCATTTCAGCTAGAGCGTTTAAATCCACTCTTCCCCCTTTAAGCAGTATCTGCTGTAATCCACCCACATAATTTAGTCCTCTCATATTTAGGCTCTCTATATCAACCCTATTCCAAATTGAACTACCCAAACTGAGGCCTGATATGATATCAGTACCCAGATCCCTCTTTGAAACTTTCTTAAAATTAAGCCCTTGTGTAGCATCCCAAAATAAGTTTATATGTGTTTGAAAGACCGTTTAAACCATGATCCCATTGATTTTGGGCAACTCTCTGGAATGTTAAATGATGTAAAATTCAACAATAATGGTACTGATAAGTATGAAACATCGCTATACACTAAGGTTTGAGTTCGCTCAAGGAAAAGTCCATGTTCTGGCCACGGTAAAATTGTAGGACAGTCTCTAGAATTTGTGACCATTATATTTAAGACTTTTGTAAAGATTCCATCCTTCGTATCATGAGGGCTACAGGATATAATACCCTTCTTGAATATTGTAAAATCTCTGTCTAAAGTCATTTGCATTTGTGGTCCATTCTTTGTCTCCACTAAAATTATATTTGTACTCCTGTGACGATCGCTTCCTTCTGGGTAAGTCCAAACGGCATATTCCATAAGGTAATCAGATTTTGGCATCATGATCTCACATCATGTATCTGGATGCCTTCTGAGTTCTCTAAAACAATAGGTTCTGTAGTATGATCCATTACACTCCTTTTATTTCGATCAGATTTCCCCAATGGTAAGCATTTGAATCCTTCAACTTGACACTTTTCCACTCTGATGTTTGTGATGCAAAGTAGTAGAGTGATTGATGCTATTAGCAACACATATGCTAATAGAGGCTTGTATTTGTCCAGGGAGGGTGTCTTCATTTTGGTGTAGTCTTCCGATGTACGCATTCCTCCTGGGACCTGAAAGACAATCTCAGGAAGAAAGTTAGACAATGCTTTCATCCATAAAATCCATTTTTCCTTTAAATGCTTTTATCTGACATGCATGACTCCATCTTGACCTGCCCTCTCCCAAATCTAATAAGTAAACAGAGGGTCCAATCTTGTCTATGACTGCATAAGGGCCCTTCCACTTTGCCCTAGGGAATGGGTGAAACCCAGAAAAATCCTGTAACATTACTCTAGTCCCAATTTGGTATTCACTAGTGTCACCCATTGCATTAAACCATTGTTGTGAGCTTTTATGTGTACATTCATCAGTGGCACACACAGCCTTATGTACCGTAATCACATGATCCTTTAAGATCTCTACCCATGATTCCGACAATGACACAGTTTCTAATGCTGCTGGGACTGGATTTATCAGATGTTCCCAGGTTCTCATTGTTCTGCCAAGCAGAGCTTCATAAGGGGCAAAGCCTATGGACCTGCACACTCTGGAACGAATAGTTGCCAGTACAAAGGGTGATTTTTCATCCCAGTCAGTACCTTGCTCATTTACAACCTTTCTAAGAGCATTTTTAACGGTCCTGTTCATTCGTTCAACCTGTCCCGCAGACTCAGGGTGATAGAAGATGTGAAATTTTTGGACGACACCAAGGAGCTTACATGTCTCTTGCACCACTTTACCTACAAAACCTGGCCCATTGTCACTGTCTAAAACTTTTGGTATCCCCCACCGACTAAATATTTATTTGACCAAGATCCTTGCAGTAGTAGTGGCAGTACAGTTTTTGGTAGGGAAAGCTTCAACCCAGTGACTGAAAGAATCCACGACAACCAGCAAATATTTGTTCTGGTGTGCAGTGTTAGGTAATTCACCTGTGTAATCAATTTGAATTCGCTCCCATGGTCCCATGGGAGCTTGTCTCATCAGTGCCCCTCTCCTCTTCCTATTTGCAGGATCATGCCTGGCACACATCAAACATGATAAGATATGGACCTGCATGTCTTGTTTATTTTTAGGCCACCATGCTACATGGTCTAATCTCTCTAAAGCTAAAGGAAGTTTGGGGTGTCCACCAACAGGGGACCCATGAATCCACGTAAGAATGTCTTTCCTCACTCCTTTTGGGGCAACCCATAAAGATAAATAATTTTTGTAAGTTATTAAAAGGCCATCCTGAACATGCATCTCTTGACCCTAAAATTGTATGGGCCCAGTCCCACACATTTCTTTTAGTTGAGCTAATTCCTCATCCTGATCTTGTATTTTACCCAACTCACATGTCCTTTCTTCAATTTCTTTTGCTTGAGCACGTGTAATGGCAGACACTGGAAATGACACAGTATGCTCTATGTGAGGCCATTCGGGGGACGTTACGGCAGCCTCCTTTGCTAATCTATCTACCGTGTTGTTCCAGTAGTGCTTGGTTGTTTGTTTTCTGTGGGCCTGTACCTTTCGGATACAGATTTTTGAAAATAATTGGGTTTCCTCCTCTATCATTTTCCATAAGGATGCATATCTTATTTCACTGCCATCTGTTCCTTTAAAGCCCATCACATTCCACCATTAAAGATAGACAACTGCACCCTTGCATACCTGGTCTGAGTCAGAAGCAATGTTAACAATTCCACCATCATCTCTTAACTCAATGAGAACTTGCAATAATGCTGCTATTTCCACATATTGTGCAGAACGAGCTCTACATGAATATGAAAATTGTCTCTGTACCTTGCCATCTTTTACACAAACACCAGCAAATCCTGAGATTCTACTTCCATCTTTATAGTAAGAAGAACCATCAATGTACCAGCACTCTTTATCCAAGTCAAAAGGTTTGGATACAGCAGTAAAAATTCTGTGCTGCAAACTATTTCCTTGCACCCGGCATTCATGAGTTTCACCTTCAATCAACAATCCACCAATCAGGACACTAGGTTCTTTTAACATCAAACCCTCAATATTTTCTGTCAACAAAGCAGTAGTCCATCTCGCCAGCCTTTTACAATTTACATCTGCTTCCTTCCATTTTCCATTTGCTAACATGACTATAGGAGTGTGATGACTAGCAATGATGACCCTTTGTGTACCTGTCAAGTACCTGAATTTGTTGATTGCCCAATAACAACACAGCACCATACGAGTACACAAAGGATGATAGTAAACGTGATGCATAGGCCACAGATCTTTGTTTTCCAAAATAGTCTTGGGTGAGTGCCACAGACAAAGTACTAAGGCCTACATGTGGATATAGTCTGAATTCTTTGTTGGGGTCTGGTGATGCTAATGAAGGGGCATTGCCTAAAGTTTCCTTTAATGCTTCAATAGCTTGTGTGTGCTCTGATCTCCATTCCCATTCATCTTGCTTCAGCAGATTATACAAGCACTCTGTTAATGATGCATAATGAGGCACAAATTCTCTGCAGAAACCTGTCATGCCTAGAAATTGCCTTAGACATTTCTCATCCGTGGGTAAAGGTAACGTACCTATCAGCTCAACCCTTTGCTCATTGATGCTTCGCCCTGACCGTGCTACAGTAACATCCAGAAATTGGACTTCTTTCTTCCCCAATTGTATTTTCTTTGGATTAACTTTCAAGCCTGCTTCTCTCAAAAGCAATAACATTTCACTCACATCATTCACATGCTCCTCCATAGAGGCTGACCCAATCAAAATGTCATCAACATATGAAATTACTCTTTCAGGTTTTGAAAACTTATTAATCACTTCTTGCATGTGTGAGTGAAATATTGCTGCACTGTCTTTATATCCTTGCGGAAGAACTGTCCAATAATATTGAAAGCCTGCCCAGCTGAAGGCCGTTTTATACTGACATGTTGGGTCAAGGGGTAAATTCCAATAACTGTTACTGATATCAATGACCATGAACCATATCATTTCTGGTGTTAATTTGGCAATCATTTCAGGGTAAGCTGCTACCACAGGTGCCATACTTTTAGCATATTTGTTTAAGGCACGGTAATCTATCGTCAGCCTGAATGACCCATCAGGTTTGATGACTGGCCAGGCTGGCGAATTGCATGTTGATGCACCCCTTTTTAATGTACCTTGCGCCTCTAACTGTTTTATAGCTTCAGTTATAGGTTTAATGGCGTCTTTTGGAACAGGGTATTGTTTGAGAGGTGCTGGATCAAATCCTTCCAATAAAATCATTGTATTCATTCTACCACAATCTTGTTTATGCTTAGCCATTATGTCATCAAATTCACACATCAGACTATCCCAACAGGGATCCCAATCTCCATGTAACACACCGACAGGCTTTACTGCTGCTGTCACCAATTCCATGGGAGAATGCCACACATGACCCAATCCATCATTTCTAGGCATCATCCACAACTTCATATTTGCAAGATCAACCACCAGACCCTGCTGTACACAGACATCAGCACCAATTATGTCCTGATTTTGACAAACAACATCACACTTCCACTTCTCTTCCCCTATTTGCATCTCAACACCACGCACGAAAGGAGCTTCAATGGAATGTCCAGTGACACCTGTTATTCTAATTTTCTCATTTCCAGGGACAACAGATTGACAGAAACTAACCGCTGATCCACTATCTAACAAAGGGTTTACACGAGTTCCCCCTAATATTACATCAATAGTGGGACGCCCCCATGAATCTAAATTTAAATCAGTTAAAAATTGGCAGGAAGGGGCGTGGGGGGCTCGGAACCCCTAACACTGACTGGTAGAGGGTGACACAGCACTTTCCATTCCTATTGCTGCTACCTTGACCCCTCCTGCTTTTATTCTTTCCATCTCTTCCTTTATCTTGTGTAGCTCCTCCTGCAAACGATCTCTCTCACTTCCCATTTCACTAAACGGCACCCAAGGCTGTTTACTTGGCTTTTCTCTAGGTTCTGGCCTAGTGTCTTGTCTTGCAGATCGTCAGGTAGATGCACTCAACAATTAGTATTAGGGAGCCAACTAGCATACATCCTTGCATACCAATTAGCTCTCTTTAATAAGTAATTAGATTACCTGTGGCCTAAGAAATGGTTTGATATGTAAGCAAGAGCTCATCCTGTCCAGTTGACTATTTGACAATAGACAAGCGTCTCTTAATGTGAATTACAGGTCTGATGTGAAAAAATAATTTCCTATATCCTTCTCTTTGTCCATTTGATAATGGACAAGTATCTGTTTGATGTGTAAGCAAGAGCTCATCCTGTCCAGTTGGCTACTTGACAACAGACAATCGTCTCTTAACGTGAATTACAGGTCTGATGTGCAAAAAGGCATTCCTATATCCTTCTCTTTGTCCTTTCTCTTTTGATGTGAAACCAATGTGGTTACTAAGGTTTCGCCTGGTCAATCTTGGACTCACATAATATAATATATATATAATATTTATATATATATTATATAAGTAACACCCAACATATTACTACATATACTACAACAGACCACGGACTACTACTAGCTAGGCTAGCTGAAGTGGCCAAAGTCGCGGAAGGTGATCTACCCTGGTTTTCCTCCTTCTTGGAAAACCGAACACAAACAGTGAAATTGGGATCTTTCACGTCAGAAATGCGTACGGTATCATGCGGAAGTCCCTCAGGGATCTCCCTTGTCACTGGTACTGTTCAATATTTATCTCCGTCCTCTCTTTGAAATCATCAGCAACCAGAAGCTACTTTACCATTCCTATGCAGACGATACACAACTGTATTTCCGCGTTAGCAACGGAAAGGATCATTCGCTGGGATTAGAGAGATCCCTCATTCTTATAGATGACTGAATGACATTAACTTATCTAAAACTCAATGGTTCGAAAACAGAGCCTCTCCTGTATCACGCAAACAGGAAAAGTCACCCCACCTCAACCTGGACCCCACCACCCATTCTGGGAAAGACTATCACCCCCAGCTCCAAAGTCAAAAGTCTCGGAGTCATTTTCGACTCCTACATGACAATGGATGCACAAGTTGGGTCTGTGGTCAGCGGATCCCATCATCTGCTGCGCCTACTACGCCGACTCACCCCCTTTATCCCTAAAAAGGACATTGCAGTCCTGGTGGGAACAATCATTAATTCCAGACTCGACTATGCAAATGCCCTCTATTTAGGACTCCCCAAATACCAAATCACTCGTCTGCAAGTCGTTCAAAATACGGCCGCTCGATTAGTGACTGGCAAAAAACCATGGGAGTCAATTGTTAGATTTTAAATTTATAAGATTTTATGTGATAAACATTTCTGAATCATTTGGGTTAAACATGGTAGCTTTGAGGACAGAAGAAGGTCAGTTGGTGTGTAGACTACATGTATTTTTGGAGTTCACGTCAAGACAATGGGAGCAGAAGTATTGCTTAATATACACAAGGGGGTGTTACATTTGAGGCAGAAACTTGTCACCTTTCTTGGAGCTATTCCAAAAAGAAATTGTGCTGAGCATGGCTTTTAAACAGTATAAGAACACATGTGATGTGAGAAGCTAGCTAGGAAGCTCTGGGGCCTTAGGGTCACCGGCCAGAGAGATGAGGGACCTCAGGGTCACCCGACCCGACGGGGGAAGGGGCTCTATCCAGCAGAGAAGATGTACCATCTAATTCCTGTTTCTGAAGTACCATCCTGCCATGTTTTACCAGCTGCTAAGATGTAAGCATTGACTGTTGGCTTGTCCTGTCTTGAAGAATAAGAATAAAACATCGTATTATGAAGAAATCCTAAGTCTGTATATTGGGAACCAAAGCGCCTGCGGGAGAAGGTGAGTTTTTGACATATCGCATGACACGTGTTAGGCCTTGTACACACGGCTGAATATATCCGCTGTGAACGGTCCCCGGACCGTTTACAGCGTATATTTACGCCGGGGTGTTTTGATCCGATGGCTGTACACACCATCGGATCAAATTCCCCGCCGGCGGACAGCGCGGTGACGCCGCGGTGACGTTGACGCCGCCACGTCACCGCACCAGGAAGTAAACACTTCCGCGCGAATGCGTCGGATCCATTCACAGGATACGACGCATGTGCGGCAAGATATGTCCGCTGGTTTGCCGTACTAACCAGCGGACATATCTGACGGCCAGCTATCCGGCGGAATTATTTCAAAGCATGCTTTGAAATTTTTCCGCCGGATGAATCCGGCAAAAAGCGTCCGTTTGCCCCTACAGACGAGGGGATTTTTCGGCTGAAATGGTCCGTCGGACCATGTTCAGCGGAAATATCCCCTCGTGTGTACAAGGCCTTAGAGGACAGTCCTCTGTCTCCATAAAAATATCTTCCCTCTCCTCTACCAACCACCTTTTTACATCAATCTCCCTTTCGCTTAGATCTCTTGGCTACCAGTGAAAGACAGAATCACTTTTAAGGCACTCTGCCTTACACATAAGTATTCAAGGAAACGCTCCCCAATATCTATGCGAAAAAATAAAAGCCCATAACCCCAATCGCACTCTGCGATCCATAAATCAAAACCTGCTGCACATACCCAAGGCAAGATACAAGTCCAAAGGAGATCGGAGATTTGCTGTCCAAGGACCTCGACTATGGAATGCACTACCTACCACCATCCGACTGGAGTCGGACCACTTGGCCTTCAGGAGAATGATTAAAACTCATCTCTTCTGAGGCAAAGTGTTTCCTTATCGAAGGGATGGAAGCAGCGCCCAGAGGCGATTCAGTTCGCAAGTGTTGCGCTTTACAAGTTTTTCACTCACTCATTCAGTGTACTGTAAATGTATTGCTAAAAATGTGCAATGCATAATATTATTTCTGAATATTTAACTGGTTGCCGACCAGCCACCGCAGTTATACGGCAGCAGGTTGGCTCCCCTGCGCGAGAGCCCCCGTAGCTCTACGTCGGCTTTCTTAGTGGCCACTAGGGGCACGCACGTGCACCCCCCGCTTGCCCCCCGAGTCCCATGCGTGTGCCCGGTGGGCATGATCGCTGCCGGGCACCCGTGATTGCTCGGTACAGAGCGAGGACTGGGAGCTGTGTATGTAACCACACAACTCCTGGTCCTGTCAGGGAGAGAAATGCGGATCTTCTGTTCATACAATGTATGAACAGAAGATCAGTGATTTCCCCCAGTGAGTCCACCCCTCCCCCCCATACAGTTAGAACACATCCAGGAACATACTTAACACCTTCCCCTAGTGGTAACCCCCTCTTTTTTATTAGTAATCAATGCATTTTTATAGCACTGATCACTATAAAAATGCCAATGGTCCCTAAAATGTGTCAAAGGTGTCCGAAGTGTCCGCCATAATGTCGCAGTACCGAAAAAAAATCGCTGATCGACACCATTACTAGTATAAAAAAAATATTAATAAAAATGACATAAAACTACCCCCTATTTATAAACACTAAGGCCCAGATTCACGTACATCGGCGCATTATCGGTCCGGCGTAGCGCACCGCCATTACGTTAGACTTGCGCCATCTAGCCGCGTAATCCCCCGATTTTTCCTGAGGCGTAAGGAGGAGTAATACAAATTGGGAGGGACGTGGGCGTGTTACATTGAAATGACGCGTGACCCCATGCAAATGAAGGGCCGGCCGGCTCGCGCATGCGCGCGTGAAGGAGACCATGTCAGCTCCGCTGTGCGCATGCTCACAACTCGGGAGCGGCGCAATCAGTGAAATTGGAAATGGACTAGGGCAACGTTGTGAACTACGCAGACAGCATAAATAGACACACACAAACGCACTTGCATTGCAAAAGTACATCCCTTTGTGTCCCTTCCCATTTAACCAAGTGCTTTTGTTCCTGTTGTTCGTTGCAGTGTGTCTTGTAGTTGTCAGATTAGTGTTCTGTGTGATCAAGTTCTTGTTGGTATATTTGTGAAAGTGTTTTTTGATAAGTGTTTGAGAGACTGTTTGTTTGATTGATATATTTCTGAGCGTTTGTTTTCTTGCTTTATTTTTTCTTTTTAATTTTTTTGTGACTGTTTCTTGCTAGTGTGATTTTTGGGTGTTCGTTTTCTCTTTGTGTGTGTTCTTGCCTGATTGGTTGTGCTTGTATTTGTGACTGATTTTTGGTGACTGGTAGTGAGTTTGTTTGGAAGTATGACAGAGAGAAAAAGAAAGCTGAATTTTACTGTGGGGGAAAAAAGAATTCTTGCCCGGGCCATTAGCGAGTATGGGCGTTTTCTCCACGGCCCGCAGAGTGCCACCACCACCCCGGCCAGGAGGAGGGAGATTTTGGATAGGATCACGGAGCAGGTGAATTCATCGGGGGAGGGGGAGACACGGACCCGGTCTGGGATTGACAAAAAAATAAATGATCTCCGGCGTCAGGTGAAAAAAAAACTGGCCGCAATGCATGCCCATGCCAGGGGCACAGGAGGGGGCCCACCATGCCGTATTAGGCTTACAGCGACGGAGCATGTGGTGGCCCTGACCTTTCACCGGCATGAAGTGGAGGGCCTGCCAGGCTTTGACACAAGTCCGGTCCCCGTGGTGCCAGGTAAGGTTTTTTTTTCTATCAGGTGTGTAGCATGTGTGGGGGAGGGGGTGAAAGGGAATATGTGCCAAGTGTGTGGATCCTCCAACCTGTGAATGGTTTGTGTCATCCACAGATGTGCAGGAGGGTGCAGGGCCATCTGGCCTGACCGCTCCAACCCCAGGACAGCAGCCTAATGAGGCCCCCCCAACAAGGCCACAGTCCGCGGAGGAGGTTCAAGAGGAGGAGGACGATCATGAGGAGGAGGACGATCATGAGGAGGAGGATAATCATGAGGAGGAGGATCATGAGGAGGAGGAGTCAGGCACTGGACGAGTGGTTTGTGCGGACTCTTCCCCTCTGGCTGGCAGAAGCCTGCCCTCCCTAAGGGGGAGCCCCCCCTCCTCCCCCAACATGGCTCCCCTCACAAGGGCCTCCCCTTCTCCCCGCCCACAACCATCAGCTGGAGGCAGGATGTCATCCCAGAGCACCAGGGGGGCGCCCAATCTCCTGCCCGCCAGTCTGCGAAGGGACCAGGCCCTCCAGACCCGCCATCTGGGACAGCTCTGCCAGACTTTTGGGCGGGTGGAGGAGAGCCTGTCCTCCATGAAGGATACGCTGGGTAACCTGGACTCCCACTCCCGGGCTTTCACAACCTGCCTAAATGAACTGCAGACTACAGCAGCAGGCGTTGGGCAGGATGTGAGGGCCCTTACCCAGGCTATCCAGGCCAACACGGCAACACTTGGTGCTTCCCTGGACAGAATTGCCGTGGCCTTGGAGGGCAGGCCGCCAGGTGGGCAGATATCAGGGGCTGCTCCTCCTTCCCCGGGTTTGCCCCTCCCCCATGAGTCTCCCCTGAGGGGCCGGGGCCGTGGCCGGGGGCGCCCCAGGCGTGGCTCACGCAGAGGGCAATACTTTTTTTTCCCCCTTTTTTTTTTGGCTGACATTTTTGGCATTTTTTTTTTTTTTTTGGCTGACATTTTTTGCATTTTTTTTTTTTTTCTGACATTTTTTTTTTGGGTTGTGCATGCTGTTTGAATGTGGGGGTGACATTCCTGCTGGAAAAGGGGTGTCATCCTCAATTTTGGTGGAGAAGGGTTCCCCAGGACCAGGGAGAAGTGATTCCCAGGTCCGTGTGAATGGTGTATGAATGTACAGTGACATAATTGGAGCCTTGACGTGGCGTTACTGCTCACCAGTCGTGCATGGTGGACTGGTGCCAATCCAATTTGATGAGGATGTGGGGTGTGTGTGCTAGGGACCACAGTGGTGTGAATGCATGCATTCTCATTGTGCCATGATTAATGTGTGTGTTTAACGTGCAAAGATGCCCAATATGAGCTGTCTCCTGACTGCTCTTCCCTCAGAAGACGGGGTATCCTCGGTTAGGGGTTGATTGTCTGGTTGGGGGGTCAGGTCATCACGTAGCTCAACCTGCAGGCCCTTCCTCACTGCGAGATTGTGCAGCATGCAACATGCAACGATGATATGGCACACAAAGTTTGGGGAATACAACAGTGTACCCCCAGACTTATCCAGGCATCGGAAACGTGACTTCAGGAGGCCAAAGGTGCGCTCCACCACTGCTCGGGTTTTGATGTGTGCTTGATTGTATCTTTCCTCCCCTGGGGTTTGGGGGTTCCGGATAGGAGTCATGAGATGGGGTCCCAGTGCATATGCAGAGTCACCTGGAAGGGAAAAGACAGGAGAATGTTAGTCATGCATGTGCCACTTGTGAGGTGTGCATCACGGGAGGGGATAGTCATGCCTGACTCCCATGTCACTCACCAACCAGCCAGGTGTTCCCATACACGTTCTGATAGAATTCCATTCGGATGTGGCATTGATTGTAGATGTAGCTGTCATGGGTGGATCCGGGGTGTTTGGCACGGACGTGCCATATGAGTCCTTGGGCATCAACTATCACCTGTACGTTGATGGAGTGCCAATTCTTCCGATTGCGGTACATGTGCTCTGTCTCCAGGGGGGGCTGGAGTGCCCCATGTGTGCAATCAATGGCCCCGATGGTGCGTGGGAATCTGGCAATTCTGTAGAAATCTGTCATTGCCTTTAGCCGCAGGTCCTCAGTGGTGGGTTTGATGATTAGGTTGGCCAAGCGTGTGAGGATTGCTGGGACAACCTGGTGCACACATCTGCTCATGGAGGACTGTGACATCCCAGCCACCACTCCACTTGTACGCTGAAAAGAGCCACTGGCAAGGAAATGGAGTGTTGCCAGTACCTTGACCAGTGGCTGCACTGCTTGTGAGCGTTGTGTTGGGCTTGTGATGTCCTCCTGCAGGGTTGTGGTTAATTCCAGGATGGCATGAGGGGGGAATCTGAAGATGCGATACACCTCAGAATCACTCATGCCAAAGAGGTCTATGCGTGTGCGGTATACCCTCTCCTGTGCCATCCTCCGTGCCCTCCTCCTTCTTTGGTCATCTAAATTCACTAGTGCAGCTATGAGCGATGATGCCCCTGGCATGTTGGCAGTCAAATTGTAGTGCAACACGTGTGTGGGGTCTGCTCCTCAGTAACGGTGTTGCTTTCTGTGAGATGTAGACGTTTTTTCAAAATTTAGACCAGCTTTTATGTGCTCTAACTTTAGACAGGACATTTTGCTGTTGCGCACATCGCGTAGCCTGCGCAGCAACTGCGTTTTTTTGTGGATCCCCGCAACTCCCTCATTAGCATATTTGACTAGCAAATCAATGGTGTGTCTAGCGCATTTTTGCGCGGACGGATGCGTCTGTCTAACGAAATTACGCCGGACAAAAAAAAGTAGATTTCTGGCGTAAATCGTTTTCTGAATCGCGCGCATCTAAACGCACGCGCACATTTAGACTTACGCACGCGCAACACCAGTTGCGCAGGCGTAATCGCTCTGTGAATCTGGGCCTATAACTTTTGCGCAAACCAATCAATAAATGCTTATTGCGATTTTTTTAATGAAAAATATGTAGAAGAATACATATCGGCCTAAACTGAGGAAAAAAAAATTATATATTTTTGGGGGATATTTATTATAGCAAAAAGTAAAAAATATAGCATTTTTTTCAAAATAGCGCAAAAAATAAAAACCACAGAGGTGAGAAAATACCACCAAAAGAAAGCTCTATTTGTGGGAAAAAAAGGACGCCAATTTTGTTTGGAAGCCACGTCGCACAACCGTGCAATTGTCAGTTAAAGCGGCGCAGTGCCGAATCGCAAAAAGTGCTATGGTCATTGGGCAGCAATATGGTCCGGGGGTTAAGTGGTTAAACACCATATTTATTGCTACATTTGTGAAATAGGTTTTCTAAGATGTATTCAAAATATTTCACTTTATTTTGTGTGTTTTGTTGCATTGACCCCCAAACATCAAACTTATAAGGAAATAGCAATAGTTGCTTGGCTGCCATACTGTATATTTCAGCTTGTGTACATTCTAAATAATGAAAGGGATTTTTTTTTCTGTAAAGTTGTAGACAAAATAATCACGTAAAAGTGATTTTGTAAAATGTTATAGTTTCTCAAAAATAATTGTTTATTTTTAGGTTCATCTCCAGGCCAGCTTGCTAGGATCAATCAGGTTGCATATGTAAAAGCCTTTATTAGATCCTGTGATATGGCTGACTCTGATGCACTACCTCAGGCAGAGAAAATTGTTTTGAATTTTAAATTCTGATCGCAGAATGTTAGAACAGCAGTATCAAGTTCGCACACTTGATTATAATGTGTGATTAATTCTGATTGCCAGTCAGTGAACATATTGCTCCAAGATAATTGTAGTAACATTTTCTTCAAACAAAGGGCATGTAATGTGATGAAATGAATACTGATTAGGCATCTGCAACTGTAAGCAAGTGTTTTTCTTGTAGCAGGCTTCATCTCAAGGTTTATATCCACTTTAAGAAATAAGGAAAGGTAAAAGAGAATATGATGGTATATTTTAATAGGCATACATTTACCTTACTGCCATAACAAGGAGACTCCAAGGTTCTATGGTGTCAAATCATGTGGTCTAAACCCTGTATTAGGTCACATTACCTGCATTTGGATACTGATGCTAACAGATTCTTTATTTCCCTTGACTAAAGACTCTGTTGATGTCAAAGTTCTAGTAGATTCCCATCATGTTGTTAAGTCACATTACTAGAGCTGGAGTATTTCAGGATCTTTTTGCTATGATTGGTGAGTAAGCTTATGCTTATTGCAAGCCCTCGACATGCTTTGTCCTTAATGCTCACCTAATTCTGCCAAATACATGAACATTTTAGGTTTTACTGTTGAACATAACAAAAGTTGTTCAATGGCTATATATTAAAGCTCTCTTATAACTTGGATCCGTTCACTGAGTTCACTAGAGCCAACAGTTCAGATATGGGTGGGTAGAACACTTGCTTTATCTTTGAAGGACTCCTAAGGGAGCACATCGCAACAGAAGTTTCTTGATTTGCCCACCCCAACCTTAATGGACTCTCATGCTTGTTACTTTCTCTATGATGTATTTGTAGCGCTATCATTGGTAGGGCTGTAGTAGATTGATCAGGTTCTTCCCCTAAGCAGTGCAAGGCAGCCAGGCACAAAGCAACAGGCCATCCACTTTGACTCAGTAATCAGCTCTAGGGGTTGTCTTTTTTTTTGGAAGTTTATTTGCTAGTAGAATTTGGGAGGGGACTAAACAAAATATATTGCTAGTAGAAGACGCCTCTTACTTAGCAACAGTAGTACTAGTATAGGTAGATTTAAATAATCTATGTTTCTTGGCCAGGGACCATGAATCAGAATATGTTCACATAAAGGCAGACTTGAATAGACCACAATCACGTCTGACTTAGCATTAGATAAAGATGCTCTACTCACGAGGTCCTGGCACTAATCAGTCCACATGTGCTGCCTCCAGTAAGGTAGTCCAGTTTCCAGTCCTAAAAAAGAGGGACCAAGGACAAGCAGTCACCCTTCTCTCAGCTCACATATCCATCCCCACAGGGGGAAAGGGGCCAACTCCTCAGGGTTCCGGACTTATTTAACAACAACCTAGCGCCACCTGGGCATACCTCCTCAGGGACTTGCTAGGCTCTGCTGAATATTCAGACTGAAAAGTTGAATTTCCTGACCCAAACTCTAGATGCTTCTTCTGGATGCAGGGGGAGTATTCAAACTCTCAGCCTGTGAAGCTCTGGGAAGACCAAACAATCACTGCTTATGAGATTACTGTAGAAGCCAAAAAGTCAAAATTTTCAAGCAGCCCAATACACTATATTGTCAAAAGTATTGGGGCACATGTCCATAGGATTCAAAAATGGTTGATCCACCTTTTGCAGCTGAAACAGCTTCAACTCATCGGGGAAGGCTGTCCACAAGGTGTAGGAGTGTTAATGGTAATATTTCACCATTCTTCCAGAAGCGCATTCGTGAGGTTAGGCATTGACATTGGATGAGAAGGCCTGGCTCACAGTCTCCACTAGAATTCATCCCAAAGATTTTCTAGCAGGTAGAGGTCAGACTCTGCCCAAAACATTTGGTGGAGGTGGGATTATGGTGTGAGGTTGTTTTTCAGGTGTTAGGCTTGGCCCCTTAGTTCCAGTGAAAGGACCTCTTAACATGTCAGCATGCTAAGATATTTTGGACAATTTCATGCTCCCAACTTTGTGGAAGCCGTTTGGGGAGGGCCCCTTCCTGTCCAACCACACAGATGGCTACTGCAGTCAACACGTGACAGTGTCATGAGGCCAGAGCTTCACATCACGACAAAGAAACAAGTGCTAATTTTGACAGATTGCAGCCTTTGATTTGCCTGTTTTTATTTGAAAAATTTAAGTACCCTGGCTGTTTTTTAGAAAAAAAATTGCCTTGGTTTAATACTACACCACGAGGAGTTGCCTTGTATTTTATATATGCACATATGATCTTCCATTTGGTGAGACTACAAGACCCAGCCATCTATGATCCAGTTGAAGTGATTTTGTGGCTCTGTGGACATATGATGCTTGTTTGACCACCTGTAATTCAGTGGTCCATTTTCTTTGGTAAGAGGCCCGGTGTGTTGATGTTCACTGGAGGATAATTTCATGCTCACCTGATTGTGTCTTTGTTTATACCGTGGGAGGTTCCAGCTTTATTTCCTGAACAAGGACTTTACTTAAAACACTATTGACGTGTGGACAGCCTAGGCTAGCAGGACCCACAGCTCAGTGGCCAGCAGGACCCACAGGTCTGTGGCCAGCTCCCAGCAGGACCCACACACTGTGGGTCCTGCTGGGAGCTGTCCGTGCACCCGGGGGTCCTTCTGCCTGTGGGTCCTACTGGCCGCTGGCCATGGCCTGTGCGTCCTGCTGGCCATGGCCAGCTCCCAGCAGGACACACAGCGTTGAGGGCTATTTTTAGGTTACTGGGTGGGCACTGGCCTGGGGCAAGGTAAATAGGGTGTATGAGGGGGTAGATGGGATGTGGGGCTCAGCTGCAGGTGTCAGGCTCTCTCACCTTAGTGATGGCAGCTGCCCTTGCCAGTGCCAGCTCAGCAAGTCCTTGCATGGCCTCCTCTGATCCTGGGGGTGAGAAGTGATGCTCCTGTCCTGGGATCAAGTAAACTTGCAGCTTACTGCCAGGGGTGGACTGACAACACCCAGGGCCCCTGGACCAAATAAAGCAAGGACCCCCTCTCAGGCCCTGCCCATGACCCATCCCTCACCCTACCATGACCCACCTCTGGCCCCACCCCTTTAATTTGCATAAAGTACAACCCTTTTAAAAATAAAACACTGTTTAACAACAGAGTCTAATAGGACCTGGAGGGGGGTCTTTTTCTTACAGTGTCCTATGCACAGTCTGTTAGAAAGTATCCTCTCCAGGCCCCATTAGAGATTGCAACATTGTCTAATTGTGCCATTGTCTCTTTGTGCCATGACTCTTACCCCTGCCCCAAACTCTCACAAAGTAAAAAATTAAATTGGCAGTATGTAGAGATACTCTTAATTTAACTATGGGTACTGTAGCTGTGACTGGCTCCCGCATCCTCTGTGGCTGGTTCCTGTTGGTGGCTGGTCGGCACCCTGCTGTGGTTGGCTGGATCCCTGGTGTGGGTGGGTCACAGTGGGTGGCTGGCTGGCTGGCATCCTGCTGTGGAAAGTCACCGTGGCTGGTTGGCTGGCTCCTATTGTAATATTAATATATATATATATATATATATATGTGTATATATATGTGTATATACAGTGCAGAAAATAAGTATTTGAACACCCTGCTATTTTGCAAGTTCTCCCACTTGGAAATCATGGAGGGGTCTGAAATTGTCATCGTAGGTGCATGTCCACTGTGAGAGACATAATCAAAAAAAAAATTCCAGAAATCACAATGTATGATTTTTTTAACTATTTATTTGTATGATACAGCTGCAAATAAGTATTTGAACACCTGAGAAAATCAATGTTAATATTTGGTACAGTAGCCTTTGTTTGCAATTACAGAGGTCAAACGTTTCTTGTAGTTTTTCACCAGGTTTGCACACACTGGAGGAGGGATTTTGGCCCACTCCTCCACACAGATCTTCTCTAGATCAGTCAGGTTTCTGGGCTGTCTCTGAGAAACACGGAGTTTGAGCTCCCTCCAAAGATTCTCTATTGGGTTTAGGTCTGGAGACTGGCTAGGCCACGCCAGAACCTTGATATGCTTCTTACAGAGCCACTCCTTGGTTATCCAGGCTGTGTGCTTCGGGTCATTGTCATGTTGGAAGACCCAGCCTTGACCCATCTTCAAAGCTCTAACTGAGGGAAGGAGGTTGTTGCCCAAAATCTCGCAATACATGGCCCCGGTCATCCTCTCCTTAATACAGTGCAGTCGCCCTGTCCCATGTGCAGAAAAACACCCCCAAAGCATGATGCTACCACCCCCATGCTTCACAGTAGGGATGGTGTTCTTGGGATGGTACTCATCATTCTTCTTCCTCCAAACACGGTTAGTGGAATTATGACCAAAAAGTTCTATTTTGGTCTCATCTGACCACATGACTCCTCTGGATCATCCAAATGGTCATTGGCAAACTTAAGACAGGCCTTGACATGTGCTGGTTTAAGCAGGGGAACCTTCCGTGCCATGCATGATTTCAAACCATGACGTCTTAGTGTATTACCAACAGTAACCTTGGAAACTGTGGTCCCAGCTCTTTTCAGGTCATTGACCAGCTCCTTCTGTGTAGTCCTGGGCTGATTTCTCACCTTTCTTAGGATCATTGAGACCCCACGAGGTGAGATTTTGCATGGAGCCCCAGTCCGAGGGAGATTGACAGTCATGTTTAGCTTCTTCCATTTTCTAATGATTGCTCCAACAGTGGACCTTTTTTCACCAAGCTGCTTGGCAATTTCCCCGTAGCCCTTTCCAGCCGTGTGGAGGTGTACAATTTTGTCTCTAGTGTCTTTGGACAGCTCTTTGGTCTTGGCCATGTTAGTAGTTGGATTCTTACTGATTGTATGGGGTGGACAGGTGTCTTTATGCAGCTAATGACCTCAAACAGGTGCATCTAATTTAGGATAATAAATGGAGTGGAGGTGGACATTTTAAAGGCAGACTTAACAGGTCTTTGAGGGTCAGAATTCTAGCTGATAGACAGGTGTTCAAATACTTCTTTGCAGCTGTATCATACAAATAAATAGTTAAAAATTCATAAATTGTGATTTCTGGAATTTTTTTTTTTGATTATGTCTCTCACAGTGGACATGCACCTACGATGACAATTTTAGACCCCTCCATGATTTCAAAGTGGGAGAACTTGCAAAATAGCAGGGTGTTCAAATACTTATTTTCTGCACTGTATATGTGTATATATATGTGTAGGCATGTATGGGAAAATATATTGTATTACATTACCATATTGACCAAGCCAGCTGAATTCTAACATATCAAACGTACAGAAGACGCTTTGATGTGTTAATCTTATCTAAGACTACCTAGAGGTGTGAGATGGCCTGGTAACCTCAAAGGGTAAATTGTTTTGTAAATTGATGGTAATTAGACTTGAGGGGTATTCATTCAGGGAAACATTTGGTTGACCTGGAAGAACCCCTCCCTCCAGTGTGAGACGAGTATTTGAGACATTCAAGCTGGCATTCAGTTAGTCTTGTCACTGAGAAAATATTCTCTATGTATTCTCTGTATGAACATGGCACAGGTCTAGGAAGAGATTTGAATTATATACTCTGTTGGATTTTGTATCGTCTGTGGACTTTGGACTTTGTTCGTTATTGGAAGTTAAAATAAAATGCATTCTCTGGAGAGCCTGGTGTGTTGCTGCGGAACAACACATTTATAGTCATCATACTAACATCTAAATATCAATTATCTAACCGGACTACACTATACTTTGATTTCACTACAGCTCCTTGCTGTGGGTGGGTCATCATGGCTGGCTTGCTCCTGTGGGTGATTGGTTGGCTAGCACCCTGTTGTGGCTGGTCGGCACCTTGCTGTGGCTGGCTGGATCCCTGGTGTGGGTGGGTCACCATGGGTGGCTGGCTGGCATCCTGGCCCTGCTGTGGATGAGTCACCATGGGTGGCTGGCACCCTGGCCCTGCTGTGGGTGGGTCACCATGAGTGGCTGGCTTCTGGGCCGTGGCTGCCTGGCACCCTGCTGCTGTTGGTGGCTGGCCTGGCTTTCTGCTATGGTTTGCTGGCTGGCTGACATGGTAAAGCCTGCTGTGGGTGACTGGCCTGGCTCCCTGCTGTGGGTCAGTGGGTAGATGTCTGCCTGGCACAGTGCACCCTGCTGTTGGTGGCTGGCCAGGCTCCCTGCTGTGGGTCAGTGGGTGGCTTGCATGGTGCACGCTGCTGTGGGTCAGTGGGTGGGTGGCTGGCTGGCACAGCACGCCCTGCTGTTGGTGGCTGGCCTGGCTCCCTGCTGTGGGTCAGTGGCTGGCTTGCAAGGTGCACCCTGCTGTGGGTGGGTGGCTGACCTGGCTTCTTGCTGTGAGTCGGTGGGTGGCTGGCTGGCACAGTGCACCCTGCTGCAGGTGTCTGGCCTGGTTCCCTGCTGTGGTTGGCAGAAAGGGGGTGGGCTGTCAGAGGAGGATGAGCTGACAGAGGAGGAATGGGCTGATTTTCTTTTTTGCATACACCCAGGTGAAGCAGTAACTTGATGATAAGCAAAACTCACCAAATCTGTTGGAGCTTAATTAGAGAAGGTATTTTTTTAATTATAGTATTACCACAATCGGATCAATGATTTGCAACATTTCAAGATTCAGCTCCAACATCAGGAAATTTCCATGGTGTGTGGTTCATATACAAGAAATCAGAGACAATTCCATAGCATAATACTGTTTATTAGAATCAGAGATTACAAAATGCAAACACACTTAAATTCAGAATGTACACAAAGCACTATGGGGTTGATTTAAAGGGGTTGTAAAGACAAAAATATTTTCCTCTTAAATTAAAGTCTGACAGTAGCTGATAAAGTAAAAAGTAATTTTTTGCATTATAACTAGTTTGATACCTGTTGAAATTGAGCTGTTTTATTCACTTCCGTCACTCCTGAATCGTTATTCTCACTGACTTCCTGGTTTGCGGTGCGCATTTATTCTTGCTACATCACGGCCTAATGGGAACTACAGTTCCCATTAGGCTTAGCCTCCATGCTTGTGAGGCCACGTACACACGAGGAGACATGTCCAATGAAAACCGTTTTCATCGGACATGTCTCCTGGGATATTTTGGTCTGATGCGTGTACACACGATCAGACCAAAATCCCCGTGGACAGACAACGCGGTGACGTGGCGGTGACGGTGACGCCGCAACGTCCTCAAACCAGGAAGTAAAATGCTTCCACGCATGCGTCAAATCAATTTGACGCATGCGGGGGATTTTGGTCCGCTGGTTAGGCGTACTAACCAGCGGACATGTTCGATGGACAGGTTTCCAGCGGACAAGTTTCTTAGCATGCTAAGAAACTTTTGTCCACTGAAACCTGTCCGCTAGGCCGTACACACAATCCAACATGTCCGCGGAAACTGGTCTGCGGACCAGTTTCAGCGAACATGTTCGATCGTGTGTACGAGGCCTGAGGGATAAGAGAGCATCTTCACGCAGGGCTGTAATCATAGGGAGGGGGTGAGCACATTCTGCTTTCCACCATGCAAAACCGCTCAGATGCTGGTGGAAAGCAAGAAGAGGAGAGACAGGAAATGGCATTTTCAAACCTGGATTACTGTATTTTGGAAGTCAAAAGGAAAAAATCAGGTACGTGATATTTAAATGCTCCACCTTATAGCAATCAATTGGTCTGATAACAAACTAACCTTTAGTGTTCCTTTAATAAAACTGGAGAGTGAAAAATCTGGTGCAGCTCTGCATAGAAACCAATTAAGTTCCATATTTTGGTCAACAATTATTTGAACAAGCTGCAGTTAGAAGCTGATTGGCTACCATGCACAGATGTACCAGATTTTACACTCTCCAGTTTTAGTAGATAAACCCCTATATATAATATATCACAAAAGATATAAGGTGTAAATTATAGCATGGTCAGCACTGCCTAAAACAAACCCATTTTCAGAATGCAATTGTACAGGTACGTCCTGTGCTAGTGCCCAGCCGTGGATCGCAGGCGCGCGCATGACCCGATCGCCGCTGGAGTCCCGCGATCGGTCCCCAGAGCTGAAGAACGGGGAGAGCCGTATGTAAACACGGCTTCCCCGTTCTTCACTGTGGCGGCGTCATTGATCGTGTGATCCTGTTTATAGGGATACACAATCGATGACGTCACACCTATAGCCACACCCCCCTACAGTTGTAAACACACATTAGGTCACACATAACCCCTTCAGCGCCCCATTGTGGTTAACTCCCAAACTGCAATTGTCATTTTCACAATAAACAACGCATTTTAAATGCATTTTTTGCTGTGAAAATGACAATGGTCCCAAAAAATGTGTCAAAATTGTCCAAAATGTCCGCCATAATGTCGCAGTCATGAAAAAAATCGCTGATCGCCGCGGCAATAAAACTATCCCCTATTTTGTAAACGCTTATTGTGATTTTTTTACCAAAAATAGGTAGAAGAATATGTATCAGCCTAAACTGAGGCAAAAAAAAAAAATTATATATATTTTTGGGGGATATTTATTGCAGCAAAAAGTTTTTTGTTTATATCGCAAAAAATAAAAACCGCAGAGGTGATCAAATACCACCAAAAGAAAGCTCTATTTGTGGGAAAAAAAGGACGCCAATTTTGTTTGGGAGCCACGTCACACGACAATTGTCTGTTAAAGCGACGCAGTGCCGAATCGCAAAACCTGGCCGGGTCCTTTAGCTGCCTAACGGTCCGGGTCCTAAGTGGTTAAGGCAATAGTGGTCGTGCTGTATTTCAGACTTTTGTCTTTTCATTTGAAATATTTTCTTTACATCTATTACAATTTTTATAAAAAAATTTTTACATTTATGGTAATTCTAATTCTCCTCCATGTTATTCACTGTAGTGTTCTCAATTACAAATTTCCAAGAGCTAATGTTAGGCATTAATCAGGAGGATTTTTTTGCTGGCAGATCAAAATGAGCTGCTCATGTCAGTGACTGTGTTACTCCAAGCAAGTGGTTGACAGAACTGCATCCCAGAGTGCCATATCACTTTTATTCTAGAGCTCCAAATGTACAGACCTCTGCAGGTTGTGAGATCTTAGGTTTATTTTGGATAATATAATAAAATATGATAATAATATATTTTAATACAAAATAATATATATTGTGCTAACCGTGACTTTAAGGAGTTGTAAAGGAAACATTTTTTTTGCTGAAATTACTGTTTACAGAGTATAGAGTCATAATAGACATAATAGTTAAATAATTCCTTTTAAAAACGATTAAAAATAGATAAAAATCAATCATATAATGTACCTCTAGTTTCTAGTTTTGTTTTTGCATGTTTCCTGCTTCTCTGCTGTACAGAGCCACAGAGCCAATACAGGGCAGTGATGGTTTGGAAAACGAAACTGATTGGTGCTGTGGGGTTTTAGACACACAGTAATCACACCTCCTTGATTACAGAGAGAAAGCTCCCAGGACTGTGGTGATCATGAAACAGACAACCAGGGAGTGTGGAGATCAGAGAAGAATTACAGCAACTTGAGAGCAAAA